>CM065381.1:13727335-14182335 GCA_033060915.1 Euryodendron excelsum | reverse complement strand
TATAACATATAACAAAAGCAATCAATAAATTTCAATGCAAACTATCAATTATAAATCACAGAAAGACAGAAAACATGTCACAGTATAAATGTTTAGAACTAAAATATCACAGAATTTACAGTCGACTCCACACAAATTGAGCATGAAAGAACTGTGTCATGATTGACATAATTTGCCCATACTAGTCATAGCAGCAAATACGAAATTTATCTTAAACCTCACAATAAGATGAACAGAAACAATCCAACCCACCATAACGTTCGAAAAGGTTGCATATAAAATACTTTTGTTACAGCTTCGTCCTTTTTTCTGCAAAGCTAGAGAATAAATCCTCCACTAGACTAAGCCTATTACATTAGCTTGACATCTAAAACTACAACAAAATCAGAAGTCACACTACATCAATTCCCTCAGCACAACCAAACATAGACTTCAAATAACACATCAAATCACATGATTAAAACGCTCAATAATTCAGATCCGAAAGGAGAAAACATAGCACAACAGTATTATTCACACCAGTACGATTGAGATGAGTATATACTGATCAAAACTTCCAAAAATATAGCAACAAGTTAGATGTTTTTAACAGGAAGGTCATATCTTTTATAGATCTAAACAGATAACAGGTGAAAAACTTCACGGGGAACAAATCTCTTTGAATTAAAAGCAGAAGACTCATGATCAATTGGTCAAAGCTAAGAAGATACAAAATATACATAGAGTCATGCGAATTCGAATAGAAAACAACTTAGAAGAACCACAAAATTACCAGCTACAAATAGATCGGAGCACGGATCAGAAACAGGAACGATGAACAGCCGAGAGAGTCCAGAAACGAAAGTTTCGGAAGAGAGAAGAGACTCACCAAAGAGAGAAACGAGGAGGCGGCGAGGCTGAGGGCTCTCAGTGACCTTGGGCTACACTGAGAGGATGTGGCAAAAGTACAAGCATATGGTTGCCCCAAACCCTAATATAAGCCTGGGCATACCGTAGGCACGTTTCCTTCCGGTTGGATTTGGTGCAGTTTGGTTAAGTTACCAAAATGTGCACTGCACGTGTTACATATTTTTCGAAGGATATGCGCAGCCGAGTATATTCGGTCGGATACTGCCAGAACGATATATGCCCTTTTGGGCCTGGCTCATCTGCGTTCGAATCCACGATAAAAATGGACACTGATCATCAAAAGCCCAACAAGGATTTTCTTACTCAAAAAAAAAAAAGAAAAAAAAGCCCAACCAGGATCTCACAAGCGGTGAGTTGTTTAAAACTTGCTTGAAAACTTAAAGAGGTTCAACACATATTTAAACTTGTTTAATTTATCTTTCCGCTTGCCATCTCTCTGATTGAATAGATAGTTCTTGCAAGCTCGCTTCACTCTCAGCATTGAAAAGAGTCAATCTCAAGGGTGTTTTAATCGACTCGAGTTTAAGTACACAGTTTAATGGTGCATATAAATTTATTAAATTGAGTTAAAATAATTAACGAATTTCAAAAAATATTTAAGTTTAATTTATTTACGTAACGAGATAATCTTTTAACAAGTTTTTAACAAAACAAAAACGAGCCAATATGTATTTGTTCTCGCTCGTAAATATATAATGATGAGAGCTTTGCATATTGACATATAGACGTATCTATGCATATAAAGCCGGCTTAAACAGTCAAAAGTTAAAACGGGCAGTGTAATTAGGCTCCATAAGCGTATGAATCTAGGCCTTCCATCTTACTAAAATTCTTGTGCTTCCTATGACTTTTCTTTTGAATAAAAAAATGAATAAAAAAAAATCCAGATATAGTACTTGCGCTCCAAGTAGTACTTGAAAGCGATCATTCTCCAAATTACTTTCAAAATTTTAGTCAATGCCTCCATGCCCTAATCATCAGTCTTCACAACCTGTTTTCCAAGTTTTCTTTTTCGAAAAATAAAAACAATAGTTAGGTGTTCATAAGTTAAAAAAATATTCAAACTTATCAAAGCACCTCGAACCCCAAGTCTTTCATTTTTAAAGAGAATATAATTATTGCACTTATGCAATTTTCTAATTCAACAAATCCTCTTCCAACATCTGAATCAAGAAAATGAAACAACAAAGGTAGTTCCTACAGATTAATGTTGGTCTAACTATCACCATGTCTTTCAAAACATTACTCCACACATGGGTTCACACATAAAATTCCCAAAATGCTACTTTTCCTTCTTGAAAAGGCTCGATGTTCAGAACTCGGCATCATCTTTGATGAAAAACCACCAAATGTAGGTGAGGGGGATAGTACTGGCATGCCAAAGAGCATGGGCATCCACAAATCCTTCATAAGGAGGAAAATCATAGATCTCTAGGAGCATAGCAAGGCCGCCTCCCACAACCACCACCAGCAACTTCCACCTAGAAGGATAGTGAGTGACAACAGCCCAGATTCCCCAAATCAGAAGTTGAGCAACACCCATGAAAATACACACTTTCAAGTTCCACCCTGTCAAAAAGAATTCAAAATTTCATTCCATTAGAACAAACGTTAGGAAACTAACAACTGTAGGAAAAAGCAAAGTTGGCAGCTGATTTTTTAGTAAGTGCCAGTAAACTTTGTGTCCAACAGAGACAATAAAAAAGACGTGTGACTCTATAATAACTAAATTCTTGTTATACGAGCATTATAAAGAAGAAATACAGAAATATAGCTTGTTGGATAATTGAAGTTTGTGCATCTTGCAGTAGATGGATAAGTAGAAGATGGTGATAATCCCATAGTCTAATTTATAGTTGTTGAGGTACAATACATGGGTGGTTATAAAAGCAACCAGTGGAGCAGCAACCATGACTCTGGCAGCCTCATTCCTTATGCTGAAACTTCTTAGAATGGCCAGTATGAGTGAGTAACCAAGGAATGCCACCGCAGATGAAGAGTCTACCTTTTCTGTCACATCCACATCACTGCAGTTCAAGAGGACAACCCACACCAATAATTAAGCGGAACTAGAATTCCAGATTTGGCACATAAAGACACTTGGCAGTGGCCTCTAGACCAACTCAACTGTACTAAATGTATAAACCCAAATTTATAAGGCTTGCTAATACCATAAGAAAGAATGGGTGCATTTTTTAACAGGCCAGATATGTGACTTAACCTAATTTTCCTACATTAGTGGATTTATTTTGCAATAACTTACTTATTAAAGGAGATGATTCTAAGCTATAAGATTGAACAAATATAAAATAAAGATACTTGAATATTTACAAAACAACACTGGGTGATTATACTTGCATTTATCAGCACATGAAATAGTCTAAGCAGCACATACACAGACGGGACACAGACACCACATAGCACAGAGACATGCAATATATTGATAAAATTTAAATATTTACATATTTATTTCTTTTATTATTACATAGGTATGTGATTTCCTGAATTTCTATATCAACAATATCATAATGGAAGATGTAAGTAAAAGAATAATCATACAAATGATTATGTTATGCTCACTCCTTCTCCCCTCTTAACAATGTATTTCTTTTCTTATTTCTCCCCCCTTAAAAATGTATTTCTTTCCTTCACAAATTACATTCTTTGCATAAACTACAGTGTGTCTATGCATGCTTCAAGTATTGTGGGCATATGTACAATACCAATGTTTCTTCTCCTTTTTCCTTTTTCTTTTTTTTTAAGGAAAAAGTGGACATTCTGGGGCAAGTTTATCCTTTGTAAAAGAGCATTGGACACTGCTCCTATTAAGGATTGGCCAAGTTTCCAAAATTGTGAAACTTATTTTAAATTTATGAACACAACCAAGAAGTGCTAGACAAGTGCATAAGAATCGATGCCCATCGTTGGACGCAGACATGGCTCTCCTATCAAAGGGCCCATGCCAGATGCATTCCACTATGTTACAAGAGAATTCCAACAACTTTCGCCCCATCCCATATTCTAAGATGGTAAAAAGTGAAAGACCATACATCCATGGCCGATAGACAATGACACAAATATCTCAATCATCGTTACATAAGTATTCACATTTGTTTCTTCAGTATTTCAGGTAGCATGTTGGACACTATGTTACATGGACTCTGGTACAGTCATCTTGTGTAGGGCTGTCTGAGTGTCATATTCATCTAATTCTTATATCCAAAGGTACTAGGAGTCTAGGATAAAATAAGATTTCATATTTCTTAAATATATAAATATATATATTTTTACTCAACTTCTTAAACATAATAGCTAGACAACAGTTAATTTGTAAAGTACCCATGTTCGACACTCAACGCTTGGCTAAGGGTATCAACTCAACCCAAAAGTTGAGAACCTTACATTAACAAGGGAAAAATCTAGACAGATTAGCAGGTAATGTCTACTAATGTTCACCCTTTGTGTAGGACCAATATGCTAGCCGTAACTCTTGTCAGATGTGAAACTCTAACCTTGCTTCCGCACCCAATTTGCAGACATAAATACACAGCTAACAGGGAAAGGAAATTGGATAGAGAAAAGCTTACCGACTATGGAAAACAGCACTCCAGAACCATGAGTTCATTGATGAGAGGCCATAGATATTCCACAAGCTAGTAAAATCATAGGATGGCTTCTTATCTGGTTTTAGAGGCAACTTGTAGTGCAGAAGGATGAAAAAGGACAACCAACCATGAAAATGCATGGCGAGGTTGAGTGCAGAGAGAACGACAGAAACAGGCTCTTGAATAATTGTAAGACATTACTAGAAAACTCTGACAACACTTTTCAACTGGAATAGGTAGTACCTATATATAAAGCTTGTAAAATAAAGAACCTGAATCCCGTATATACCCTTAAAGGCCCATTTACCATGATATTTCACAGGCCCAAGACCAAGTGCTGCTCTTTCTTTCTCTCTGTCCACCATACAATCGTAACGACAGTCACTTTGGCAATCCCATTGTCCCCACTTCAAGTAAAGAGGTTCTTGCATATACCGAGGACCATCAAGTGAGGCAACATCAGAAGAGAATTTGCAGTGTGGAATGCATCTTTCCCCAACACATCCAGTCTTTTCACATTGTTCTACACAAACCCTAAAATCCATCCAACCAAAATCTCACAAATCGCACTTTGTCTAATCCACATATCATAGAACTGATGACAAAAATATCAGTGCAATTCCGAATCATGAAGCTGAGCAAGTTGAAGGTTCCAATAGCTGCAATGCTATTGTACCAAATAAAATAAAATAAAATAAGGAAGAAGGATTACCTAAAAAGTGGATGAGCATCACCGGCAGTAGCATCAAATACTCCAACAAGACGTGAAAGCGCCACAAAGAAAGCAATCCAATAACGATCTATCATCTAATAGGAAAACCAATAAGAAATTATAAATTTGAAAGAGAAGTTCAGCTTCATGTCATGAGACTTGAATATCATTGACTGCATTAGGCCTCACATTTAATTTAATTTAATTCTTTTTTTTTTTTTGCAGTTCTTGACAGAGATAATAATTCAATTAAACAAAACAAAAAGCTCCAAAAAGCCAAGGAGATGACTATAATAATTATCACAAAACTAGAAGATGAAGTTTTGATGCCATTCTTAGCCATGTGATTAGTATGCCTTGAACCCAGTCTAGTGAATATGTGGTAAACTATGAAACAGTATACATTATACAATCAGGATGGATCCCAATCCCACTATGCAGGCAACATATACAAGATATATTGTGCTTCAAATGAACACACCGAGGAAAATCATTCCTCATTAAAAATCATATATAGTTGGGAAAATAAGACTTTGAACAAAGCATTTCAACATTGTTACCATTTTAAGTGAAGAAGATGGTGAACTGTATGCTCAACATCATAGTAAAATTTTATACTGGAATAGAAAAAATTGAAAATTGAACAACATTAAGCTGGAGGAAACACCCCCATGAGCAACTCCCCTAGCCTCCCAATAACTAAATTAGTTTCCAACTGTTTAAGCTGAACTCAAGTCATTCTGGATTGGCCTGGAAAATAAGGTCAAATGTTTCATAACAAGCTATGAAACAACAGATTGATCAGCCCCTTTAAATCAGGCCCGCATGCACATGGAAATTCCCATTCCCTGGATATAATAAGCAACTATCAACCAACTCCTTTTCAAAATGGTAGATGCTTCCATATTTCATCGGTAGCAGATGCTCAGTGTTGTCCCTCTGACTTTGGATAAAGCTAGTCTTTTTAAAGAATTCCAAGTCTAAGAACGAACACCTTATCAGACCTAGAAATCTCACCTGTCAGCGTATGTCAACCTCAACAGAATCTCCAACAAGTCTATCTGCAAACAGGATATCAATCCTAAGGAGGCCCATGAATCTGAACCCCAAAAAAAAGTCTTAAACATTACCTCCTTCCTGTCGGTCATGTAAAGGTTCAAAAGTACTCAAAAACTGCAAGCTCCCTTTGCTACAATCCTCCAAAGACCAAAACATGTCCCCTATTCCATACCCTACATGAATATCCTCCAAAACTAAAATCTGTTCCTTGCTCCATTTCACATCTAGCATCAGTAAAAATTATCCTATGCACTATCTATACTCTCTAAATCAGAAGCCAAAAAAGCAACTCTCATAACCCTGTCAATATATCTCTATTGTCTATACTCACCAAGACTCTCCAAACAACCTCAGCAATTTCTGTAGGATGGAATCATTAGAAACACTCGGAATTGATACCTTTGGACAAACTTCGGAAAATTTATCCGCATAACACTTTCTGCTGTTCCACGGTGATGACTCCCATGGAACTCCACTATACTTTGATGGGATTTCCAACAAACCAACCATTTACCTCAAGAAAAATAAACGAACAAATAACAACAAAGCTCTTGAATCTTCAGGTTACGTTTTTCAAACTCACCTGAAAATGGAAAGGTTCAATTTGAAGTACACAAGCATTACATTAGAAATTATGAGCGAGGGAGTGAATCTTGATCACTGCATTTAGTATAGGTTGTATGTATTCTTATTTATATACCCACATACATGTCTGCATTAAGAAGAAAAGTGGAAAACGAATTAGCACAAACAGGATTATAAATGGCCAACTCCCAGTAGGAAAAACCCACACATTCAAGATCTAAAGACAATAGATCAAGTAAGCATCAAACATTAAATATGGGTGCTCATTCACAATGTATCAATTTCCTAAGCTTATTATGCACATTGAACCATATTTGGGCCACTCAACATGAAATCAACTATTGTACACCACCCAAAATAATGAGTGTTACTGAAGCTCGCGGGACTAAAATGTCATTGCGATTAGTTTTTGCTTTGTACAAGTTGCAAATGAAGGACCGTAGAAATAGATCGAAGAATAGAGATGGGTGAAAATTACCTTAATGTTTGAAGATGAGGTAAAGAAATGCCGAGTAGAATCAAGAACAACAGTGAGCAATCGGAGACTTCGTTCAAAGGGATGAGTCTGCCGGAAATGCAAGAGAGAAAAGATGGAACAAAGCAAAAGAGTCTTCTTTAAGCAGTCAGCAGACGAAGAAGATGTCCAAGCATGGCGGAGAGACTAGACAAATCAGACTCCGAGAAGAGAGAGAGAGAGAGAGAGAGAGAGAGACGTGATTCAGCTTGTAGTTTTGTGGGCCTTATATCGCTTCCGTTGCTCCTTTTGACTGTTGTAATGTGGCCCATGGGTTTGGAGTCTGGGCTTCAACAGTAACTGGGAAACACTTTGCGCCCAACCCATTCCAATTCTCCAAGAAAACCTCATTCAATTCTAAATTTCCAATGTGGCTGCTCCAATTACCCATCTTTTATTTGCAGATGACTCTCTTCTTATTAAAAGCCACAAAGGCAAACTGCCTAGCAATTCAAGATATTCTCAACAAGTATTGTTTTGCCTCAGGGCAACTCATCAATCTTAATAAATCTTGTGTGGTGTTTAGTGCTAGTACTCCCAAGGCAACTAAAGAACATCTTGCATCAGTGTTAAGGGTTCCATTGAAGGATAAATTTGGGAAATATTTAGGCTTGCCCATGGAATGGGGGACTTCCAAGAAGGCATCCTTTAGATGGATCCTAGAAAGAATTCTTAGTAAGATTGAGGGTTGGAAAGCTGCTATGTTATCTCCTGCAAGAAAATAGGTACTTATTAAAGCTGTTATACAAGCAATTCCTGCTTATGTTATGTCCGTTTTTAAACTCCCTGTCTCTTTATGTAACGCCCTCTGTTCTCAGGTTGCAAATTTTTGGTGGCAAAGTATTAAGGGCGAACCAAGGGTCCACTGGATTTCTTGGCCAGAACTTGCAAAAAAGAAGTGTGAAGGGGGCTTAGGTTTCAGGGAGTTTGAAAGCATGAATATTGCTTTATTAGCAAAGCAAGCTTGGTGGCTTATTATTGATGAAAGGGAAATATTTCCCATCATGTTCATTTTGGGAAGCAAAACCAAAGGCTTGGTCTTCCTGGTGTTGGAAAAGTCTTTGTATAGGTAGAGATCTACTCAAACAAGAGTGTTTTTGACAGGTTGGGGATGGTTCTAGTATTAACATTTAGGAAGATAATTGGATCCTAGGTAGAGGTGTCCTTGGAGCACAACCAGAGGCCTCAGTCCAAAAGGTGATAGAGCTTATTGATCTTGGAATGCTTCCTAGAGAAGGGACCTGGTTTCATCTCTTTTCGACTCTAGCACTGCTGCTCATATTTTCCATATTCCTTTGCCCCTTTCAAAACTACAAGACAGAATGATATGGCCTAAAGCTTCCAATGGTGAATACTCTATAGAGAGTGGATACCAAAGTTGCTTGAAAAAGCCAAGGAGAAAGGACAGTGCAAAGGGATCTTCTTCTTATCAAGTGTCTCATAAGTTGTGGCCTAAACTATGGTCTTTACACATTCATCCAAAACAAAAAAACCTTCTTATGGAGGGCTTGTAAAAATGCTATCCCTACAGCTGAGAATCTGTTCAAACGGAAGATTATTGATTCTCCTATCTGTTCTATATGCCATCAAGAGGTAAAAACTATGGAACACCTTCTCCTGTTGTGTCCAAAATCTCAACAGGTTTGGCTTAACAGTTCCCTTTCCCTCAATCCATCTAAGGTGTCTATTACTAGGTTTGACAAATAGCTATGGGAAACTCTTGATGGCCAGCATTCTTTAGAATGCATTGCAGATCCAGCAAACTATATAGCTATGATATGCTGGTTCATTTGGAAGGATAGAAATATTTCTATTTTTGAGAAGAGGCCGCCTAATCTAACCTGGATAATATTTAATGCTATGAAGGCTATGGAGGAGTATTCTCAAGAAAATTCTGATCTTTCTCATTCTTTCAATAGGCCTATTGAGAATTCCTTTTTTTCTTGGCATCCACCCCTCCTTTAGTGATGAAAGTGAATTCTGATTTTGCTTTTATTGCAGGGAAAAATATTGGTTTTTCTAGTATTGTGGTAAGAAATGATCAAGGTAAGATGGTGGCAGGTAAACATTCCAAGTATGCTTGTAACTCTCCACTTGTGGGTGAAGCTCTAGCCCTAAGAGAAGCCTGGTGGTTGGTGCAGTCACTAAGTCTTTCTAAAGCGCTTTTTGAGGTAGATGCTCTCTTAGTGGTTACAGCAGTCAATAACTCTTTACAATCCAACATTTCTTGGCAAATTCATGGCTTGTGCAGGGACATCCAAAATACTTTAGCTGCCTTCTCTGACACTCCAATTGCCCACATTCCTCGAGAAGCAAATAGAGCGGGTCATTGGATTGCATTTGCTGCAAAGAGGGGAATTCTAGCCTCGAACTGGTCCTATTCTATCCCTATGCTGTTGGCGAGAGTTCTACAACAAGATTTTCCTGTGTGTGGGATTGGGTAGTTGTTCGTTTGGTCTCAAATGTAGATTTGTCGCTCTTTCTTTTGCTTTTCTGCTTCTTTGCAGCTCAAACCAAAAAACCAAAAAACAAAGTGAGGGGGCTGGCTTAATTTACCAAAATTTTTTTAGAAAGAATATTAGGTGGTTTAAGGAAGATATAAGTCCTCAAAAATACTTTATTTGTAGTAATTAAGTGCTTGTTTGATAATGCATTAAGCTAATCAATAACTAATTAATTAAACATATTCAGTTTTGTTGTAATTAAAACACATTTGATTATACGAACTCGCCTGGCACTTAAAGCTGAATATTAAATTCAAAAACAATTTTGAAGTTTAAGTTAAAAAAAACTAGGTATTATTGGATACTAAATAGGCTCAGTGGATGATTATTATAATTTTCAGTTTTTATATACAAATTACTTGATAATTTTAACTTGAAATGCATAGTACTTAACTTTTCAGCACTATAAATAAATTTTTATTTTTATTTTTAGCTTTATCAAACAACCTCTAATTGTATTTCACCAAAATGGCATTTAATTACAAAATTATTACCATAACATTATTCTAGTGAAAGTTTCTATAAAAAAATATGAAAGAGTAGTTGATAATTTTCAATCTTCACCTACAAATATAGTTGATAATTTCAACTCGAAATGCATAGTACGTACTTAACTTTTCAGCACTATATATAAAAGTTTAAAATATTTTTTGGCTTTATCAAACCTTCTCTAAC
The DNA here is from genome assembly GCA_033060915.1 of Euryodendron excelsum. Classification (NCBI taxonomy): domain Eukaryota; kingdom Viridiplantae; phylum Streptophyta; class Magnoliopsida; order Ericales; family Pentaphylacaceae; genus Euryodendron; species Euryodendron excelsum. The sequence goes on along the minus strand of CM065381.1, from coordinate 14,171,772 downwards.
TATATGTTCAGCAAGGTGACATTTAATTATAAAATTATCATATTAACATCCTTCTAGTGAAAGTTTTTATACAAAAACTTTGAAAAAATAGCATATCTATACTATATATTATAGCAGAATGATAGGAGGTCTTTGAGGTTGAAAAACTTAATTCAATTTTCTTAGTTTTTTAATTTTTAAATAACTAATTTTACTTGTGTAATAATAGCATTGGTCTAACAATAAATTATAGCAAGTTTTACTTTCTATTAATGATTAGTAAACCTTTGCTTAAACTTAGGTAATCTTATGTTACTTTAGAAAATTTTAACTATCTTTTATAATTTTATAAAGTTTTTTCTTAATTTTTTAAAAACTTAGAATTGTTATTTTAAATTTTCTTAAATCCTTCTTTTATAATTTTAAAAAGCTCCTCCTTAAATTTAAAAATAACATTATGATTATTATTTTGAATTTGCTTAAATTCTTCTGTTTTTAGAAAGACAAATACAATTATACAAATAAATCTATAGTATATATTATTGCAATTGGCTATGAGACCATTGAAGTTGAAACATTTAGGTATTTTTTTTAATTTTTTAATTTTATATTCCTATTCCAAAATGTCCAATCTTGTGTCTTCAATAATTAAAAAAGCAATTTAAAAACAAAATAAATAATCTTTAAAATTTCATTTTCAATCTTAATTACTTAAAAATGTCATAACCATCAATCTATATTATATATTATAACAATCGGGTAATGATGTTTTTAAAGCTAAAAATATTAATCCAATTTTCCAACTTATTAGTCTTACTTTATATATATATATATATATGACTCTTAATCAATACGACAAGTTTATCAAAATTCTTTCAAATATGCTCCACAACAATTTTAATGAAAATAAAAAGTAATTTTCAATTACTATCATAGGAAGTACACATGTCACAAAATTATTACTCATGCATCATTTATTCTTTTGGTATTTATAGAAATCTCTTATTATTGATAAATTTATTATTTGGTTGTAAATACTCATCAATCACATCTCTTTAAATATTATTAAAAGAAATAACAAAAATAAATCAAAATATTCCCAAGCTTCAATGAAACTTAATTTATTATATAAATTTTTTCACAATTAAAATATAATTTTTTTATTTTTAATTATTTAACAGTAATTGAGTTATATAACCTCAATAATAGAAATGAACCCATAGACAACTTTTCTAATTTTGCATAGGTTAATATGAAAGGACTTTTAATTTTTTTTATACTTCTAATAACTCTAGAATATTCTATTTTAAAAAAAATTTAATCAAAATAAAACAAAAATTTTAAGTATGCTATAAATAATAAGGAAACAATAAGTATTTCAAGTATTTTAATTGTGTGAGTCATGTAATTTGATATTTTTAGGTTTTGAGAAGAATTTTTTTATAATATAGATGCATAGATTTAGATAAATTTTCAACTTCATGTAAAAGTTGTAATTTATTATTTAGTAAAACTCATATTAGTAGTATAAAGTAAAAAGATAATATCAATTATTTATTTTTATTTAAAAATTTAAATTTATTCTCTACGTTAATTTTTTTTTAAAAAACTAAAAATTGTTGTTTTAAATTTCCTTAAATCCCTCTTTTATAATTTTAGAAAGCTCTTTAAATTTAAAAATAACATTAGGACTATTATTTTGAATTTCTTTAAATTCTTCTATTATAATTTTGGAAATTTCTACCTTAGATTCAAAACTTTAGAATTTTCCATTCAAATCCTTTTTAATTTTTATTTTTAGACAAATAAATACAAATAAATCTATAGTATATATTATGCAATTGGCTATGAGACCATTGAAGTTGAAATTAACATGTAACTCTTTTTCTTAAATTTTTAATTTTATGTCCCTATTTCAAAATGTCCAATCTTGTGACTTTTATGATTAATTAAAAAAAAATTTACAAATGAAATAAATAAGCTCTAAAATTTTATTTTCAATCTTAATTTCTTAAAATTTCATAACCATCAATCTATATTATATATTATAAGTGTAATTTACTGTTTAATAAAACTCATATTAGTAATATGAAGTTTAAGAGCATAATATTAATTTTTTATTTTTATTTAAAAATTTTAAATTCATTCTCTACGTTCCGTACATAGTACGGATTTACTACTAGTTTGTATATGTATACATTTTTTGTATTTGAGGCAAGCCCACAACATAAGTTCCATCCTTGACCCTGAGACTCCTTGGCAATCCTGACTTTGATCCCTTCCATGTGTGAAGCACACTTCCTTGGCAATCAAATCAATGGTGGCATCAGCGGTTTCTTATGATTAATGGTGAGAGAGGGGTGGAGAAGAATAAAATAAAAAATAAAAAGAGAGAAAGAAAGGTAGGGAGAGAAAGTTGAGCTTGTAAAATGGTGATAATAGTCGCAAGCTCTAGAACCATAGAGGTGACGATAGCAGAGATCACAAATCTTAATGTCATTGGCTACGTGATCAGGGAGGTAGAGAAAGAAGAGGAGAAAACCATGTCAACCATCAAATATATATACATATATATATATATATAGAGAGAGAGAGAGAGAGAGAGGGAGAGAGAGGATGGTTGTGGGCCTCTTGGGTAAAACCCTAAACTGGCTGGCCTTGAACGGTTCAAGGTGAACATGACCTAATCTCATTTGAACCCTTCCCATGCCAGTCACAATTAATAGGGTTGGGGCAAGGCGTGCTACTCAAGTGTTCTAAGTTAATTACGATCTTGAATTTGTCCAAATTTAATAAAACCCGAAGATTATAATACTAATTGAACAGAAATTTAGACAAGTTCTGCATAAAATGACATAACTAAGTGGAGTCCTATCATTCCAAAAATAAAATTTTTAGATTTCATGTAATTACACAATAATTTGAGTCATGCTATATAAATAAAAGAATAATATCGTATTCTGATATAGAATGATTTCTCATATCACTTTAAGACCAAAAAATAATAATAAAGGTGAATCATAATTTTAGAAATACCAAATGATTTTCTATGTAAAATTTTCATTCTTGATAAGAATTTGTATAAAAAAAAATTGCTGAGAATTTTTCTATTAAAAATACTATTGTCGCTTCATTTTTAGTAAAAGTTTCATTTAAAAATTCTGTTTGCATAATAATTTATAACTTAACTATTGTTTTGAAATAGTCATATATGAAAGGGCATGAAACACAATTTTAAAAAAAATAATGCTTCAAAAATAAAAATATTACATGTAATCTTTCGTACAAGAGGATGTGCTTGAATTAGAGTATTTTACTTCAAGGGCAATGCTATTGGCAATCACTTTATCAGCTGCGGAAGGACCATCGCTCTTTAATTTGGTATACGTGTAATCCACTAATATTGAGCAACCGATAATTGAGAACACTCGGTTACCAAAATACAATTGAATTGATCTTTAAAAGGTAGGTGGAGCCCACAAAAAGGAGTTTTCTTCCTCTGAACGACAATACCTCTCTCTCTCTCTCTCTCTCTCTCTCTCTCTCTCTAGAGACCCTCCACCATAGCTCAACTAAATCATCATGGCCATCCATTCTCACAGCTCTCCCTCTCTCACAAGACCCTTTTCTTTCTCTAGCCAAAACCACCGCACCATCATTTTCTCTCTTTCTCTCTTCTCTCTAAAACAACCATATCCATAGCTCATCACTTTCTCCTTTTCTATAAAAGCTTTTCACACATCCCTATCTCTCTTTCTAAAACACCCATCTTATCCCTCTTTCTCCCTCTAGAAACCAACAACCTCCCACAGTTTTCACATACAGCATCATCTTTGCCATGGGCCACCAACATAGCCACAACATTATACAACACCCTGCCAATAAAATCAGAATAGTCCCAACTGTAATGCTCCTCTTAAGCTTGGTTCTGTCCTTAAGTGGTATATTTTGGATACCGAGAACTCCCCAATACCGTGAATCATATTTGGGTTTAAGATAATTTTGATATTTCTTGACTTTGGTGCCATTGATGGGAGCTCTTCCTGCGCAACAATGAGAGTGTGAGAATATGCTTTCTTCATCGTAAATCAAAGTTCAATTTGAAAAATAAAAACAAAGAAAAAAAGCAAGAATTGAGATTTATGAGATCGTTTTCTAACCCAAATCCTTTAACTTTGCCAAAAGGCAAGGTGTACCAATTTGAACTCATTGCAGCTTAACCCTTCCACTCTAATTTAATCTATCAAGGCCATAACCGGTAATGAAGGCTAATTTATTTGCAAAATCTTCATTTAAATCTATAAATCCCTAACTCATTACTCTCCCCTTATTCCCCATAAAACATAGTGTTGTAATGTCGTTGAAATGAAGCAACCAATTTAAGGACCAACTCTTCGGAGAAAGATTAGAAGTAGCTCTTGAAGCAGAATTTATATTCCTTTATATTGGATTTTAGACAGAGAAAGAGAGGCAAAAAATTGAAAGTTGCAACAAGACAACAATGAAAAGATGTTCATACTAGTGACTGCAATTTCAAAATTTGATTTAAAAAGTAAAAATGACTGGTGGAGCAAATGAGAGCAAGAGAGAGGAAAGAGGGTTTGTATGTTGTTGCTGCATTTGTTAATTGATTATTTGTTTATTTTAACAAATATAATGAATTTGAGGTTCAAATATTCATCAGGATCATGGAGACTCTTCATTCAAAATTCTATTTTTCATTTTTGTTAAATTTGAGAGAGAGAGAGAGAGAGAGAGGGAAGTTGAGCAATAAATTGGAAGTCTAAGTTCAACTGTGATGAAACATCCGCCGGCAGTAAGTTAGCTTCATCTTGTCGACAAAGACGAAAGTTTTGAAATTTCTAATTGAAACTTGTAAGGGATATATATATATATATATAGATAGATATATGGAAACCTAAAACAGAGTGAAGAACAGATGGGTTTGTCTTTTGGCTATATCTCAAAATAATTGATATTTTGTCTTTTTACTTTCCCGACACAACTGGTTACCCATGCCTGTATTAAAAGGTTAGGACAGGTGTCGAGTTTATAGCGCGACTGTTGAAAAGTGGCTACTAAAACGGCTGATTGTAGCATTCCTATTACTTCAATGTAAAACATTCATCAACATTATTCTTTATTATAAAATTATCATTACTACATCATTCTGTTAGAATTTTTGTATAACTTTTTTGATACTTTTTCTGGGAAAACAATAATTGCCGGGGCAAAATAAGACCAAATATTTAAATTTTATTTCCAAAAAAAAAAAGAGTGAGCTAATTGCATGCCTTGATAAAACTCATTTTAATCATAAAAGTGAAATACCAAAATGACAATACTCTCAAACAAGACCAACTCTTTTGAGTATCAACCTATACTTATTGAATACCTTAGACATCCAAATATCTAGAGAGGACAATAAGCAATGCTATATAAACAGAAAACTATACAGATCTAAATGAAAATCATTTATTATAAAACATATATGCCACTCATTAAGACGATTCTCAATTACAAAATTATCATCTCTACATCATTATAAAAGCATTTTATTTATTATTTTTTTGGTACTTATAGGTAAGATTAGAAGTTTCCTCGGATCATATGAAGCTGGGCTAATATTATTTGGTTGGGTTCGAACCAAAATTTTCAGGCCTTAGCATGGGGCCTTCGAAGTTTGAACCAACGGGAACAACTAACAAATGCAAGTTAATATCACTAATTAAAGTTCAAGTTTGAAAACACTGATTAAAACAAATCACCATCTCCAAACTCCTAAACAAATCACCATCGCAAAGAACTTCCATATATAAAACTGTCTGATAAAATCCCAAACCGAATTATTCTATGTTGTGCAATCACTAAAACTACATACTATATATATATATATATATATTTACATAAGGAATGGATCAACAGCAAGCTCCATAACCGATCTCAGCTCATCCCAGTCCCCATACTTAATGAACTCGCTCGCTTCGGGGCTATAAAAGCTCGAGTATGATGCAGTCGATGGAGCTTGTGATATGGAGCTCAACTGGCCTACAAGCATCTGGTTCGTTTCGCCTACATAATTAACAAGTTGCTGCTTCTCATTCTGTTGAATTACAGGATTACTAAAGCTGATGTAACCTTCATGACTGTCCGACTCCACGCTACAGGTTCTGGAACTTGTATTGACATGATTTCTTTTAGCAGATAGCTCTGGTATGCACTTTCTATATGATATGTTTCGCTTAAGTATTCGACAAAGTGTCCAAACTTCCTGCAAAATCCATGAAGAAAATCATATGATACGACTATTTAACATCCAAAACGAAATATTTCAGATAAAATATTTGCTTACGGCTTCTTGAGAGAGGTTTTTAACGTCGATGTGTTTGGTACTCTTGTCGTCGTGATCAGCAGGGAGGCGAAATTCATGCATCATCCAATCAGTCTTGGTCCCCTTCCCGGCACTGCCGCAATAGTAAACCAACGATTTCTTGAGGCCAATGCATTCACGGCCTTCCCTACCGGCAGAATATATTGGCCTGTCGATGCCAGTGGCCTTCCAAAACCCGGAACCGGTGACTCTATTAGGTCTAATACTGTTTCTGTATTTTCTCCCTCTTTTACAAAAGAAGTACCACTCCTTGTCTCCCACGTTACTAGCCTCTGCATATCCACCAAAAGAAATTCAACAACATGAGAGAGAGAGAGAGAGAGAGAGAGAGAGAGAGAGAGAGAGAGAGAGAGAGAGAGAGAGAGAGAGAGAGAGAGAGAGTCTTAATCAACAGAAACTGCAAGACATAATGAAGCGCTTCGCTTTCTTTCCAAGTTAGGGTTTTCATTCTGATATCTGCCAATCAGAAAAAACATTACAAGATCTTCAATGTTTATGCAAGATGATTTGACCCATTTTCCCCTTCTTTCGAGCTGTTAATGCGCAAGTAAGAAAAAGTTATACCGCTTTTTAAAAGAATCAATGGATACGAGAGGCACTATTCTCTTCTTTTTGTGTGGGTTTGCAGTAAAAGCTTCGTATGAACTGTAGAAGAACCAATATTAGAGCCAAGAGGCGCGTTTTGATGTTTAGTTAAAAACTCGGAAGAAGGTAACGATCTTTTGCTATAATATGGATAGTTGTTTTGGTGACATGAGATATTTCCTCATGAAGTATTCAATTAAATTGAAGTCTTTTAAAGTGATCTTCCTTTATATTCATAATATGTTAATGTGGGTCTATATATAAGTTCATGGCTTGAACATCATTTGATGCAAACCTAATACAGATCCTATAATCGTAACGAACTTGCATGGTTGCCCCCGTATCAAATAGTGCGAAATATGAGTGGTGATGATGATGATGATGATGAACAATACCCTAAAATTTTATCAAACTTTTAATTGAATTTACTTGTTGATGCTATCTTTTAAGCCGATTAGCGCGCAATAAAGCCTTAATCCTTGTGAATACATACAAGGTGAATATTTTAAGTAAAGCTAAGTGACCTTTGATTATGCTTTTTTTAGCCTTGGAGCAAAACCCTAATAAATTCTTGTTCAGTGAAGAAAGATGAAAACAAAATTTAGAAGAAAAAGAAAAAGAACTTAATTAGATGAAACTCCAAAGAGTTACAAACGTACTTGGAAGATCCCATGGGTCGTATTTGTAGATATCAACCTGTTTGATAAGTTCGATACTGATGGCTCTCTTCTCAACCTTGCGACGAAGGTAGAACCCTACAAGTTCTTCGTCTGTCGGATGAAACCGGAACCCTGGAAGAGGAACATCATCGTTATCTTTACTTGCAGAATCCATGCTACTCATCTTCTCCACTGCCATCTCTCTTTCTCTCTCTGTATCTCTCTCTCTCTCTCTCTCTGTCTGTGTTCAGTGGATGGAGAATAAAATTTAGGAGATACTTTGAACTTAAGAGACTTTAGAGAACCTTCTTATAATAATGTGAATGTGTTGGAGAGAGAGAGATGCCATCTCGGTCAAGTCATCAGCCTTGACTCTCATTAGAGGGCTGGAGATAGAACTTCAATTGAAGCAGTCTTTGCTCACTCCAAGTTATCATTATAGAGAGAGAGAGAGAGAGAGTACTGACTATATTTATTTGAATGGCAAATGACATTATGGTCAAAGGTGCACGGCAGTACTTGACCAATACGCCCCTGCTTCCGTCATTAGATTATAAAGCGAGGGTAATAAATTATAATGTTAATTTGAATAGTCAGAACAGACCATTTAGGACATGGCCCAAATAGGAAAGGGATTTGATATGAAAAATGCTACGCACACCGATTCTTTATTAAATTATTATTATGAATAGGTAAAAGTGAGTAAATTTTATATTTATTAGATAATATAGAATTCATTATCTTGTTTATGATAATAATCTGATAAAAAAAAATTAATGACTCTACGATTACTCCTTAATATACAAAAGATGATGCTCGATCAATGGTTGCTTTCACTCGAGGACTGACTGATTCTTTCCTCAAATTGATGAATCTATTAGAGACAATTTTTGCTAATGCCAATGGCAAGAAACAAAACTCCATTTTTTGTTTTCTAAAATTTGATGAAATCGCATTTGGTAAATTAGTTTCAGAAATTACTTCTGTCGAAACCATGTTTGGTAAATCAGTTTTGAAACTTATTTTTTAAAAATTGTTTAGAAAACACCCAGCTTTAAGAACCAATAAAAATGTATTTTCTAAGTTTTTAAATTCATTTTCATTCATAAATTAAACTAATATGAAATCGATGGTGTCTTTGATGGTCATTTTTTTTTGTTTTCGAGAACAAGAAAAACGAGATATTCTTAAATTTTTTATTTTTGAGAATACAAAAAACAAAACCAAAACCAAAACCAATTTTAACTTTTTTATCCTCAGAATAGATGTAATTTGCTTGATAATAGTCAAAGTTTCTCTAACAATAGACTCCTCTAGCTCAAATTGCATGGCTGCTTAAGTATATGCTAAATTTTAAAACTTTTTTGCACAACTGAATTTTGAATAGCATTTCTATTTTGCTTAAAAGACGTGCAAATAAATTAAAGAAAGAAAGACGAAAAGAAAAAAGTAAATAGAAAGTGACAATTGACAGGAAAATCTATTATTTCATAAAATTTAATAAGCAAATTACAAGAAACTATTAAATTCTCAACAAAGAAAGGGTTGTTTTATTGGTTGAGATTTAACAACCCTTTTTTCTTCATAGATCGACGAAGTCTCCCTCTACAATGAATGAGAGAGAAGGGAAGTTGGGTCCAACAAAAATGCATATGTAGATTTAACAATTTTCTTTTAAAAAATGGGTCATGGCATTGTTAAAGTAGTTTTGGCTGTCATATAAATGCAAAACAAGTAGTACAGATCTTTTCCGAAACAAGTAGTACAGTACTACTTCGTATTTGTTTTAATAAAAATCCTTGACACTTTGACAAATAGAGGTTGCCTAAAGAATTTCTATTCAAACTCGTACCAAAGGCGTACAAATATGTCCTATAGATTGAAATGTGATTATCGTTTTAGGAGAAGTGAAGTCACACTAATGGTAGTGAAACTGTACCTATAATTGAGATCATAAATACGGCTTACCTTTCTTAAGACGTTGGCCCTCTAATATACTAAAAATAAGTTTATTCATTTATTTTTTTTCTCATTGAATATACTGTACAAATAAGGAAAAAAAAAGTAGATAGAATAATATGGTTGATTTTAAACTTATCATTCAAATGTAAAATACCTATTAAAATTATTTTTAATTATAAAAATATCACTGTTATATAATTTTAGTAGAGAATTATGTTTTCAAAATCTATAAAAATAAGAGTATGTTTGGCAACGTTTTTTATTTTTGTTTTTTTATTTTTTTTTAAAAAACAAATAACAGAGTTTGTTTAAATTTTTTTTTTTTTTAGTTTTTTACAAGAATTGAAAAAAGAAAACTAAAAATACTAAAATAGGGTGTTCTTTCTTATCAAAACGTTGATCTATTATTATTAGTACAACGATAACCTATAAATATTCATTAATAAACCAAAAAAATATACAATATAAACACAAAATAAAAACATTTAACAAAAAATAAAAATAAAAAACGTTACCAAACAAGACTTAAATTTTTTTCAACCTCATTTACTAGAACTTTGTACGAAAGAGGGAGACAATATCTAACAGGAGAACTTCGAGAAGGCCCATGGTTTCTTGACCAAAGAGGCTTGACCGTGAATTCACTATATAGAAGAGGAGAAAAATGTCCATATAAAAAAAAGGAAAATGTCAAATTGATGCTTTATTGACTTTTCTCGCCAACAGGCTTGACTTGTCTTTGCTTTGGAGCTTGTGCCCACACTCATTTCATTGGAGCGTGTGCAACACAGCCGTATAGCTGTGTATTGTACAACTTGCCAATTCGAAAGTCAGTTTGTGATACCTAAATGGAAAATGGAAAATTATTATTATTTTTTACAAAATTATCTCGGAGAAAATACTGTCAAAATAACGTGGCAATAATATTTTTAAAATTATAAACCACATTAGAAAGTATTTTGATTTAAAATAAAAGTAATATAAATTAAAAATTACATCAATCTATATAAAAATTTTATACATAAATTATGAGGTATGAAAGTCACCCTATAGTATATTTATTATACGATAATCACATTAGACTTTTATTTTTCTAACTTTTTCCCTTTTTTAATTGTGATTAATGTCATGTATTTTTATTATTTACAGCTAAGACCAAACAAAAAGAAGACTTTAAAAGATAAAAGCACCTTCAGCATTAGTCACAGCTGTTGCACATGCAAGATTAATGCTGAACACATTAGCTTGGTGCCAGCATTTTTCTTAAAGAAAGGAAAATATTACTCTTTTGCTTAAAATTCTTGCAAATTTTATTTACAAATTGATATGGCGGCTTTAATATATATGTCACATCAATCTAAATTAAATTAAAAACAAGTCATTTAATTACATACCGTCTGAGTTTGTAAATTTTTTGTTCGTTTTTGTATAACATTAAGACTCTAAACGCTAAGGACTAAAATAAATCTTATGGAGCCAAAAAAAAAAAATGAATAAAAATATAACAGTTTTATTGACAAAAATCTTGAAGATTCTTCTTTTTGGGAACATTCTCTACTAGCAACGCACTATGCAAAAGGGTATAGGATCAGTGACCCATGCCTTTTGCGAAAAATAACAAATGGACCCACAAATGTTAAACTTCAAAGCCGAAGCAACTACCATGGACCCAAGAACAAAAGTATCATCGATCGAACACATGCAACTGGGTCCTGGTCTTTGACAATCCAATCCTTTGACCCAACACCCTCTGATTAATGTCTTGACAATGAGCTTTCTTTTTCATTGATCTCATTACATGCTCACCAGTACAAGTTTCCCCACCAAAACGGGAATGTCAATAAATGTGTATGTATCTGTATATATATATGTATATGTCTATATCAGTGAGTCAATAGCCAAGAATCATCAAAGTCTAAGTCTTGCATCCATGGTATTTATTGTACACAGGAAGAAAAATAAAACAAATTAAAGAAATAACTGTTGTTTTCAATTTTCAACTGCAACGTACGAAAATGCAAGTGGTCAGTTGGGTGGGTACTTGTACGTGGAACAAACTAAGCTTTGGTCACTATGATCGAGATCAAAGACTCACGAATTGACTCCTTCCAACTGCCTTTTACTTCCATTTTTTATATTTACTTGTTTTAGATGGGTTTCCTTGCCTCCATTTTGGATGGTCAAGTTGAAAATTTTCTGTTCTTCAATTTTAGTCCTTCACTCTCTATATGTATTTGTATTTGTATTTGTATATGACTTGGTTGCAACAGATATACCCTAAACAAAGAGACAAGAAGCTGGATTTTTATCGCTTCTATAATTACAAGAAAACGAGGGAAGATAACCTCTCAGTGTTATGTTCCTTGTCTTGCCAAGCATGGTGTCCTGTTGAGAAAAGCAACCAATGAGTTTTAAACACCCAATGCAATTATATAATAGTATACATATATATTTGCTAGGTCTTCGTGAAGAATGTCCAAATGGAGAGAGAGAGAGAGAAGACGACCATGTATACGTACGTGCGTACTGCATAGTAAAAAAATGTTTACGTGGTCTTTTTTACTTGAAGAAGTACAGATATTTTACTTCTTTTTTTTTTTTTTTTGAGTTTAGGAGTGTTCTTCACGTGAATCATTTAAATTTTATATATTATATGAATGAATTTGTTTTTTCTCACTTAGTGAGTCTTGTAAGTTATTTAATTTTTAAAAGAAAAAAAACGAGTAGGTTGGACTGGATCAATGGACCCAGGCAAGGTGTTAAGTCAAAAATGATCAAATGGCCTCAGTCAACTAGGTATTTTAATGAACTATAAATTTTTTTTTTTGGACACTTCGGAATAAAATAATAAACTATAAATGAGTAGAGAGGTACAACCATAAATTAAATGAGCAGTGGGTCACTTCACATCACAAGTACGTAAGAGTAACTATACATTACGCACTCATATAGAGACATGGCCCATGAGAACTCTCACCATTACTTACATAGATAGATGGTTCCATCTTCAATAAATTTTTTTTACCCAATATTTGAATGCCGATATGTCCATCAATTGCTACGTGCACAGGGCAAAATGAAACAATTTTCTTGTGGAATGCAGCTAATTTTGCTCTACCATCTTCGAAAGCCAAGAAAATAGTATGACAGTTAGTAGATGCATGCAAATTAGAATGCACAAAAAATTTAAAAGACTTGCGAACTGAACCAACTTGGTATTTATAGACCGAATTGATTTCGTTATGAGACTTTTGTATTTAGATTTCGAGTCCAAAACTACCAAATTGGTTTACTAGTTCACTTTGCAGTTTGGCATTTACATAATTTAAAATGAATAATTCAAGTGTTATATACTACATGTAGAACTATGAATCAACCCAAATTAGCTATAGTTTTTTTTTATTAATTTGAATTGGTTTAGTTCGACTTAAAAATTTTTATAAAATCAGTTGGACATACCAAATTTGAACCGAATTGACCCACCCATACCCTTACTTACAAATAACGTGTGAAGAAGTCATATCCACCAGCAAGTCAATTATAAATGTAAGAAGGACCAGAAAAAGCTCAAAAAATAAAGAGAGGAAAAGGTCAAAGTCTTTAGTCAACAAATATGAAATGGCCCTTCGACCCAACGTCATTGTCATTGTTAGAAAAGGATTAGCAGAGATTTTGAATTCTGCAGGAAAAATAAGGGGGATGCCAGCTTCTGTACCTTGCTTTGTTTGTAAGCAGACAGTGAAAGATTTAAGGACCCCACTCGTTGAAAATTGTTGTTCCCCTTACAATTACCATGAATAGCTCTCAAATGACATCATCAGTTCATTAAGAAAACCACCATATGCTTACACAATTTCTCACTGTCATGTATGAACCATGGTAGCCGGAAAACTCTTTTAGAGGGGAAGCGCGTTTCGCTTTCAGTACGTATACGAAATTTATTTGAAAATTTAAAACTCGTTTGAAAATTTTAAACAATCATTTTGAATATTGTTAGGAACGATTAAGATACTTGATAAAAACTCTTGAAAAACTAAGAGAAAACACTATAGAAATTTGAATTATTAATTTTTGTATATATTTTTTTTAAATTTTAACTAAGTATTTACAAAATTATTTATGTAAGTTTTTATTAAGTTTTCTAAAGGTTTTTTTAAAGTTTCGTAAATATCTCCTTTGAGTTTTACAAATTTTTTTTAATAAGATTCCTACTAAATTTTTTAATATTTATCGCTTCTTGTTTACCTTATATTTTTTTTACTGTATTTTTTGTTTTCGCTTTCTATTTCGGTAACTATGATGTGAACTCGCTTAAGGTGTGCTAGTTCTTTGTCTCTCCTCTTCTTCTCTTCCTCTCTCCTATTCATCATGCAATGAAAAAGGCAAAATGTTTTCCCCCCACCACACCACCCCCTCCTGACAACCTTGTTACCCATTACAATTATATTTATATTCCTTTCTGTCATTTGAAATTACAACCTACCGAATCACTCCACCTCTCTTTTTTTTTTTTTTTTTTTTTTTTTAGTTTTGTTTAATTTTTATTTAGTTTTGTTTATTTTTTTATTAGTTTTTTTAATCAGTTTTGTTTATTTTTTTTCATTGATTTAAATTAAATTAAATTTATTTTATTTAATTTTTGACACATATCAGAACCTCTTTCTTCCTTTAAATTATTTCCCCCACCCTGGACACATGTTAGAACCTCCCCCTATCTTTAAATTACCTCCCAACCCTACACCCCACTTGCATTTTATTTTATTTTTTTTTAGTTTTGTTTAATTTTTATTTAATTTAATTTTCTTTTTTTATTAGTTTTGTTTATTTTTTAAATCAGTTTTGTTTATTATTTTTTTCATCAATTTTCTTTTATTTATTTTATTTTATTTAATTTTTTACGCATATCAGAACCCCCCTCTGTTTAAATTACCACCCTACCCATACATGTCAGAACCTCTCTCTCTTTTTAAATTACCCCCAATCCTTGATACACGTCAAAATTGATTAAAAAAATATTGATAAAAAAAAGTATAAACAAAATTGATTAAAAAAAAAACAAAACTAAAGAAGAAACAACACAACTGCAAAATAAATGAGAGTTGGGGGTATAATGATAAGTGTTGAAAGAGTTTTGAGATGGGGCCCGAGGGAAAAGCAAGTCTGATGAAAAAGTTAAAATAACTATTCCCATGAAAAGTTCTACCCTCTCTCTTCACACTGCGGTATCAAAGGAGGGTCCGAGAATGGGAAGTGGGAATGGGCATTCCGTTCAGGCCATTCCCTTGTACCAAACATGGCCTCAGTTTATTGACATTTTGCTGGTACAAAGTATCTCCTTAACGCAAGGTCATCTACTCTGTTGAACACCCAACAAGCTTCTGAAACAGGAAATCGGAAAAAGAACAGACACTGAAGGAATGCAAGTTTCAAGTACCGAAGAGAAAATATCAAACAAAATTCATTTTAACACAGCCAAAATTGGTATTACATGTTATTAACAGTGGAAAGCTGAGTCTCTTTATGGGTGTCATTTAAACTGCACAAAGACAGCAGTATTCATATCCTTACATATATGCACCAGATGGATTGGAAATTAAGTTACAGATTCAACTATGACGAACACAAGTATTGCTCTGGCCTTCTTTGATGTGGTGTCTTGTGGATACTGTATAGTGTATCCCCTTCTGGGAGGCTGCCATGAAAATGTATATCATGTTTATAGACGTATGTTGGTTCTTCTATACAGTGGGCAGCAGAGCGGGAAAAAAATCATTATCACTTCATTTCCAGCAGTTCCAAGTAGATCCTTAAAACTTGTCTGTATTTGGATGTATTTCTTGTCCAACCTGAAGCCACGAATCTGTGTCTTGCCCTACTTCATCGCTATTGTCATATCTCAGTAGTATCCCGAAAAATATCTTCCCCTGCATCCAGGTTTATAATACAATCACAGTAGGAATTGAATTTCATTCATCCAAAGCATGGAATTTTAAATGAGTTTATTTTGTATGACCTTCACTCTCCTGTAGGATGCTAAAGTAGCCAAAGGTTCATTTGACCTCCGCACCTCTCCTGCTTGAGGATTCAAATTGATCATCTGGCAACGGTTGCATCCACCTAACGACTGCATGAAGCACTAATAGATGAGCTGTGAAATCTTGATCTATCAGGAGACAAACACACACACAGGGGGAGAGAGCAAGATCTGTTCTTTGTGTCAGAATATGAATTCATTTGGCATTTATCAATACATTATTAAGTGGCAAACAATCATCACCATACGATTTCATAATTGCTTTTGGTGCATTACTTGAATAAACTTCCATTTATTAGAAAGCAATACTCGAGCCTTTCCAGCAATGGCTCTACGGACTGATATGATGATTGGTTTAGGTAGGGAGGCTGGCCTATTATGGGCACCTGTAGGGACTAACACCATCTGCAAGGGTTCAGCATCCTTCTTTTATGTCTATTGGTAATGCATATCTCAAATCTATTTACGCTTTAAGCTAGCACAAACAGTAAATGGGAGTTTTGAATACTCAGCATTCTAAATTGAATTCTTTTGCTTCGACCCTATACTATAAAATTAACACATCATTGGTCAGGAGAAGGATAAAAGCAAACCATTTTTAAAAAATCAAGTCACTGGTACATTGAGCAAGAGCAACCACAGGCATTAATATGATAACACTACTATCTTCTTGATCAATCCTCTCCTTTATGTTTCAAGAAAGAGAAAATGCAAATAAATCTCGAGAGGATATGAAACACGGAAGAAACGGATGAAAACATGCATATAGTTTGTAATGAGGCAAAAAGCAAATGGCAACCTTTAGTATACCTGGTACAAATGTCAAAAGGCCCAACATATTTCTAACATCAAGACGTAGCTAAACTTGGGTATTTTCTTTTTCTATCTCAGCCTTCTGTATTCCTGGAAGATTAGAACTTACCGTAAAATATTTATTTCCAATTTTAAGACTTCTCCATTCATCTTCTACATATGGTGCTCCACCAGATATGACAAGGTTGGGACGGAATCTCGTTGAGCTGACTTGAATTGGTGGTCCATTAAGGCCTTTCTGCACATCTGCTACCAACAAAAAAATGTTTTGCATGAATTTGCCTCTGATGCTCAATCCTTGATGGAAAATCAGAACACAGAATGTTAACATGCAACCACCGTCTGCATATCTAACAAATTTAGACTGAAAAAAATGACAGCTAGGGAAAAAACACAAATCAAACAAAGAGAAAATTGTGTATGCAACAATAGAAGTGTTGTGCCCTTGCAGTGGGTATTTCTTAAAGTCTCATGGAAACCAGTTTGTCCACTTTGTTTTCCAGAGAACTGGAATTCTTCCATTTCCATGGAATGTATAAACATGTCAATAAGAAACCACATTTTTGGATCTATCAGTCCCCTCTCCATTGGCCAGAAGCCAAAGCACTTGCACACACAATTTTCAAATTCAAAACCTGAAAACGAGAAACTTATGTAAAGATAACTGCTTCATGACTAAGAAGGCTAGAAACCTCTTAAGTAGAAGAAAAAGAACAGCTACCATATGACAAGCAAGGAGTACATCAAAACATACTTGAGCTTAATCTGCTGTTGAGGTCAGATACGCTTTCCTCAGAGATTAGCAAAAACTGAGCTTCATTGACGAAATTCAATCTGGTCTCCACATCTCTGCACATGCCTTCATTTTTGCTCTTGTTCAAACAGAAAAAATTCTTTGAGCTCGAACATCTTAATAAAGTGCAAGGTCGACCAACAGCATTGCTGAACCAAATGTCAACTTCATTGTCATAACCCTGGACTTCATATCTGCACAACAGAAAATCATCACATTGCAATTTGAAAAGGTTGGTATAATGAATATGAGCTATATACGATGAACGTAGGTAACATTTATAGAATAATTTATGAAAATCCACTGAATCGGAAGGTAGTTAAATTTAAAGCTGCAAGAAACATTTGAAAAGCAAGACTTTGCAATTGAGCAGTCAATTTTTTGAATTTAGTTTCATTCCCAGGACATTTCCCCAAAGCCGGGCAGGCGTTCGATTTTTTTACTGACTTATAGGCTCTTTAAGTCAAATTTTTGGTGCCGGGGTACATTAAGATACTTAGTGCCAAAGCACCAATCCCAACACCTAACCAATATAAAGCTAAGAATGCAGCACAGAATGGCAGTACGAAACAAAACTTATGTTCAACCTTGCTTACGAATCAATTTTGGCTTTTCAAAGCCAATCTTCAGGCATCAGACTTTCTTGTGGCATAAGCAAGGTTGATCTATGCCAAACTAAGAAATATAAGTCATTTATGACATTCACTAAAGCAATAGTCATTCCGGGGTGATTTCTCCACCATTAGTAGCTTTGACTACTTGATAAATGGATTATTTCATATAATGGGTCTACATAAGGTTCCGTTCCAAGGAACAAAAACGCAATGTTGACAACTCTCAGTGCCTTGTTCTGACTACCCATAGTTGATTTAGTGACTAAGCATAAGATAGTATAAGAAAACCTGTATTATTATAGTATAGTCACCTGCCAGAAATACTTGAACAATAAAAGCATATCCTAATATTTGAGATCTCAGAGTAGTAGAAATTTGCAGCACCTACAGAACTTAAAGAGCAGAGCCCAAACTAACTAGCACCATTGACTAGCATCTTATTGACTTAAATGTTAGGCAAAGCATCATTGCTCAATTATACAGATCTATTGATTCCAGCACCCGATGCCTTATGAAGTTACATAAGGTGTGCAGTGGATGTCCTAGCATGCATTGAGTCTCTGCCAAAAAGGTGTCCTCTGGTGCATACATATTAAATAATTGACAAGGTGATATATTCTCTTACAAATATTAAGTGATACAGGGTGACAGGCATTTAATCTCACACCTCTGGGCATATACACCCAATTCATCTCTCTCCGCAGTAGACAAATCTGAATTAAGTTTAATCTGCAGTTTCACTTCGCAACGAGGTGACTCTACAAACAAGATTCCCAAACTGAGGTCAATAAATGTACTAATAAAGCACATTTCTGGAACCTACAAAAGCAAAAACAAAAACAAGATTAAACCTTTTCCCTGATAACATTATGTACATAGTAGAATTAGAAAATCAATTAACAACAACAAAGTACCCACTAAAGTTGACAAGGCAGGATGAGATTCTGCAGTCAATATGCAAGAAGTAAATCTATATTTCACGTTTCATTCTCCAATAATACCTAAGATTTTCCAGAATCTTTATAAGTTCACCAATGGCCCAACAACAGTATAAGCAAGTGATGGATGTGACCTCTACTACTACTACACTCCTGCGCCTTGACTTTTGGAATTTGCAGTGTATGTGCTGATACTTAACGCCCTTGTTTGTGTTTATAATGATATATCTCACTCGACACTGGTAATGCTAGAGCCTAGAGAACAAGGAAATAATTCCCTCGCACTTTCTTTGGAGTTGATCCAAAAAGTGCTTGGTTACTAGATGAGTTTACATTTTTATGCAGTTCTAAAAGCATAAGGGAATAAACGATAAATGATCAGGAAAAACTAAAAAACTATATTCGACAAATCTTATGAATAAACTACACAATAAAAGGCTTGAAGTTTCAGATTATCACCAGAATATGCAAATATCATTCACAGTAACAAGGCCACTTATTCAATTAATAAGTTCTACCAACTCTGGCCTTCAGCCATGAACAACATGATGCTGCTATGCTTATTTGGGAACAGCTCTCTTTCAAACTTCAGATCATAGTACATATTAGCACAACAAATAAGGATTTATTACTCCGTGTATCCAATATACAATAAATGCAACAGCCAGGACTAGAAGTTCATGCATAGAGATGGATTGAGTATGAAGACTTATATAAGGAAATATGTAACATCCCATGTGTATTAACAACCATTCACCTTCTTTTGTGTAAGAATTTCGCCACTCAGGCTTTTGAGAAGCCATTCTCGATCATGTAGCAAGCCTGCTCAAAAAATTTGCCAGAAAAAATAAGAATTTTGTAATAATACAATAACATATTACCCCATCTGAATTAGGACATAGACTATCCTTTGAAAAGACCTACCTTCTAGTTGAAAAACTCAAAAGCCTAAGCTCTCATGCAATGAAAGGGAAGGATTAGCTCAAAAATCGTATTAAACAAGAATATGGTATGCTTTTGCTGATCCTGTTTTTTAATATAAGCATCGTTTTGATTCTGAGATGAGGCATACCAACTGTAAATTAGCTAGTGGCATTTTCTCCTTAAATTTTTTTTTTTCAGGATTTTGTAGAAGGGGTAATAGTGGTTTTCGAATCTTTCCCAGGTTAACTTAATCCCCAGGAGTCAATGCATCATGCCACTAGATATCTAACCCTGCTATAGTCAATTGAACAGTTGAACTCCTACCATGCTTCTCAGGTTTGTTTGGATTTTCCTGGATTCTAGACCCTGTTTTTATTGTCACATGAGTTGTAATTTTAATTTCTCGCATAGCACCATCTATATTTGCTCATCTACTTCTCATAGTTGAGAATTACTTACAGAACGGCAAGCAATTCATCATACCTCAACTCATATACTAAGGTTTCTATCGTTTATTTTTCTAACACAGTTCTTTAAGCCTGAATTATCCTATATAATTTCATGCATTTTCTTGATCAGCTAACCAAAAATGCTTCTAGAAAGTGGCCACAAACTTGTAGGAATTTACTCCAAGAGCCATCTGCATCCCCTCATCTGTTTACTTTCTAATGATTTCATAGTTGTAACGTTTTGTCACCCTTTGTCTATAATCTCTAACCAGGCACCATAGGAACTGGCCTTGTTTGGCTCCACCTCACTAAGGCTCACCTCCCTTCTGTAGATTTCTCCAATGGAATGCTGTCATTCCGTAGTTCTCATACAATTAAGCTGTTTCATATGGAAACTTCCCAATCTGAGGTCAGAAATGTGTTTCCTTCACTCTGGTGCTTCTTGTTTGTGAAAATAAAGTAATTCTGAAGGTTTCTTTATTTTTAGGACTCACTGCTACTGTTCTCAAAGCTGGTTAAAGCATTGTTAAAATTCTCATACACAAAAGTTATGGGACTCAGAAATAATTGTGATCTTAAGAAGAAAAAAAATGCAGTCAGAACCAGTGGAGGTATGTATAACTGCCTACAACACAACTTAGAAAAGTTTGGCAAGATAAGTTTAAAGGAATTTCAAACTTTTACCATCACAAAAGGTGCTGGATAATAATACTATATATACATCTGCCAAAGGCATTACAATCTTTCTTTGATTGAATACTACTTTACCATCAATGCTAAAGTAAATGAACCTATATCTTCAGATAAAAGACCCCTCAAAAGTGATGTTGAGAAGATAAAATGATATCAAGATGAATTCATGCATAACGCTTATATAATATGTGCTGCCAATAAGTTGCTACCAGTACTGCTTAGAGGCCAGCTGTCTACTCTGAACCCTGCACATGACTTTATTGGGTAGATAGTAATAGACTGAAGATAATATCTTGCTGTTTCTCTTTCAAGGCCTGCAATTTAGAAATGGCACATATGTTAAACTGAATGGTAAAACCATAAAACTTAGGAAGCATTATTGGCTTGTAATAGCATCACAGAGAGTTGACAAGCATCTTGTGCTACTCTAGCCAATAAAATAATTTGATTAGATGACTTAATAATGACAACACACATGTATAATTAGTAGAAAAAAAAGAAGAGAACTCCAAGAAGGAAAAGTAACGAACAAAAAGAATGAACAGGGAAAGATGACAGCTCCAGATAGATAGAAGAGGCACAGAATACTTTTTCAAGGACATAATTTGAGATGGTGACAACTGACATGATTGCATTGAATTTAATATGCAGATATGGTTAACTGGAGAAGACAGATCCATGTATTGGACCCCAAATTTATTGGGATTAAGGATCATTGAGCTCAGTCGAGCTAAAATGATCTCCTGAGAACAGTTGCAAAGTAATGGACCATAATCATATTATTAATGGATACAAAACTTGTGCACCTCCAGTGAACTTCATCACATTGTCTATTGTGTGTGTAAAAGGAACAAAATTTCCATTTGTTTCCACCGAAATGGCCAGTGGAGTAACGAAACACTATTATTACAATCAAAACACATTGAAACATAGAAAAATGCACCAAAACATAATGCTACATACCTAAACA
Source organism: Euryodendron excelsum (assembly GCA_033060915.1). Taxonomy (NCBI): domain Eukaryota; kingdom Viridiplantae; phylum Streptophyta; class Magnoliopsida; order Ericales; family Pentaphylacaceae; genus Euryodendron; species Euryodendron excelsum. The sequence goes on along the minus strand of CM065381.1, from coordinate 14,149,968 downwards.
ATAAGTTGTATTAACCTGAATTTAAAATTTTTATAAAAGGTGTACAATTTTTGTACAAAAGATTATATTTTACTATTTTAATATTTGTCACTTTTGAAATGTTTCCGAAACATTTCCGAAAAGCTTCCGTTTCCGAGCCTACCGAAACGACCCCTCGAAACGAGAATTTGATCCTTGTCCGATAGTGGAAAACAAGTCAAAGCTTAAGAGGATGGCGAGAAATAGTAAGTTCATTTAGTTAAAGTTCTGTCTAAAGTTCATTTAGACAAATTGCAATCCACTTGTAGAAGAGTCAAAGGGTATAGAAAATCACCTTCAATTGGAAAGCGCATGAACCTTGCTCTTGACAGATATACATGATCAGACTGAGCTGGCACTGATACAAAGGAACTCACTATGAAGTTTATAAATTCCTGCATATGCAAAATGGAGAAGAGCAAAGAGAAAAAGGACTTAATATTGATAGACACAACGATTTTGACATACGATAGAATAGGCAATCTGTCAGAAAAAACCAACACAATTAAATGTTATTCCATTTTACAATTCAATTGGTTTTTCTAAATAAACCACCATTCTAATGGAGGAAAAGGAAGAAAAGACACTCTTTTTGCCCTAATATTGGAGGCAAAATATAGATTCATAAGACTTATTATGCAGACATATTACCAAAAAGAAAATCAAAGAGAAAGCCTAATTGAGGAAAGGGAAGCAGAGTAAGGATATATCAGTTTTTGCATTTGCAATCAACAGGAAATCAAATGATAAATGAAAGAACTTTTACCTTGGCATCTTCAAATGTTGACATGTAACCAAATGATACTCTAACAGCTCCAGTTGGTTTTCCATGCACTATATCGTTATCATCCCAGCAAACATGCCCAGCCTAAATTCAAAAATAAAGCATTGTCTAAGTACATACTGAATATTTCTGGTTCATGAAGACCATGCAAATCAACAAGGATAAGCAGAAATCAGCAAGAGATAGGGAATACCTCAATGTTGGAAAGAAGATCCGAGTGAGACAAGCCAATATATTTAGCGCAAGCTCCAGGATTGCAAAAGCATCCTGTCTACATAAAAACAAGAAAAAAAAAATAATAACAAAGCCAGTGTTAGCAACCATAAAGGATTCTGGATAACTGAAATCATTTTGGTCCTCCAAGGATAACAACTACCAACTTCTTCCAGCATAGATGCATGCACACAAGCCTTGCTAACACAAATTAAAATCATAGCACAAGTAGTTCAAACCTATATTCCATGTTCTACCCTTGCTGATAAAAAGTGTACATATCCAATGAAACATGATTACTGTCTCTCCATATGCAGTTTCACATGAGAGGGGGTGTGAATGCTCGATTAAGATCCATTCCTAACAGCTTAAGCTTTGGACAACAGACCACGGATGTTGTCCTGCAAATTCATCATTTTCTTGAACTTTAATTCATGTTCAATGACACACCCACACCCCCTGCTCCAGCAATGAGGGGGTAGTTATAGAAGAGATGCTTGTTTAGAACCACTAACAGATGCATGATTATTTTTCAACAAAGCTTTTGATACATCACAGTGGAGAAACAAAATGTTGCACATTCATATCGAGAAGTATCATCCAAACAAGGAATGATGGATGGATGGATGAATAGAGAAACTACTAAAACAACATTATAGAAAATTTACTGAGAATTTAGGAGTAACATCTGTTAAAAGTCAGGTGCGCCATAATCAGTGGCAAACAAAAAAAGTCCATTGACATAAGAATTGGTTGGACGATTCTTTCAATAACATAAAGGAACAATATAAGGCTTATAGCATATCCCAAATCTTACCCGTAGCTGAATTCCAGATAAAGAAGCTAATTTCTCCACCTCACGGTAACCAAAATAAGAGCCATCTGGTCTTTTCAAGTTGAAAGAAACTATAGGACCCAGTTCACCGTATGATACCTAAAAGAGGATATTAAAAACAAATATCAGTGCGTTTTACAAACCTCAGAAACTGCACAATAGTGCAATGACACAGTAAACAGTTAACTTTGAGCTAGACATGCCATACTAATTGCTTCAAAGTAAAGATTCATATTAGAATTTATGACTTCAGAAGGAAGAACGCATACCAGGAGTTCTATAATGGCTTAAGTATAAATAGTTTTGAAAGAGAAACAAACTTGATCTCCCAGGAGTATTCTTGATCTCACAGTTACCCTTATTTCCCCAGAGTAATGAATCTTGGATTCATCTCATTGATTTGTTTTAACAAAATTCTTCAATGTAACTAGCTTCAGAGATTTAGCATGAAGCACGATAGCGCCATGCATGCAAGTTTTGGAAGTATTAACACTTAGGACACCATTGTTTCAAGATTCTCACTTAAACTACATACGAGTGGAAATTAGCATTTAGCAGACAATTGCAGAATAGCGACTTATCTTTTTGCTTAAAACAGGGAAGACTAATAACCTGCAAAGAGAGGTAAGTAAAAAAGTGATGCAGACCATGCGAAGAAGACCAAAGGAGAATTTCAAAATTCACAAGGAGCATGTATTGGGAATTATGTAATTATGTTTAGGATCAATTTTATTTATGGTTTTTCGAGTTAGTGGACAGCTGGTATGATTCTACTTATGTTTTATTAGGTTTTAAGAGTTAGGAGTGCTTTGATAATTTTTCGTTTTTTCTGGACATGGGTTGTTTTCTGGTCCATGGGTCATCATATGGGTCAAGTTATGTTTTGGGGACTTTATTATAGTCTTTATAAGCTCTAGAATATTCTATATAGTAAAGGTTTACTAGTTTCCTCTTTGTGAATCAAAGTCCTCATACGAATAGAAGAAGCAGCCTATAAATGCTTACATAATTCTTCTATTTAATGGAGTTGAGTATACTAGAATTTGAGATGGTTTTTATATGAATTACTGCTTACAGCCCAAGAACAGTGCACTTTTCGGCCCCAAAACCCTAATAAATAAGCTTAATCAAACTAACCCCTTCCTCTCTATTGGTCTTCAATTTAATCGTTAAAACTTCGAAGTACTTATTGTCCAAGTCCCTATAAGAGCACTAATTTTAAAGTCCAGCAAGCTGCCACTTTTGTATCAAACCAACTTCAGCCCCCATTTTGCCTACAAACGCTAAATCTAATCTTCTAACTTTAGAATGTAATCGTAGAATCTATTACCACCCTAAACACGCCACAGACCCAATTATAGGCAGGTTTATTATTGGTGTCCTAAAGCTATTCCTGTCCTATATCAAGAGGCCGTTTTCAGTCCTTTTACCTCTTAAACTGCCATGTTTTACTTTTGCATCTCCATCAAATGAGGAGATGGATGTGCACGCCTTCTCTTGTGGGAATACTTCCATGAAGGATGCAAACAAGAAATTGGTGGAGAAAATAAAAAATTTGAAGGGAGCTATGAAAAAGGTTAATAATTTGGTTAGCACACCAAGGAGCTCACGTATGAGGAAAGCGCCAAACGTTCTTGAGATGTGAAATGGATAAATTGGTTTTGTGTTTCTTTTGATTGCCTTTGAGTAATCTTTGTGATAATGCTTTTAGGCTTGGGTTGCTATTTCATGTTTTTTTGTTTTTCCACTCCTAGCCACTTGGGGTGTAAGTGGATTTTTAGGCTAGCGTGGGATTAGTGTCTTTTTTTGTCCTCTGTTTGAGAGTTTGTGCGGCTTTGACGCTGTGTCTTGAGCTGATTGCAATATCCTTTTAATAAAAAACTCACTTACCCAAAAAAAAAAAAAAAAAATCCTAGTTTATGTTGCATGCAAGTATGGATTTAATTGGTGTTATGTCCTCCTTCTATGATTGAAGGTGTGACGTCTAATAATTTTGCTATTTTGCCAAAGCTTCACTATAATGTCACCACAAGCAATGATTTGTTGAGCATAGCCCTAACATGGAGGGACCATGACTTGATCACATGTATGAGAACGTGAGAATGCATACTTTTCAAGAGGACTTCTCTAATTGGCAAACACAAACTTCCTACCCCCATTCTACAAAAAATAAAAAAAGGCTGTGAACAGACATAAGACCATACAATATTTTTGGAGTTGGAGGCAGAAAAGAATATTTGAAGCAAAAATATTTATAATAATTGGAAAAATGAAAGAAGAGGAAGGATTTTAGCACGACCTAATAAAGCACATTAGTTAAATGTAGCAAGATGAACTTCTTCTATTCTTTATCCATAATACTTACCTTTGATTTATGTTTTCCATATAAGGTGCAGAGATGATCACCATTATCATGCCTCAAGGCCAAAAGCACGTTCCTTACATATGTGGCAAGTGATGCAGTATGCCTTGACATATATGAAGATATGCTTGTGTTAGAACATAAAAGTGACGATAGAGTTTTTAACCAAAATAACAAGGAAGAAAACAATAAAGGAGGTTATATTTTCCTTGACCAATTAGAGGAAGGGAAAAAAAGAGGGGAAAAATTGTGGCATATGCATTTTTAAACTTTGACAGGAATATAAAATTTGAAAAATTATGTGAACTACCACAAAAAAAAGAAGAATGAATTATGTGGTTTATCCTCTCCCATGCATTGCTACCATAACCACTTCCTCATGGACAAAGTGCAACTATGCTAAAACTGTACCCCATTAATAACATAACCCAGAAAGCTAATAAGACTCTGCACTCTACTTAAAAAAATAAACAAACAAAGAAAAAATAGTAAATCTAATAATTCATTAGTAATAGTTATTTACATTCATAGGTAGTAATAAGAAGATTGATGCCATAGAAGCATCTCAAGTCTAGGTGGACTTGGTCTTTTATGGTGTTAGACAAATTACTTAGCCCAAAGCTTAAATTATGGGACTGCCCAAACAATTAAATCAAGCTCTCATACCCTCCCTCCCTTGCAAACCCCTCTCAAACATGGAGAGAGAGACAATCACATAAGAAAACAAAGGCAGACAGGCCAACATAATGTAAGAACAACACATGGAGATATTTGAACCCAAGTCCTCACAAGAACAAGTTCTGATATGAAGCTACCACTTGTCCCAAAAGCTTGAGACTATTAGGCAATGGCTAAACCATGTACACCGAGCTTTTAAAACACCACCAGTTAAGCAAGCACGCAAACCATCAAATAGGCACTACCAAAGCTACACAAATAACTCAATGCATAGCCACCCTTTCATTCAATCATGCACTTAGAAAGTTTTTGTTCACATCCATCACGTGTGAGGGAGCCATACAAGCAACTTCTTATTGACCAAAGTATATTGTGAGGATATGAGTTGTGAATTTTAAACAAAGCATCCACATTGGTAACTAATGATAGTAAACTGACCAGATTTTGTTGAATTAAAAAAAACAAAAATGAAACTAAGATCACATTGAACAAAGATGGATAATAGATTTGAATAATAATTAAGAGATAAAGACATATTGAGAATTTAACAAAGAAAAAAAAATTACACTAAGAATTCATCAGTAAATATACCTTGTGGTAATGGATTTACTACTTCACACAAATTATAAGTAAACCATACAATAGATAGACATCAAAAATGAGAAACACTAAATAAAGCGTGTCCCAGTCTACACGCATGGGTGATTCCATTTGTGTGTATTCCAGTGTAGGCATTACAAGTTAATACGAAGAAGGGACCTCTAGTTCTTTCACAACTAATGAAAATTTTTCCATTTGTACTTTGTAACTTTTAACGTACCGGGAAATAGCAGGCATGGTCAAAGTATTTAGTATTTTAAACCCATGGTGAATTGACGCTATGCTCAAAAATGAAATGGTGCCATCCTCAAAATACTCTTCAACACCTTCTCTTCTCTTAACAAAGTCAATATCAGCAATTGATGCAGCCACAGTGCCTGGGAAGCTTTGAATGGTGAAGTACACCAAACAAATATATTATTGCGAAGGACAGATCTAAGCACAAACCTCCACCAAAGTATGTCTTCTTCAGTAACTTGGCAGCTTCTGTGGAATTGCAATAGGAAAAGAAAAAAGAAAAAAGTTTATTCCTCAATGTTTGGAAGAACCAAAAAAATAAAAAATTAAAGCTTTAACATATCCCTATTAAAAAAAAAAGGCCTCCAGATGCACTCGTGTATCTCTCTGTGTGTGTGGATTTTATTTTTTTTTTTGGGAGGGAAGCGGGGAAGTTTTTTTATGAGAAACTTTATTATGTGTTCTTCTGCTTCTTCCTCTTCTGCTCTTCCATAAAAATCACTCAAGTTACTATGCTTGCAGTATGTTCACAGCCTGCAAACGTACCCTACTTCAGTCTCAAAACCATAGTTGCTCAATTCCTAATAAACCCTAACCCTTTACCGCCTTCTTGGCCTTGAATTTAAAACCCTAAACATATAGGCTTCTTTGACCTAAACCAACCACAAAATCAACCATAGGGAGCACTGTTTTAGGTTTCCTAAAGCCATCCTACATTAACACGGTTTAAAATCCCTACTAAAGGGTGTGATTGTATGTCTCCTACATGAAAAGGCCATTACCAGTGCTTATCTCACCAATGTAGGGTGCTAGCTCGGACGAATTGGGTATAGACCTAATCTCAGCATTGTTTGCACAAAGTTGCTACCTCCTGACTAAAGCTCACATTCTCAAACCGACAACCTGAGCTATTTCATTTCATGAAACGATTCCCTAACAGTACTGGAAATCTATATAAATTTTCTCTTATAAATTTGAGATCTTATTAAGCCACATCGCTCTAGTGCAAGTCATCACATATGCTACTGGAGATGATAGATTAGACAACCTAAAATTTACCTCTTCACATGAGAAAAAAAGGCATAAAATCTTTCAAATCAGCTGCTTACCAGTTCGAACAATGAGAGCTCCAAGACCAGTTGGGTAACCAAATAGCTACATCAAAAGCAATAGAGAAGAATCAGAAACCAATATCTAAAGATAGGAGTCTACTATATGTATATTGGACAACTGCAGAATTGTAAACAGGAACCTTATAGAAAGAAATAATAACAAAATCTGCCTGATACTTTGATAAGTCTGGTGGTTCTGTCACACATCCTTTGGCAGCATCAATCAAAACCATCCAGCATCCCCTGCTTTTAGACACTAAGTTAAACAGATGTTTTGCAGGAATCAACAGAACCGTCAACCATCATCTTCATTACAAAAATGTGAGAATGGAAAATAGAACGGTAATATGTAATTAAAGATTCTATCTAGTGTAGATACTATAATGGCCAAAAGCAAGCTTAGAATTTCAAAGGGAAGAAGCTCAATCTACAACTCACAACATGATTCAAACTAAAGATTCATGTGCAACTTGGGGTTACAAAACCTCCTTCCCAACCAGTGATGTCAGTGTCATTAACTTTTAAGCTTGTTTAAGGATGTAGCTAACAAATCATCTCAGATGTTGCTTTTATTCAACTTTAGAAGAGGCAAATATTGACAGATAATTATCAGTATAGATGATACATTCTGTTAATGTTTTATGGAAATTTTAAAGGGATGAGTGAAGTTAAAACTCTTGTCTAAGGCACTCATGTGTAGTTAGAAACTTTTGAAAAACAACAAAATCTGAGGCACTATTGCCAAGAAAATCTTTTGCTCAGAAAGGAAGGGAATGTCAGGAAAAGAGTCGTGAAGAGAGATTGGCATTGAGAAGGGGGGGAGAGAGAGAGGTCGGAGAGTTATGTTCACAATTTGGGTCCCAAAACAATAACTGTTCCATATTTGAGCAGCACATACAGAATGCATACACTTTGTATGCTCTCTCTCTCTCTCATATATATATATATGTATATATATTTCTTGAAGAATGCCCTGTTTTTTTTTTTTTTTATAAAAAATACACATATATTTATGCTCTCCCTTGTAGATTTTCACGATCCATCAAGCCCAAGACAGCTAAATTCTGCAGTTCGGATTTTCATCCACATAAAATTTCCATAATCAGGTGAAAACATAATTTAAGGTCAATAGGTTTTATCCATGGTCAGTAGTATCTACGCTAATAGTAACCAGTTACTTATTTTCTATATTGCCTGGACTCTTCTAAATTTATGAAATACCCGTGTTAGACACTCGATACTCAAATAAGGGCGTGGGATATGTGTCCGATATGGTTAGTTGGACATGCATTCAACAAGTATATACAAGTTATTGAGTTTACTATAGAACTAAGCATATGACTTTCATTTTATGCCTTAATGCTATATTTTAGTTTGTAAATACCATTTTACCTTAAAAAAACAAAAGAAATATTTACGAAATAGTGTCCGGGTGTCTTGGTTATGAGAATTAGATGAATCCGACACTTGGACATGTACACGCGCCTAACACCCATGCCCGATTCCAAGTAACAGCACTTATTTTAAATGGACACCAAGGCTTTTGTAATGCCTTGGAACTGAAATAATCACTATTTTCATCAAAAGCTGAAGAGTATTTTTGAAGACTAGAACATAGGCTATTTTGATGCTGGAATACATGGAAGTTCTAGACAATGGAAGTGAAAAGGTTCCTTAATGCATTATTCCAACATATATCATATTGGGTCTTATGTGACTATTAACTGTAAAAGTCAAAATTGTAGATGAAAAAATGTATCAACTGAATGAACAAATAATGTGAATACTTGCAATATGGAGAGCCTTCCAAAATTCTTTCAGAATCATCCTTGATAATGTTCACCAAGTCGAGGCTAAATCTTGAACCTGAGAAGTTGCACTCTGAGGGAAAGGCAAATAAGTTGTACACATTACCTGCAATAAGCAAAGTACATGCTGAAACAAAGTACAAGAAGGGCAAGGATGAAGAATGATCGAACTATCAAACAAAAATTATTATCCTGCAATACTGATAATCAAGTTTTTATTCTGTGAAACAAATAAAAGAAAATAATATTTCAAAGACGGGGCCAAGTACAGGTACTACCAGGCTAGAGAGAAGCATGGCAGATTTAGTGAAATGCTAAAATTTTGAATCACGAGGGACAAAAACAATTAAACTCAACTTGAGGGACCTCAGGAGATCTTTCTACGTGCCAGATTGAAAAATTCTTACACCTTTCAGATCATACCCATTGATATTCAACACCATGTAAAGAGAAAAAAGGAAAAAGAAGTACGCAATATTTTTTTAACCATCTAAAGAGCTCTCAAGGATTGACAAGATTTGAATAAATACAGCCTGATAGCCATTCACTGTTGACCATGAATTGCAATAATCTAACACCAATGAAACCTCACAGGGAAAGGAAAGAAGGGGGGGCGGTGGGCGCAGAGAAGAAAAGAGAAGAAAAGGGAAGAAAAAAATTCTAGGGGTAAAAACTGATTCTCGTCAGCTTTCGCAAGCATGGCATTCTGTGTCATTTTAACTTAGTAGTCACCTTTAGGCTCTTCTTCCGGAGGTCTAGCTTGATTTCTCCTTTGTATAGGGTGCTGTAATACATTGATGGAAGATACAGGGCTTCTAAATCCTCCACCATCATGTACAGCTTCTTCAATATCTATTGCAAAGGCTGTAGCTTGTTTACTAAGTGCATATCTTGAAAAAATTAATGGTAAAACATATCCCCAAAATCATTAATTCCAGAAAATTATTATAATAGCTTTCTGGTAAGTAGTGTTTGGACACCTTGAATGCGAATAGCCCAAATTATAAGCATTAAGTTGCCTGCTTTTCTATTTTTTTAGTGACAAGTCAAACACAAACAACCACTTTCCAACTGGGATTTGAACCCCGCACCTTACCCCTGGAAGTGGCAAAAAAGACCACTACAGCCAAGAGCTAATGGCTTTCGTGTTGCCTTCTTAACTCAATACATAGCACCCCAAAAAAAATGGTTAGTACAAACTTTAAAGAAGCAAGAAAGCATCTTATTTGTCCAAAAGCAGAAAATGGCTGCACTAAACATTAGGTTAGCTAATTGAAACTTCCACCAGCAGAGACAATATTTGTGAGATAGTAACTAGAAAATAAGTCCTATATTGTTCTTTGTCTTGATAAGGTTGTCATGGTCAAAGGATACTCTCGGATCCCAAGGACACTATTGTGATTTTCCATGGTGTACATGAAAGCACTTTGACTACTCCACGGAAAGGCCTCCCCAATAAGTTTTAGTGCCGCTGTTGCCCCAGAAGTGAATATGCATTTGTAATCTCTTGCGGATGCGTTACAGAAATCAAGGACCTGAGCCATAAGACAAAGAGGGGGGAAATATCAATCACTTATAAAAGGCAAACCTATACAAAAAGGAATAAAAAATAGATTACAATGAATACTGTCAAAGTACAAAATCTAACAATTAACAAATTATCCATTCATCTTTGATGCCACATATATACACACATACATAGGTAGGAGTATCTTTAATAATATGTTGCTAAGATAAGCAAAAGGAAACGAATACCTGTTGGCGAGCTTCCCTTACAATGTCACAAGTGGCCGAGCTGGAGTCACTTTGGCTATCTAAATTATTATAGTATTAAGGGAATCCCCTTTCAATAAACTCAATTAGGACCAACGGATTCAATAAATATGCTTTCCATCTGATAGGAGCACAGTTTGAATGGATAAAGTAGCACCAACCAGTATTTATTTTTTTGTAAGTAAAAACGTTATTAAGGAAAGGCACCAAGAGGGGAATACCACCCATGTACAACCACCAAAAACAAAAAACAAAAGCAACTTATACACTGCTATCCTCAAAAGACACAAAACCCAAAAATTGCTCAATAGATGGGTTCACATGCCCAAAACCAAACTATACATCTGGGATAAAAAAAATAATCACCTTAAAAATAGAAACTTCTATTCCTTCAAAAGACCTATGATTTCATCATCTACAAAACACACAGAAGCCAACACCCAAACTCTCTTTCTCTTTGCCACTCTACAACACCCCCTCCCCTCTTTTTCCGAGAGAAACCTAATGCACCCCAAACAAGGTTGAAAATCAAAAGCCAAAGCTCTCTAGTGACAAGATAATGAATATGAAGATGATTGACTGATTCTCCATCTTGCTTGCAAATACAAACTCACAAACCTATGTGCCGCGTATGCCAAAAAAAAAAAAAAAACACCTTAGGAGGTGCATTTGAAATCCAGTTCGCTTCCAAGGGAAGGGTTATTCCCCATTTCTTAATGTTGATAGCAAAGTTCTTTTTTTTTTCAATTTTTTTATTTTATGTTTGTGTAAAGATTTTAAGGGTCAAAGAGGATCAATAAGTTTTGCTCATTCACAATGAGTACTGCATGACCTTGAGGCTACTTAAATGATGAAAGCAAACAACCACCACTTATATAGTATTTATGTTAGTACATTGGTTGTCACTATATTAGCAAATGTCTACAAGCAATTAGATTGCTCGTATTTTCTCATTAGCATCAATACTAAATACTAACAAACAAAATTAACTCTTATCAAATTAAGCTATTTGAACATAGTTCTGATCGACAAAACAATAAAATTTACTGGTAAAGGATACGAGGATTCCCATATACACTGGTCGTAAGACCTTTCAAGATTACTTCCATTTGTAACTCAGAATATAAAGTTGCCCCAGCATGATCCAAGTAAACAAGACCTGGCAATTTCAATCCCAATTAAAACAACAGAGCAAAAGGAAAACAAATGTCACCATCCCTCTTTTTTGGTTGCTCAGAAAATGTAGGAAGATAAAGGAAAAGTGAATTTAGTTTCAGAAGTTCAATTGAGGCCAGTTTGGGTGTCATGAAAACATTAGGTATTCCATAGTGGAGCCATGAGTTTCATTTTTGTTTTTCAGGTATCTATTGCTTCAAAATCAAAATGAATAGGAAATTGAAGAACATAATTCTCCTATTAGTGACTCCCGCTCTGTTTGAATGCTGAAAAAACGTACGAAAATTAAAATTCTCTTATTAGTGACTCCCGTTTGAATGCTGAGAAAACGTAGGAAAATTAAAACCATGAACTTTTTTTTCGTTGTCTGTGGAATTTTTAGAATAGTTTGGACAAGAAAATTCAAAAATCTTTTTTTTTTTTTTTTTTTTACGTTTCTGGTATTTTCTTTTCTTTTCTCTTCTCTTCTCAGATTTCTCGGCAACCAAGCGAGTGGGTATTGGGGTGGAAAATTATGAGAAATGAAAGAGGCCTGACCATCCAATCTCTTGAACTCGGTAGCTCGAATCTCGTCAATGTTCTTGGAAGCATTCGGGTACCCGTAATCGTCGCCGAACTCCTTCAAGAATTGTTCTTTACCTAAATCGATGTTGTTCATGACGGAAGGTCTGTAAGAAATTCTAGAGAGAAATAAAGACCCAAGAGAGAAATTTTAGGTTGAACTGATATGGCTAAGAAAAGCCTAAAATAAATATGGAGCGGTGAAAGAAATACAGAGGGAATAAGAATACGAGTATACTGGCTTCCTGAAACCCTGAAACTGAGGGGAGCAATTCTATCGTGAGATCGAGCTCACGGCTCTTCTCATAAATGGACCTACGTGTATTACTCAATGGACCAGATCAAAATTTGGTAAGGGAGAGCGGACTTATCTTCGACTAATGCTATGATTGAATTTTGAACCAAATATTTGACCATGATATAATTATAGGCAAAAGGCCTAAGGGCAGGCACGAGCTGACGCCATGTCAATCCAAGCTTACTTTAAGCTCGGTGTCATCTCATAAACGTCATATCAATTCAAGCTTATCTAATGACGTCGTTTCGTGGTTATCGATCGATTTGAATTCTTTCCGTTCATAATAAGTAGCTTAGATATAATCTTATTACATATCTTATTAAAATTACGTCGTTTTGTATTAAAATTTATTTTTATATATATAACTATAAAATTATTTATTTTTAAATAAATTTTAAGTCAATTCATCTGAGCCCTTTATTTTTATGTTAATTGATGTGTCAACACCTCAATTAATAGAATGAAAATTTTCATTTCAATTCATGAAATAGAGAGAATCCAAATCCCCTCTTACCAGCATCTAATTATATGTATACATTGTACGATTGAATGATAGGCCACGTGTCTTAATATGCGTGCAATATTTAACCTAAGGATACGGGCTCGTTACAATTACATGAGTTGGAGCCCAGGATATATTTTTCCACTGCGGTGGTCCTGCAAACAAAACGGTATTTGTCCAGTTCAGAGTTCAGACCACCACGTGAAAGAAAAATCCTATAGTGGGCCTTCCTTAAAAGGCCGGATGTGATGTTGTTTTGGGTGGTCCAGAGCTCCTCATGGGCCCAGCCTTGTTCTATTTAAGTTTTGAACTCGGATCACACCTCTCTCTCTCTCCCTAATTATGCATGCTTGGTCATGGTTCCGTTCTTTTTTTTTGTTTTCAAATTTTTTAAAATTGGGTTTTTTAATTGATTCTATAAACTTGTTTCACGGACCGAATGCGTTTGGTAAGTTTGTTCTGAAATTTGTTTTCAAATTTTTTTTCAAAAACACCCCATTTTAAGGAACAAAAAATGCATTTTCTCCTAAGATAAAAGGAGGATATAGAAACAAACTTAGTTGCCAATAGGAGTGAATCTACCCTGCAAAACGGCTTATTGCTTATCTCCATTTGAAAATGAGGAGATCCGACGACATGTGTAGGAATTGCTCCTATTGAAGGAGTAGGAGAATTTCAGTATATGTTCAACGTCTGCTTGACTAACATAAAAGAAGGCATCGAGAGTGTGTAGATGAAGTTTTCGAGAATATTTTCATTAGCAAAATAAAAATAAGGTAAAAACATTGGTAATTTTGATGGTTATTTTTTTTCTTTTGAAAACATGAAAAATAAAAATTAAACAGATTCATCACCGAACAGGCAATCAAAATGATCCGTTGACACACAGCATTTTCAACTTAATAGTACAAAAAACATATGATCAAAGTATCAAACACACATTCCTTTTACAAAACACTGAGTTCCTTGCACATACGGAGAAAGAACACATTAACAGGAGACTTTCACATCACTGGGGAACTTTCCTGTGGGTTCCCAAAAAAGTTGTTCATGTTATCCCCAAATACAAACTCCCGATAACGAGTAAAATCACCATCACTCTCCACCAGCTGAGGTAGCGGTCCAATCTTCTCTGTTGGTATTGGGGTAGTGAACACGGGTATCGACACTTATGATTGAGTGCTTGCGTTCATACTCTATGTTCAGCACTTTTGTACCTTCCATTGCTTAGAATCCAAGGAAAAAACATACACATGAAGAAAATTGTCAACTTTAGGAACTTACAATCATGAAGTCTTATATCTATACATATGTGTATATATATATATATATGAGGTAAAAACATTTTACTTTTTTTTTAATTTGAGTCAAAATCAGATAACCTTCTATAGTTTAAAAATGAACAAATAAACCCCATATAATTTGGACTTATTTGCAAAATGAATGAACCATAACAAATTTAGTGAAACGTCGGTGAAATTCCCCTGCAAAAGACAACTATTTATTTTGATATAAAAGAACAAAATCGCCAATTTGATGTTCTATTTTAGAAAGAAAAATGACAAAAATACCCATATAATATAATTTTTGTTAATTCTTTAACTATTTTTATCCATTTTATAGTTAAGTCCAAATTAAAATGAGGTTATGTGTTCATTTTTAAATCATAATCTGATTTTCGCTCAAATTAAGAATGGTAAAATATAATTACCCATATATAAATATATGTATACGTGCTGTAACCTGTATTGTATCACCAACATTGATGACCAAAGCACCAGGGATGGGTGGTATTTCCATCCACTCTTCCTGCTTTTCAGCATTACTGTTTTTTTCTTCCAACTTAGAACAAGTTTGGTAAAACTTTTTTCAAGTATTTTGGGTGGCCTTTTTTGATTTATAAGTAAAAAAAGTCAAAAAATTTCAACTTTTTGTTTTTTTTGTTTCTGCTTTTCTGAGTTTATGAAAATGAAAAAAGCTAAAAAAAAACTTTACATTTTTGCTCATAAGTCAAAAAAATAAAATAAAAAGGTTAGTACCAAATGACCCTAACGTATAAACCACCAATATTCCTGTCTTGTAGTAAAACAGTTTGGGTTCCGATATCCGAGTGCCGCTGCAGGCCGACGGTAAGGGCCGGATTAGGACATGTAGGGTAGAAGTTCATGTTAACGGTCCTTGCGTCGTTAAGTGCGTCAACTCTCGAGTCATCTAATATGACTCCAGGATTCCCAATTATAACTTTGAATATTCTCCTCAGCATCTTGGTCGATATCTTCAGGACCTTCAGGTACTGAAGCACCAACTCCCTGAGTAAATTATAGAGACAACATGATAGAATGCACAAAAAAGAAGAATGAAATATATAAATGTTGAGTTTGTATCTTGTATTATGTGAGTCCATATAATTTGGGTTTTGCACATGTATTTGGGCCGGTTAATTAGGAGATCTAATATAGGTATGGTTTTTCTAATTATATAAGAACCAGGATTCCTAACTTTTGCTTATAAGTAAGAAACTACTGGGAATTTTGGCTTTGTGGACCCGAATGGGCTTTTGCTCAAGAGAGACTCGTAGAATTTAAGAGAGACTTAGAGTAAGAGACTAAAAAACATAAGCCAGCAGAGTAGTAGGCATGCATGGCAACAGGACTTGGAACACTGGGAGGAGCAGAGAGGCGAATGACTCCAGTGCTCAAATACTTTTGAGCAATCAGGACTTAAGTATTAATCTCAGTGTTTTATTATTATTTTAGACCTGTAACCTCTGTTGATAGTATATAGTTTTATTGTCTATGTGTAGTCGTGAGTAGATTCAAACCGAACTATTACTACGTTAATCATTTGTGTTGTGTTTCCATTTAAGGTGTGTGTGTGGAGGTGGGTATGCTTCCCTACATGGGCTAAATCCCAATAATATACATATGTAAGCAATGACGCCATTGACATTAGCTTACTTAATTGATTAGGCCAATGTTTAAGAGCATCTTCGTCATTGGTGTACGTCATACTCAGAAAGTCCTTCCATTTCAAGGCCTTCTCTTTCTCAGGCACAAAGCTTGTCCCATACTTTACAGGCGGGCCTGGACTCCTTTAAGGTAAGCAGCCTTCTTTTCTGGAGGTTGATCAAAGAATTGGCGTGCCGAATCCTTGATTGACTCCAGCAACTGCAAACGCACGCCATGGTTCACCACTTGGAAGAACCCACCAGTCTCTGCGGCCTTAGCAATAGCCACCACCACTTGGTCATGGTGAGGTCCATCAAGCCCCAACAGATCTATGGGGGCTTGCTCATATGGAAATGCTTTGGATTTGTCAATTCTCTCGTTTGGTGCTTGGACGTATAGATCGGGCACCTTTAACAGGCCTGAGTCCACCATACCTTTAGCGCCATTACCGTCTCGAACGACAAAGTTGAACAACAAGTTTCCATCGTCGAAACATGAAGCCATTTTGAAAGGGGGGTTATGGGTTGCAACGCCTTCCGGCCAAGGCCTAATACTTGCAACTAAGTTTAAAAACAAAAACAAATTCTCCCAGCAGAATCGATGTAGAAAAAAGCCTTTTAAAAATGATTAATATGAACTAGGTCCTCTTCAAAACATCTAAGCTCATGTCTATGTCCGTTCCGAAACATAGGTTTACATGTTGGTTGGTTTCGAAATCATCGTTACTGGAAAGATGGACAAAGACTATCAATTCAAACAATATACAAGAACCTTTCTTTCTGTTGCCCAAACTGTTGACTTCTAAATTACATTAGAATCCAATTTCAGACTGCCTACATGCATGTATACATGCACGCAAACTTGCTTGATATCAGTCCTCTGAAGAGAGAGAGAGAGAGAGAGAACCTTCTCGTCTATGTAAATCGATATTATTACATTTCAATCCCTTCCGGGTATCCGAAATTTTCGTTATAATTTCACCACTGTCAAGCTAATCACATCAACTGGAAAAAGAGCAACAAAGAATTTTAAAAAGCATTCCCAGCTGTTCCCCTTCTGCGTGATGATATTTCATTTTCGCTTTCCTGTATAAGTACCATTTCTTGATAAGAAAATATTATTTTTATAGAAAATTGGTATAAAAACTCCTACAAGAATGATGTAGCAGTGACAATAATAATTTTATAATTAAAAATTATTATGATAAATATTTTATTTTAAATTAAAAGACCATCAATCATACACATTCTTCTATATTAATTTTCTGTTTCTATACCTACAAAGATAACAAAAATCCAAGTGCACGTACCAATGGTAAAGCGCCATCTAATTTTTTTTCTAATAGTCAGCTGACAAGGCCCTCTGGTTGATTTCCATGCATGGTTTCAGCCATCAGAATCTTGTGGTAGAAAAACCAGCTTGCGGACAAGGAAATAAACTGTAAGATCTTGATTTCACATGCTGGTTCTCCATTGTCTATAATATTTAAACATAAAAAACTAGGGGCAATTGTCTTTTACTATGGACAAGGACTCTTTGTGACTAAAATAATTGGCTTAAGAATCAAGGCACTCACTCTCTATGATGTTACTTGTCCAAAAATTTCTTTCCACCAGGAATTATTAATATTGCTGTGCTGAGAAAAAGTTTCCACTGAATAAAACACACTCTTGAGTCAGGATTCGTAATCTTTTCACCTCAAGGACTCAAGTCCATGATAAAGAGCTGTAGAATGCTCCTGAAACGATAATTTTAATGCTCCAAAGATTAGACAAAACCATCTTTGGGCTCCATTATACACCACGCCAGACCTATATACTTATTGGATTGTTACTTATTTTAATACATAATAATACAACAAATTTTGTAAAGAATTCTTATGTCCCCATAAGACCTAATACACTGTAGAGGCGAAGCCTCTTTCTTCTTGTTTTAATATTTATTTTTCTTCAAATTCATAACAATAAAACAATTTTTGTAAAGAATTTTTATGCTACTGATTGTTTGTGTTGACTAGCTTGACTCGTGTCCATTCGAATTGCATTTTGCATTTAAACTTTGATGGAAAACGGGTGATATGGCATCTTATATTTTTGGTCTTTTCGGATTTTATGGATTTATTATTTTTATTTTTGCATTTTTGGGGTAACTACTATTTTTTTTTTTTTTAATCTTGTCCATTCCCAATTGACTATTTAAAAATTTTCTCAGCACCATGAGACGAACATTATGTATTTTCTTGGGTTTCATGAATTTCCTCTATAGGTTTTCATCTTAATCCATTTGCAACTGGTCTTTTTCTCTCATTCAGTTCACAGCTCATTTCACCATCTCACAATCCTCCCTCAATTAATATTTAATAGAACGCAAAACGACTACAGAAAATTTATGGCGTGTTCTTTATTTCTTGTGTGGCTTGTTTTACTACCCCTCTCGTGTCAAATGCATCACATCAGTCCTTGTTTCTATGAATTTCTTCCTCCAGACAAGATCTTCTTGTGAATCTTCATGATAATAAAACCTGAGCATAAGAGCACAGAATAATTTGCTTGATGTTCTTCTAGTTCTATGCTTATATGGCATAAACTTGCTTAAGGAACCGTTTGGTTCACACCCCAAAACTAATAGCTCCAAAAAAAATTTTCATTTATTCATCTTAAATTTTGTTAGCAAAGCATTTGTCCACTTCATCTACTCAATATTACGACAGAAAATGGAATTGCAAGTCACCTACAAGCTTTCGATGGGAAAGCATACACCAAGACATGATCATGCTCTTAATTTTTAGATCCTAATTCAGATTTTGTTATGTCAGGATTAGGAGTACTAATTACCAGATTTGGTTAAAAACCAACTTCTATATCTGATCACAACCGGTTACACTCGGGTATTGAGAACAGATTTTATGGTCTGATTTGCCTAGGCATTGCTTCTTGTTGTTCCCCATTCAATGTGACATGTTCATGTTCATAGTCTTGATCCTACCAATTTCATAGTCACCTACCCTACTTTTCTTTACTCCTTAATTTTATTTAATTTCCCTAAAGTCTATAACCCTAACCAAAAGTTGTGAAAAACTAAGGGGTAGTCGGTTCCTTTAAGCATCAACTATTCACCCTATTCTCAGCAGAAAAGATTACTAGAAGAAAATTAATTAAAGGCACTTACCCTCAATGATATCACCTCCTTACAAAACGATTCCCATGGTACTAATGTCATACATCAAAAAAATTCATACAAATTTTTGTACAAAATGTTATGGTTAACTGAGAACATTTTGTTTTAAAACATTACATCCAACATGATGACTCTTAATTATAAAAAGAAAAGTGATATTCTTACAAAAAACTTGAACAAAAAATTTCATTAGAATGATGTGGCAATAGTTTTTTTTGTAATTAAGAGTTACCATGATATGTGTTCTGTTTTTACATGAATGACTCTTATTCCATCACATTATTCTAATAATAAATTATGTATAAATTTTTTATTTTTATAATATTACTCTTATAATAAAAATGTTATCGTCACATTATTTTGTGCATTTTTTTCTATAAGAAATTTTATGGAAGAATACTATTTTTCTATCACAAAAAGATGAAAACCTCCTAATTAGAAGCATTTTCCACCAATGAATGTGTTGATTCATGTAGCTTATTTATTGTTGGTTCCCCTCTTATCATGCTTACCTTGTCAGGGTCATTAATACGAGGCTTTATGAGCTCTCTCTCTCAGTTTTGAATTTGTCAAGTTTGGCCTTTTCTTCTCATACTAACATCTTCAGGCAAGATCTTATCCTAATCTTTCTGATAGCATAGCCTAACCAAAATACTAAATGCAATTGGTTGACAGTATGAAATTAAGGTAAAATGGACCTGGATATTACACATATATTTTTTTGTTGAGACATGATCATCATGATGGGCAATGGACTCGTGACAGTTGACTTGATCAGTCACAGAACAGCAGATATTGATGATAGGGCCCATCCAATGATGGGATCAACAATCATCACCTTCCCTTCAAGGGGTGATAATTGGTATGAAGTGGATTTGGCATCTTCATGAAGAAAAAGCACCATGGTCTTACTTGAGGCAATTATGATAGGTGGGTAAGTCCTCTCAACCTCAAACTTGTTTTATGGCTTCTAAGGCCTTTCCTACTTCCATTTCTTAATTAGGTGACAATTGTTTTGAATTTGTTCCAAAAGCTTTAGGCTTATATATATATATATATATATATGTCTAATTGTCTTTTTTCCACTCTCAAATTCGACTTCAAAAAAAAAAAATATGATTATGTTTTCTTAATTATTCCCATTAGGTGGGTAGGCCCGTTGTAACTTAAGATTTAATCCAGCATAAACATCATCGAGTGGATGGGATATAATTCACGCACGCTTCTGGAAAATAAAGTTTTGTCAAATTTCTGGAACTGCACACACTGTTTACTTGTGGAAAATGAAGTTTTGCCAATTTTCAAAGAGTTCCACATACTTCTGAAAATGTTATAAACTCTTGGGTGACATAAATATATATATATATATATATATTAGAGGACCCCATTGTCACCTTTTCACTGGTCATGAATTTTGATTCTCTTGTTTGGCCATGCTGGGGAAATACTTGGGAGTTCCTCTTTTACATTCTAGAGTCACTAGCTAAACAAACTTATCAATCCATTGTTGACAAAGTTCAATCTAGAGTACTGTCTGGTTGGAAAGCTTCTTCCTCAGCAGGTAGAGCTACTTTAATCCAAAAAGTGACTTCCACTATCCATCCCAGCTTCCTGCTGAAAGCGTGTGGCCTCATCACAAATATGGTCATAGTTGGCGGATTCGCACGTTAATGAAGGACTGTGTGTGTGTGTATTTGTCTGTGAACTTCATCATATTTGGCGAGAGGCAAACTCGTGTGCTGACAAATTATGGTGGCCTTTGGGAATATATCTCTCTGGTGAATCAACGATAGACTCTCAAAAGCTGGTGAATCAGTAAGGGATCCAAACAAAAACAAATGAATTACTTGCTGAATCGGCAGTTTTCTTTTATCTAGCTATTAATTTGACTATAAATCAGGAAAAAGTTCTTGCAAGATTTACTATGTACGTAGTGATATTGTTTCAATAATCAGAATTTGGCAATTTGAAGAAATTCAGAATTGGTAATCTGATGCTTAGCAAATTTGAAGCAACTGAATACCTGAAGTACTCTAGCTGCCAAAGCCATTTCATCTACATGTACACACATATTTTTGTTGCCTTGGATGTTACATACCTTAGAACTAACAAATATTTTCAAAAGAAGAGAAGAACATGGATATAAATGTCTAATATCATTTGCTTTTGAGAGAGATAGACCTGTATTAAGTACCCTTGAAAATAAATAAATATAAAACCACCGATCCCCAAGAATAAATAAACATGTTGCATATCTTCTTTCGGGTATACAAGTCCACTGGCGGACGAAGGGGCGGGCAAGGGCCACAGCCTCCCAAAGTTTAAAAATTTTGCTTTATACTCTATAAATTTTTGAATATTTGGGATGCAATATACTGTATCGGCTCTTAAATTTTCACTTCACTCTTGTAGATTTTTTAATATTAATAATACAACATGGTGTATTAGCACCTCTAAAGTTTCTAAATATCACTTTACCTTTGTAAATTTTTAGAAATTTAAAATACTATATAATGTATTGTTCTTAAAAAAATAAAAAATAAAAATTTCTTAGCCCTCTTAACAAAAAAAATTTCTTTTGGCCCCTGGACCAAATTTCTGAATCTGCCACAGTACAAGTCCTTATTACTAATACATCACACTACCAATTTGTCACCTCATCAGTCCATAATTGTCCATTTACTTCTATTTTGATTTATCATCAATCAAAGATCTAATCATAGTGAACAAACAATGACAAGTCGTCATGCTGAATGTGATATATATATACACATATCTTACATTCATACGCTAGCTCATGCAATGCATAATGCCAGTATGTATTTGGTAAATAGCTTGGAAACTGCTAACTTACAAACCGCAGCCGACGGTGACAGCAACCAATCCAGCAGCTGAGAGTAGTCAAGTTTGGCCTGTTATGGGGTTTGATCTATCAGAAATTTGTTTTCTTTCCATAAAATATAATTAACCTATTCCATTCGGTTCTTAAGTTTTCTTAAGCTTATATCGCAGCTTCGATAAAACCAAATATCATAAACAACTTTGAGTTTGTGCACAATGCTAATGGAACTATATATATATATATATATATAACTCCACCATCAAAGCACTCAATCTCAATGATGTAACCTGCCTCCAAACCATTCTATTTATCAGATCTCTTCAGCTAAATTTTCCACTAAGTGGAGTAATAATTTACGCATTTCTTTCTTTATGTTTGGTTTCAATCTAATCACATATATCTTTATCAGTTGAGCTTGTCACTAGGATTCATCGACCTTTCAATTCCATTTTGTGTAACCCTGTCTCTACATGTATGTAAAGCATTAGGCAAGATCTACCCAATGCCAAGAGCCACTAAGAAGAATGCTGTACATAGAAAAATAATAAATGAGGGTAAAAGAAGAATCTTATGATAAAGCTTGATGATCAAGCCAAGAAACAAAGAGCTGATAGCGTATGCAACTCTCCAACCCTAGCTCCCAGCAAAAAAAGTAAGATTTAATAAACTAAACAATCCAAAAGACATACCATGTTAAAATATGCAAGATGTTGGTAATTATGGTAAATATTTTATTAGAATATTTCGGCATCCAATATATGTATATATATTAATCACACAAAAATGCAAGTAAAGGGAAACTGTTCTAAAAAGTTGGAAAAAAATACATTAGTATAAACCAATATCTGCCTACTTGGGTATGAAATACAAGTGCGAGCAGACACATAGTGGAGCAAAATTCGCATACCAAGCACCAGGGATGGAGGGAAGGGGATAAACAACCAAAACTTTAGAATACATATATTGTTTGTAAAAATTTCATTGGAAGAAGTGGCTTTTAGACCAATTATAGGCTATCTAATATTCCTACAACTCAAAATTTTAGTTTTGGAGTTTATCCTAAGCAGGCTTTCCTAATTTTTAGGTAAATTTTATTTTCTTCTTCATTTAAAAAAATAAATTTTTTTAATAAAGAAAATTTTCTCAAATCTAATAGTCCACTAGATAATTTTTGTATTAAAAGAAAAATCCCTTAAGGTTTGTGCGGGTTAATAATTTAAGTTGCTAAATATACCAAAACAATAATAAATTGTGTGCAAGTCTAACTTTATGTTCTTTCACACTTACACTCCGGCCCCTAAGAAAAAGAAATCTTAATTCCGTTCTTGAATGCAACAAGACATCAACATTGGATCTTTCACACTTACACTCAAGGGGGAAAATCCTAATTCGGTCCCTGGATGCAACAAGACGTTAACATTGAATAAATACTTTGTTATTATAGTATACTGCATGTGCAATATTTGACTTAACCAAGAACTAAATGTAACACTAGTGTTTTTCCTATCCTGTTATTTGGTTTTTCTATACTCTGTAAGTTATCTTGTAATTATTGAAGTTTATAAACCCTTGACATAGAGAAAAAAGAAAAAACAAATAGTGACTAAAATACAATAAAGAGGTGGGCCAAAGATCTTATCAACAAGGATTGTTTTTTTCTAGCTAAAATCTCAAAAGTCCTTCTTTGGTAGGACCCATTGAAGATATCCTGCCATCTACTTTTCTATATAACACCCAACACCTCTGCCTTTCAAGGCCCCCCTCCCTGCTTCTCTCTCCACTTCTCTTTATTCATTGATCAGGCTTTTGTTTTCCTTTTTCCCCCTCTCCCTTCTGATCATACATTAATATTTAAGCTCAAATTCGCCTTGATGTGAGACCAAGTTGTCTTTGCAGCTGATAGTGCAAACTGGAGTATATAATGAAGGAGAATGGTAGGAAACAAGGGGTAGCTTCCCCTTGTGCTGCCTGCAAGCTGCTTCGGCGGAGGTGTTCTCAGGATTGCGTGTTTGCTCCTTACTTTCCGGCTGACGAGCCGCACAAGTTTGCCAGTGTGCACAAGGTCTTTGGTGCTAGCAACGTTAACAAGATGTTGCAGGTAATTCACTTCCCATGCATGCATGCATGCACATCTCTCTCTCTCTCTATATATATGTGTGTGTGTGTGTGTGTGTGTGCGTGTGTGTGTGTGGGTGGGTGGGTGTGTGACCTTGTGTTTTAAGCATCTTAAGTAACCTGCCTTTAGGACTTGGTGCCACAAGCCTACAACCAACTTTAACAACTTCATAATACATATAGATACCAAACCAATGCGCGAACACAAAATGCCACAAGCCATTTTGAGAGGGTAGGAGCAAGTAATTTTGAATAACCTCAAGATCAACCAACCAGGTTATTCTAAATCATTTCTAGTTTCCTTGCTAACCGGATCCTTTTTCTTCTCATTCATTGTTTTTTTTTTCCTGGAGCTTTCTTTTTTTGTTTTTCTTTTTTTCAACCTACGATGGAGAAACTTGGGACAGTTTTGGACCTAGTGTTCCCACTAGAGTTTGGGAAGTTCTGATTTATTAAATTGTAGAACTAACAGAAAGCGCACATGTATAGGAAAGAGACACAGGATTTTTACTGATTTGACTGGTCACTTATTAAAAAGAGAAAGCAAGGCTATTGTTTGCTTAGAATTTTGACTTGTATTATCTGGGAAAGTAGGATAAACGATTTTTTTGGGGGATAATTATTAAATGATTTATTGAAATCTTGACCTCTTGCACTAATGTGACTTGGGATGATATATAATATTCTAGCTAATATATTGTATTTTCGAAATAATAATTCTTTTGTAAATTTGTTTCAAAATTGTTTATGTAGTAGTAAAGCATGATTTTTTTACCGTTATGTCAGTTACGGTGGTTAAAACAGTCCAATACCCCACTGCTATAACTTTAAGTATCCTAATATACATGATACCTTGGTGAAAATGCTTTAGTATCCTTGAAAATGTAAACGATACGATGCTATTCTTGTCGCATTTTACTATTTTAGTCATTCACAATCACTGTCTCAATGCATTATATTAAATATCTTTCTTCTGCTATGGTTTCCTGTTGTTCTTTTGTGTTTTGCCGAATGACTCCTTCGCAAATGAAAGAGATAAAGGACTGTAAATCAGCTTTAATAGTACAATCTATATCCAATATTTAAGAATAAAGGTGAGATTTCAGAATCGATTCCATTAAAAGAAAGTACTTAATTTCTTTATTACCATGAAGTTTTTTATTATTTTTTATTAAACATAGGCTCTATGGAATGCTTTTCTTTTTTCTCTGTACATAAGCCCCCCTTGAGCTTTTTGGTCCAAGAATTCTAATTCCTTAGTATTATCGGGAAAGCATGCCCATGGATCATCTGATCTTTTTGCTTTAAGACGATGAGTTTTCCTTTTTCTTCTTTTAGAGATGATGGGTTCATATTGTTAAAAGATTGTATTACATAGGCTGATGCCATGTGAACATGTAAAGCTAGAATTTTATTTTAATTCGTGGAGTATATTTTTCTTATTATCTTTTTTGTTATGAGATTATTGTTTTTTTTTTTTTTTATATATTTGGAGATTATTGTTATTGAAACTAGGAAAACAAAAGTAGTGTAATTAATCATGACATCAAGGTGACATTTATCATTAGTCAAGGTTTGGGTCCCAAACAGGATGATAATTCTTGGAGCCAATGGAATCTCTATGCAGTTGGTTGCTCTAACCTCTTCTCCCCAATCTCCATAGTCGTTTTCAAAACTTGTTATGCTTCATGCATGCATGTGAAAATTGTTTGTCTTCTACAATTTTAGGAACCTAAAACTTCATTAGATTTTGAGTAATGTTATACAACCAAAAAATTCATACAAAATTTATCACCAGAATGATGTGTCTAAGTTGTGTTCCTATCACTTCATAATAAAGCACCTATCAAGATGCATGTTAATTACAAAACTACCATTATCACATTATTCTGGTACAAAATTTGATACAATAATTGTGGAAGAATAGCATTTTCCTTAAATTTCAACATGAATATCTAACACCTAGTTCAGAGACTCACAAATGTGGACCTCAGAATTAAGGAAAACATAAACGTACATATTTGGGACTAGGTGGGAGTGTTCCGCCTCGCTAATGTTTATGGGTTTTCGTGAAATAAGGAATAAAGCCACGCTACAAGAGCTTTTGTTGTTTCAACATTCATTACACAAAACCAAATCATTGCAATATGCTGTAGAGACTCTGAAACCAAACCAAACCAAATCATTTTGCTCAACCAGTAGCTTCACCTTCTTTTGCCCGATGATCAAGGCGATATTGAAATTTGTCTTAGCGGTTTTCTTTGACCGGCTGGAGTGAATTTTGCATAAATGTCCTATTGAATTCGTGACAAAACATAAGCTAGTTCTATTATCAAATAAATATTGACTTCGTGCATTAAGTTATGTTTCCTTGTCAGTAACCTCCCGCGCACCCAAGTTCATATTCACAAATATAGATTTTCCAACTAATTTTCAAGTGTAAAAGATTGACCATTCTATCTGGAAATCAAGAAAATCATCCAATGATGTATATGTCTAGCTAGCTTGGTCTTAGTGAAAAAGATGCCATTCTCATTTTTTTTCTCTTATTTCTTTAGTAACTAAGGTCAAGGTTAGCTGAGGATTAATTTGTTAGGATGTGAGACGTGCAGGAGTTGCCGGTGCACCAGCGCGGCGATGCCGTTAGTTCCATGGTTTACGAGGCAAACGCTAGGGTACGTGATCCAGTCTACGGCTGTGTAGGTGCCATATCATCGTTGCAGCATCAAATCGACGATCTTCAGAGTCAGGTGGCTCTTGCACAGGCTGAAGTGGTGCACATGCGATTGCGTCAAATCTCTTTTGGGTCCAGCCCGGCCACCAACTCCCCGGAAAATGGGTCACCCTCCTCCAAGCTCATACCAATGTCTCAGTCAAAGTCCCATTTTAGCATGGACATGGAGGTTGATGAGGCCAATAATATAGGGGAATCCTTCTGGTGATGCTAGCTAGCTTGGCATGCCTGCCTGCCCATTCAATGGGCTTTCTTTCTTTATTGTCTGCCTCTTTATTACTTTTATTTACACCTCTTTATCTATATATATATATATATATAGCACATCTCTCTACCTGACCACCCAGAGGTGGTGATGATGATGATAATCATTAACCATATTGTAAATGGCCTCGACATATAATTATGAGTTATTATATATGTAATTAATGCAATTAGTGAAGTTGACTTGCTTTTATAACATAGTCCCACTTTGCCTCTTTTCCAACTCCAGGAAAAACATGGTGTTTGTTGCTGAGAACTATCATTACTTTAAAGTAACCTACAATTTGAATTCAAGACCATCTTAATGCATATTTTAAACTAAAAATTACCTGCAATTTTGAATTCCTAAGTGTGGATTCCACGAGGCCAAACACCCCAACAAATGCTTTTTCCACATTCACCGTGAAAATTTTCAAAATTCCTTGACAATCGTCCATGGCGGTGCCAAAAAATGTTAGTACGACTATTAGGAGATATGTAACTGTCATTTTAATTTCAACTTTCACTTTAAGGTCTATTATGATATTGAGTGATTTTGATGCAGCCGAACTTTGGGATGACCAAAGCAGTATTTACACCTTCAAGCTTTTCCTACAGGAGAGAGTAGTTCAACCAACCATTTCATACACCCCACTGACTAAACTTTTTATATATAGAAGTATATATACATATATATATATATATATATAGGGTAATGTTATACAGCGAAAAAAATTTATACAGAATTTATTACCAGAATGATGTGGCTAAGTTGTGGGCCTATCACTTTAAAATAAAAAATTCACCAAGATGCTTGTTTATTACAAAACTGCCATCGCCACATTATTCTGGTATAAAATTTTGTACAAAAATTTTAAAAAAATAACATTTTTCATATATAAATAATAAGAACATAAGAACCGGACAATATATCTGGTTGGGAAATCAATTTGTTTGAGGGAACCTTTGGATTAATTAAAGGTCGCGCACGCCAAACGTCATGTCTGTAATGTATGGCTGTTGTACAGATTATTCCCAGTTGGGCCAATTAGACAATGAGTGTTAATTTAGGATATTATAGCCCAAATGAGGACCACTGGATCGGTCGGCCCAGTACAAAGATATCCATCAATCGTGGGTCTAACCCAAAAAAAAAAAAATGATTTCTTGTGCTCGCTAAGGTTACATTTGGTTTGGGCAATTTCCTGATGCAAAAATAGATAAGAAAAAAAAAAAAAAAACTTTGTCCAGTGAGATGATTAAACACTAGTCGTTTTCAGCCGGTTAGCACCAACGAGCTATTTCAAGAAGAAAAAAAACCGAATTAATCGATTCTTGTGATTAATTTAGCTGAATTTGTACAGGCCAAACATGCCCCATATGATTGACACTTTCAACAAATGATCAAACACCATTAACTTTTTATATTCATGCATGTTTTGCAATTCACAGTCGACTATCCCTCGTCATAAAAATTGAGAATGAGCATAAGATCACGAGTGAGTTACCATTACATTCAATAGTTAGACATTTCAGCTATTAGAAGGAAATCAAGCTCTAAATACTCAATTCTAGTTAAATTGTTCGACTTCAATATGTGGTGAAGTTAGTTCTTCATACCCAAATTCATCCTGCATTAGCATCATCAAATCCTGGACACAAACCTACGAGCTAGGAGAGACTGTTTACTCAGCAAAAGGGGTGAAGAGACAGAATCCTAACAATCATAGAAAAAAGGATAAATTACAATAATGGTCCATATAGTTTCATCTTGATTTTATTTTGGTCCCTATTGTTTGAATTGCAATAAATTTACTCTTCAATTTAGAAAAACCTATGCAATTGGTCAAATTTGAGACGATCATCTCATAAACAAACGAAAAGAGTGCATGTGCAATCCGTGTGATATTTTTTCAGGGTAAAATGATAAAACTACCATATTTATCTCGTATTAGATACAAATTACAGTAATAGTTCTTGTAGTTTCACTTTGATTTTATTTTGGTCCCTGTTGTTTTAATTGTAATAAATTATCCTTCAATCTAAAAAAATCTATGCAATCGCTCCAATTTGGGACGACCATCTCAGAAATAGACGAAAAGAGTAAACGTGCAATCCTTGTGATATTTTTTCAAGATAAAATGATAAAACTACCCACTTCCCATACTAACCCTGTCTACTCCACTCACATAACACTGTAACGGCACATAACGTAGGATAAGAAAATTAAGGGTTTTGTAAAGGCAGCTATTGATGACCACTATGAAGCACCACCAATATCTGAATTATGTTGTAGATATAGTTCAATTACTTTGCTCACATTAACTCATCCCACCAATCCATTACATCCCTATTAATAACAAATTGCCTCATAGTGGTCGTCAATGGCTGCCTCTACGAAACTTCCAATTTTCTTGTCTTAATTTGTATGTTGTTAAAGTACTATGTGAGTAGGGTAGACTTAGGGTGGGAAGTGTGGAGTTATACCATTTTGCCCTAAAAAATTATCACATGGATTACACGTGCACTCTTTCTGTCTATTTTTGAGATGGCAGTCCCAAATTGTATCAATTGCATAAGTTTTTGTTTAAATTGAAGAGTAAATTTGTTGCAATTGAAGCAACATGAACCAAAATAAAACTAAGGTGAAATTATAGAGACCACTACTAAAATTTGATATCTCATACGAGATACGGATGGTATTTTTACCATTTTGTCCTGAAAAATCATCACACAGATTGCATATGTACTCTTTCCATCTATTTTTTAGACAGTCGTCGAATTTAGACTGGTTGCATGAGCTTTTTAAATTGAAGGGCAAATTTGTTACAATTGAAACAATAATGACCAAAACAAAATTAAGGTGAAACTACTAGAAAAAATATGCAACCCTACGACATAGCCTAATGCTCTTCTTTTGGCAAACAAAGGTTTGAATTTTTTTGCTTGTTTTTTCCTTCTAGCTAGTGCAATCCATTGATCTTTCCATGCTATAATTGTGACATAGATATATATATATCGCTGTCAAAAGCAGCTATAGACATATATGTAAACTTATGCTATATATTGCAGTCATAAGAATCTAGCCTCACCGAAAGCAGCTATAGATATATAATTGTGATCGCGAAATTTATCATCATTTGGTCCCAAATTTCCTGCAAGATTGTTGCCTGTTAGGTGATTCCCCGGGGCCCCAAGCTCATACAGTAGTGCAATGGTTGCTTCTCCCACACAATGTGGATCACAAATGGTTGCACGATACACCAGTCATTGCCTACAAATTTTTTTCAGGATGATCCTGTGATTGATAGAAATTTAGACTTAGATTCAAGCCAACAGTTGAATTATGTCAAAATTATATAGATTAGCACTGCTTGATCCCACTGAAACAGTACTAACCGTCCCTCCCTCCAACGGACACTGATTCGGATGCCTCAATGATGCATGATCTTGCGGCCTAGCTTGTTTTGCCATTCATGATGATCAATTTATGAAACAAAATGAACAGGAGAAGAAATAAATTTTCCATTGAAACTTGGTTCTTCCCTCTAAGAGATTGAATGAGAAGCCGCAATGTTAGTGGGGGCACCTCTCCATGGAAATGAGGGGATGATGCAGTCACTTCATGCTAGTGCTTTCTTACGACTGAGAGAATGCTTGCTTGTGAACACCCATTTGCTTTTTTATCTCCTTATCCTAACCCTTTTTGAAGAGCAATTGTCAAAGAAATAAAGGGAAAATAAGCAGACTTTCTTTCCCATTGCTTCAGCATGTTCATGTTGACTCTCACAGCTCGCAAATATAAAACTAACCAAAACCAATCTTGAGTATTTATACTTAGGAAAATGCTATACATAGTTACATTTTTCAATCATTTTTCTTACCTCCTAAACACAAGTAAATGAGTCTCATATAAATTTATTAATGTGAATCTTACGACTTTGTGTTTAGGAGTGAGAAAAGGAATTGAGAAATGAGATTGTATACAATATTACTTTTATCCTTATGTTATGTCGGTTGCAAATATATACTGTCTAAGTGTCTAGTTCGTCTAATTCTCATTTTCAAGTACACGGCAAAATATTCATATTTTTTAATATATATTTTTTATTTTCTAGTATAAAATAGTGCTTACAAGATGTTATAAAGCGTTTAGTATCTAATATAGAATTTTAATGTATATTTATTTTATAAATTTAAATTACTAAATATTTTTGTTAGATGAATATCTAACAATACATGTCGTACACATATTCACACTCATACCCTTACATTAGTGTGGAGTGTCCTACACGAGTACTTCATATATTTTAAAAGAGTTGATATAACATAGATCTTTACAAATAAAATAACTGCATTTAGCCATTGTGCTATGGCCGTTGGTCTTCATCTCCTAATATTTTGTTTGGAGGAAAGGAAAGTATTCTGTTGAAGATGCTAATTAATCACCTCACCTAGTAACATCAAACCCACCATGCATCTTGAGTTTCTGATACAAATAAAGATTTTGGGCATCTTAGAAGTGCCCAAAGAAATGAGATAATTGTATATATATATCGAATCATCCATCACATAGCAACTGATCAAGGTAAACAAGAACAATCAAGATGAGCACCTTAAAATCTAATATGATCTCCAATATTGTGTTACATCTGTGGACTTGACCTAAAGCTGCAAGTGGCCGGCCGGCTAGGCATTTGTTGTCAAACCGGGTATATATTCTCCACTATTCGAGTCGTTTCATTAATTGGTGGTCTTGGTTTTGCTAAATTGGGAACAACATTTCAAACATTTGTAAGTGAATTTTTCCTTACAAAGCTACACACTATATATATCTTTGTCCCCCATGTATTATTCCCTAGCATACATACCACTGAGAATGCAGCAAAATGACAGTTTGGATCATGATCTCAGATAATTCTCATAATATTAGAACAGTGATTATAACAGTTGATAGGGTCAACATTAAAAAAGAAGGAACATTTGAGGTGCCCAAAATCAGTCAAGAAAAGAATGGTGCCAGTTCCCATGTTCAATCAATTTGACAAGCGTATTCTTCTGAAAACTTGATTAAAGTATACTAAAACCATACCTATTTGCACTTCTTGTTTTTTATCGTCAAAAGGAAGGATAATATTGAAAACAGGATAGGAATACATAGGGGAGGCATAACTGAGATAGAAACTAAATCAAATCAAGCCAAGGAGGGAGGAAGGATAATGTTGGCAAGAGGCCAACTTACAAGAACCTACTAGCAACAACTCAGACTCCTAACCCCAGCTGAGTTATAAATAAAATCCATTACACTGAAATCATTGAATCCTAATTTAGCTTTAACCCAAAAGGCCATTTGCAATTTGATGGTGTAGATGGTTTGTAGGTAATCCACTGAAGCACCCCTAAAGACAATGTTATTCCTTTGTAGCCAAATGAACCAGATGACAGCCAGGAAAAGAGCTTCTCACATAGCCTTATCCAAATTATGCCTCTTGAACCAATATCACCAATAAACCATTTCAGTCAAGAAAGGAGGAGACACCTATTGCATACCCCACCACTTTAATATTGAGAACTAAACATCCAGGATATTTTACATTTCAACAGAAGGTGATCAGAATCTTCATCTTCCTCTAAACACAGAGGACAAGAGTTAGCAGAGAGGACACCCCTGTGAAGAAAAGATCTGAGGTGCAGATTCTTATTTGCAAGGCCAACCATCCAAAGACCTGTACTTTAAGAGGAGCCACATTTTTCCATATAATGGGATATGGATAAACTAGAAGTCCCATCACCTCTTCAACAGAATTACGAAAGGAATTTACTGAAAAAGTATTAAAAGATTTAGTATTCCAGGATAAGCAGTCACTTTTGTTTGGGAATAACGAGCAGGCATTAAGCAAACTGATTAGTTTCTTCAGGCCCTCAGCTTCCCAGGCCCTAAGCTCCCTTTTAAATTGGAGACACCATTTAACTGATTCTTCTACATGGTACACATCACTGATTAATATTTGCTGATTTTGAGCCAGGGAGAAGAGCTTAGGAAATAACTCTGCAATTCTGCCTCTGCAAGGATAATGATTTTGAACTTGATTCTTAGAGGATAGCAGCTAAGGTTCAAGCCAGAAAAGAGTATGATAACCAGAACCAATGTTAACAAGGAGATTTTCTTTTAAAACCTTACTGGTGAACTCATCACTGAGGGTGAAGAAGCATAGGGAAGCCATCTGAGATTATCCAATTCATACCTATTGGCAATTCCAACCCTAGATTTCGAGTTTCGATAATTAATTGCCTATATTTCGATATTTGAAAATCTTATTATCATAATAATGTGATTGAACGAGAGTCATTCACTTAAAAATAAACACCCATTATATTGACTCTTATTTTTAAAAATATTAATGCTACATCATTCTGATAAGATTTTTTGTATAAATTTTTTTAAAAAAATAATATTTTTCTTAGATATTTTGTTTTGGAATTCAGATAGCACTCTCAACCCCCCGCGTTGACAAACAATTAGAATCTTTGAACATCCTGTATATGATGAGAAAATTGAATTGTCCCATCATGTACAAGTTTGTGTACAAATGAATCAACAAGGATGCCACTGTTTTTTCTTTTTTCCCTTGAGGCCAACAGTGGGAACAGAATCTTAATTGTATCCCTCGCTTCAAAGTGTCACGCCAACTCTTAAAAACCATTATATTTCTGCTTTGGCTTATTACACGAACAGTCTAAGATATTTAGAAATTTGGTTGGCGTTTCATGAGACCATAAAACCTCTTTATAAGTCAAGATGTTGAGCCAATGGCAGACGGAGGGGTCCCAAAATTTTTAAATTTTTCTTAAACCCCATAAATTTTTGTACATTTTAGAAAATAATATAATGTAATGGCCCTCCCCAAATTTAGAATTTTTTTTATTTTACCCACCTTTGACCAAAATTTTTTTACCTTAGCCCCCTCATGCAAAATTCTGGTCCGCCACTGTGTTGAGCCATAGGAGTTTGTAAGATCCAAACAAGCTCTAAGTTAGGATATGCACATTTGGTTATTAATTCAAAGCTTCGTAAGAGTAACCACAATTTAGAACCAGCTAATGGATACTCAATATAGATGTTGGATGAAACCAAATAATAGCTTCATTAAGAATACTTCTACAGAAAATGAAAACGTCTCTAATCTTTCAATTGAGAATGGCTCCGGGCAGTATATATATCACCCTGAAATATATGGTAAATACATGAGATTCGCCATAGCCTCATATAACCAGTCCTCACTGTCATGTTTGATCTGCAAAATTACAAAGTTTAAACTACATTCATTATATATTGGATTCGATGGTTGTAAATTGTATTGAGAATTTTAGGCACTGTCCCATTGTCGAAAATACCTCAAAAGTGTCGTCGTTGTGAAATTCTCTCTCTTCTTGAGGATTGTTGTTCTTCTTCATTGCTGCTGCTTCTTCTTCACATAGTTCATTGTTTCTGGCGAATCTTCCACGAACTCGAACCCGCTTGTCAGCTAGGGTCTTGCGACAAGCATACTATACGAAGCAAAGATTAATTCAGCATATTTATGTTCATCAAACAAATGTATGCGGAAAAAAAAAAAAACAAAAAAAGAAGACCTTGATAGTTTTGTTGAAGTTCCTTTGATTTCTCTTCTTCAGATATCTGAGAATTCTGTCCTTTCTTTCTTCTGCCGAGTACTTTCCAACCTTCATAGTGGGTTCTTCCATTGCTGGCGCTGGAGTAACTTGAAAACCACCCTATCATTGAAATTTCTTCTTATAAATACCCAGTAATAATTCGGGTTGCTATATAGGATCCTATAGTTATTTTTCCATGCAATATAGGCAATTGGCCTATATATATTGCATGAAGTTTAAAATCGCAAAAGCATGAAAATGAAAATGTATGTTGAATGATAAAACCGATGGAGATCCAAAAGAGTACCCAATTATCGTTGCCCACCGGACAAACTGTCCGGAAGTCCGACCCAAACCCGTTGCACTCCTCCCCCAGCTCCGACCCATCCTGGCAATATCCAGCAAATTCAAAGCTCCGGCCTCCGGCGATGCCACGTGGCCCCATGTTGAACTCCGGCAACACAGGTACAGCCATGTCCGACACCCCAAATCTCTCCGGGAACGACGTTATGGAAACTGACGACATGATGTCAGTTTCCGGTGGCACCAAGGCAAGTGATCCATTGTCAAAGTAGGGTAGGCCTTCGTCGACCCACATTGCGGCGCCACCGATGTTTCCGCCCGCCAAAGGAGGCGGAAACTCGCAGAATTCGTTGCAGAAGATGGAATCAGAGTGGTAATGAGGAATGGTAGCCATTGAAGACATCACTATAAGGTCTTCCAGTGCTTAATTATGGGTTAGATTTTTGCCGGTGTCTCACTATATAGAGAGTATGCCTTTAAGCCTTTGAATTTATAGCGTGTGTTGTCCACTTGCTTTGGGCAAGTTGTTTGGTCTACAAGAAAAAATCCAGTGCTTTTTCAGATGCCACTGCCTTGTGATTGGATATATTGTATGGGTACCGCTAGAGTTATCGGTAAAAAAATTAATTTTTTTTATTAAATTTTTGTACAGATAGGCAAAAAGTAATAAAGTTTACATTATATAATTCGTGTGAGATTCATTTATTTGAGTCTATGATGTAAATTCAGTAAAAAAAAAAAGTGACTAGCATTTTTATGCTAGCCCCTCTTTGCAAACTCTAGACAATAGTCACACCATAGTTACAATTGTCGCACTGAAAATTTGTTTTCAATTTCGTGTTTAGTATATTATTATTCAAGAGAAATTTTGCGTACATTTGTAGTTTTCGCAATACCTATATTGTGAATAACACTTTAAATTAGATTTCGCAATACCCATAAGTCAGTCTCAGTTGTAAGTAATTTTTTTGTCAGTATTGCAAAACCACCACTTGGTAGAATTGATATGAAAAAGTTAAAACTTAATTACTACTAGAAGTGATCTTACTGGCCAAAACTTCAAAACTTTTTACTTAAAACTTTTTAGAGGGTACGACATGAACTCTGCATTAAGTTTTTTGGTGAGTGATTAATAGGGCCTTTCAGAAGCAAAAGGCTGAATCACTGCAGATAAAGTAGTTGAATAGAGGCACTCAACCCTCACCACTTCATGTGATTACTATTCTTATACTGTTTAAAGCTGTACACCATAGGTACTTCTAAAAAGACCTATATAGCCTAGTTATAGACCAAGAATCTAACACATGGGATGGTAAGATTTGCTTCAACAAACAGGTACAACATATATCCCTCATATTTAATTCCTTCTCAACCATCTCTTACTGCTGCCCTACCCATATTCCCCTAATTATACACCTTGTTTCTTGGTTCATTCAGATGAAGCTAGGTTATTGAGCTTGAAGTGCTAATTCTTTTTTTTTTTTTTAAGTTTTTTAATTTAAAAAATACACGTGTCATGAACTCATTAGTCATTTAATTAATATGATAATTTTTTTAACATATTATTTTTTTAATATAGAAACTTTAAACATTCAAAATAATATTCACAATCTATATGTATGTGCTATTATTGATTTCTTGAAATCAATATGGTAACTAAATCTAATAGTCTCTCTAAATTCCTAAAATATAGTGTCTTTTCAAAACATTCTAACTTTCCTATAATTAATCTTGGCTAAATTTATATTTATGTACATCTGAATTTTTTAATAGACTATATTTACTCAAATCTATGCTTAGATATTATAGCAATATGTTATTGAGATTTTAAAGTTGAACGACTTAATTCAATTTTCTTAATTTTTTAATTTTTAAGAATTAATATTACAAGTGTTATAATAGTATTGGTCTAATTAGAAACTTCTATCTTTTTATTCATGATTAGTAAATTTTAAGTTCGAATCCTGCCACCTTTCTTGTGGATCATCCTGTGGTTACCGGATGATGGGAATAACAAAGCAGAAATTTTTAAATGAGCACGAAATGTCAATATATGAATTGTTTCATTATTCGTTATTTCCGATTTAAATTTTCTTTACATAATTTTAAAAAATACTAGAAATCTATTTTAAATTTTCTTAAAGGTCTTCCTTTAATAAAGAAATGTGGAATTTTGTATTCAAATTCATTTAATTTATCTTTTTAGAAGGACAAAAGTAAATGTTATATTTGTTATGAGGTCTTTGAATTGAAAGTTTTAATATTTTTTTTCGAATTTTTAATTTTTAAAAATATAAAATACATGTGTTATACTATTATTAATTCTAACTACACTTTTTTTTATTTCTTCTAAATTTTATGAAAACAATCAATCAATTGATATAGTATAATTGTCAAATTTCCTTTAGTTATGAACCTTTTCTTAAAAATATTTCCTAAAATTTCTAAAATATAAAGAACACATGTCGTTAAAATGTTTTTGAATAAAATATAATGAATAGACCTATCATGAAATTATTTATTCTTTTATTCTTACTTTTTTTCAATTATAATGTGCAAATATAGGTAACAATATACCAAGTGAGCCACATGCTAAAATTTACATATCTACACGTGTCTGTTAAAGTTATGCATCATTTTTTTTTCCTACCTTTATATCGACTCTTTACACATGAATAATTTAAAAAATCACCATGTGCTCAGACAACAGGAGATTCCTACCATCCGATCTAAAAGAAAGCTTTTAACATAATATTTTCAAAATATCAGTTAACTGCTTTTCTATAATGTTTAATGTTTTAGGCCAACAATTTAATTAAGATCTATTTATTTATGATCAGATCAAAATAAATTAATCTATTGTTAGATTTTATAGCAGATATTTTAGAATTCAATCTATTCGAATATTTCTTTTCAATCTATTCAAATATTTTTTTTTTTTTGCTATTCTCTCAGAAAAACTCAAGTTGATCACCTCAATTTATGTCCATTATGAATAATTTTTTTTGGTAATGCTTTAATTTAAAGTGACAAGTATTTTTAATTTTAGAATAAAAAATCCTATTCTTATGATTTTGTTATAATGTTATACTGTTAATTATAAATTTTTAATTTGGTATGACTATAGGTAACACATATACATGTAAAATTAAATGTACCATGAGACCAATACACTCAATCTTATTAAATCATTCATTACATTCATAAATTTTACAAAACATTAAATTCCAACATATTTTAAGTAAAAAGTTTTGTTTTCAAACTATTTTTTTTTTCTTACTTATTTTCGTGTGTAGCATGGATTTACTGCTAATATATATATATATATATATGAGAACCTGTTTTTGCAGGCATGGATTGTATTATTGCACAAATTTTTGTTGGGGAAGCCTAGCTTCTTCATGAATTCTGCTTTTCAAAGCATAAATTTTGTAGGGGGGCAAACTTCCTTCTGATTATGAAAAGGTATCTGGTTCAAATAGCATATATATCTAAGAAAGGAGCAGCTTTTTCTGACTTTGTTATCAACCAATAAATTGTAATTGGAAGATTTAAGAGAAGGCAATATTGCGTAACTGATCATGAGTGAGAGAGAGAGAGAGAGAGAGGCCTTTTGCCTCAAAAGATTGGGATTCTCCTGTGTGGCTGAAAGATTTTATCTTTGCCTGGCTATTTGCCTCAAAAAAGCACCAAAAAAATTCACGAAAGACGTTTGAAGATTTTGTACACAATACACAAGACCAAGTATCAGGTGCCCCTGGTTTCCCTCTCTCCCTATCCAATCAACGATCAACCAACTTAGCTAGGCAGCCTTAGCTATATATATATATACTAACCTCTCCATGCCATTTTCATTTATTATCAAACATGCATTAGTAATTCAGCCACCAGAACAGTCAAAGATGAAGGCCAAGGATGTATGAAAACCATATGAGATTAAAAGGATGATTATTGGACACTTCCGATCTTAGGATGCTAATTGGACTCTAAACCCATAATATTTAAGGCAAAAATGCAATCTCAGAAGCACCTACGTTTGCCTCTTTCTTGATTAATTACCAAAGCATAAGAAATTACGATGTCTAATCACCAGACAGATAGAGTTCCTTCTTTTCTTCATATCTCTCTCTCTCTCTCTCTCTCTCTCTCTCTCTCTCAAGTGGGTTTTTGTTCCAACAATGTCATGTTGGTGCATGTTGCCCGGAAGTGAATCTAAAGCTGATAGATGGGCATAAGATCTATACAGATAATATCTCCTGGCGCTTTACGTTTTAGTTTTTCATCATTTTACCATTTTCTAGAATTGTTCTTGTTCTATGTAGTACACTTGCTTTGTTTCTGGCTTAACAGGCTAAGATCCTTGTTCTGAGATTTTGTCTACCCTTTCATCTACATCTTCAATTCCCTATCACGCTATCGGGTCGGCATGCCGATCCCTTTGTCCAAACCAGATCAAGTTGCTTTTTTCTCCAATTCACACATCAAAAATTATATCCATATATATATTTGCATGGTACTTACCAAACCAAAATTAAACTTTAAATGAGTTTTGCCTTTCTAATTATCATGATGACCAAGGTTTAATGAGACCACAATTGAAAATTTTTTTACATGTTTCACATAATCATTAATTTTTAGATAATGAATTAAAATTTGGTTTTGTAACTTCTCATGCACTTTTTTTTTTTTTTTTTGTCACTATAAATTTCACATCAATTATGGAATAGTAAGAGAAAATACACACTTAATTAGAGTCATTTTATTAGTTCATAATACCACATTAGCAATATCACGGTTGTACCAAATATAATCAGCAACTTGCCTCTATCTTATTGCTTGCGTGAAATTCTTTTAACATTACAAGGGTTTTCACATGCTTAGGTGGCTCAATTTCATTGGCATATTAGCAACAAGTTGGCTTACTATGACGGCTGCAGCCCATATTCTGTCCTCTTGTAGGACAAAAAGGCAAAGCGCAATCCAATCACACCCAACTTTCTCCTTTCAAATTATGAGGTATCTGCCATTCACGCGATCTAAATCTGTCATCCAACCAGTCAAGAATTTTCGTTCTGATGCTTTGGATTAAAACCATTACCCTTTACGTTGTGTTTAAATAAAAAATTTAGTAACCAAAAAGACAAAAATAAAATAAAAATTCTTTCTTTATTCTCTTCTTTTTCACATAAATTTAAATTCTAAACATATTATTAATAATTCTTTAAAATATAATACACGTTTCAAACACAACATTTGTAATTCTTTAAAATATAATGCATTGTGTCAAGGCATCGAGTTACAATGCTGACAGAGTTTACTTTCAGAGTTCGATATTGGATCAAGCATAAGCTAACTGACAATCTTCCTCTACTAATTAGGGGTATAGCCCACGAACTGAATCAGTCCTACCTTAAACTATAAAGGATACTGGCTGATTTTTAAATTAAGTATGAGAACTCAAATTCGATTATTGTTTATATAAATCATTATTCATGTAATGCATTAAATTTATATAGTATAAACAATGATCCTACACGAGTTTAATGAAATAGCCGATTGAAAACCTGGATATCCACTAACAAAATAAAATCACCCCAGCCTTCATAAATGGAATTAGTTTGCTCTGGTCCATCAATTTGGATCTGGGTTCAAAAAACATTGGAACCAACCAATCACGTTCAGTTTGGTTTTGGATTTGAGAACAAACTTCCAATGTATTTATTTTTACAAAATTTTGCGTACTGTATACTATAATTAGCATACGTAAAAGTCATTAGCTGTAATGATCACATGTAAACATCCACTTGCACATAATAATCTTTATAATATTATGTTATGGATTTTAAATGCATATATTAAGTCTTAATATTGTACAATTGCCAACAAAAGTCCTCAGGTTGGTTCTATTTGATTCCTGGGATCAAAAATTGAGAACCACCGAACGTTAGTTTAATTTTAGGTTCAGTATTTACCCAACCCGAACCAAAATCAAGACTAGCCCCAGAGAGAAACAGTGAGACACCAAATCCACATTGCAAGGAGATTAATTGAACTCGTAAAAGAATGTCTTTTCACATCCCACAGTTCATTCAGTCAACAGACAATATGAATGGCAAAGCAGGGTCCATCGAGACATGGCACATGGAATTCAAGCCTGATAAATGAATATGAAATGAAGCCTGATGCAGCTGAATTTGCTACCAGATCACAGACACGACAGTGCGCGAGCGCAGAGAGAGAGAGATATCAGATTCATTAAAGAAAACTCCTATAAGACACTGCATTCAATGACATGAATATCTTGCTAGTGTTAATTGGTACATCGAAACAGAACACAGCAGGTAATGCAACAAAAAATGCAGTTACTTACAGAGCATACCAGCAAGGAATGGGGAAAATCAAGCCTGCAAATACCATGCTCTAGGCCTGAAGCATAACCATTTAGGACCATTCACACAAGATATGAGGTTGATCTTGAATCAACTGCAGTGTGCCTTGCAGATCATACCAATTGTCAGAATAGTTTTCAGAAGTCTACAAGTGACATTCTTAAGAACAAATAAATAAAAGAGTGAAAAAGAATAAAAGAAACACAAAGCATGAAAGGGTGGTGAATGGGGATATCATAACAAACCATTTTGCCATAACATCTAGTGTAGGTTGCGGTTAAGCAATCCTTGAAATGATAAGTAAAGATCTTTGTTATCCATCCCAAATATCTCTTCAGCTTTCCTCAAAGTTTCCTGAAGAGAAAAAACAGAGAACATTTGTTCATTTAGCAAACCAGAGCACAAGTGATCTGAACTGCATCAATCTAGAAACATGATTAAGGGAATTGTCAATTACCTCTCTAGATTGCTTTTGAGCATTCAATTCCTTTATGTTTGCCAGAAATTTACTGAATTGTTCGTATGACAGACGACTCCTGAATTACAAATAAATCCAAAAAAGGTCCGTAAGGGCAGTGATAAAAATCAATTGCTGTCTAAACAGCAGAATCAAAATAAGAACTCACCTAGCTTGACGGAAGAACTCCTTTCCATCAATTCGTGGAGTGCGTGCTTAAAATTTATAAACAGTTAAGAAAAGGTCAATCACAAGGAGAAAGGAAGTAATCTAATTTAAAATTTGTTATAGATGAAT
This sequence comes from Euryodendron excelsum, assembly GCA_033060915.1. NCBI lineage: Eukaryota > Viridiplantae > Streptophyta > Magnoliopsida > Ericales > Pentaphylacaceae > Euryodendron > Euryodendron excelsum. The sequence continues at coordinate 14,107,853 of CM065381.1, read as the reverse complement.
GAGCAATTAAATAGAGTGGAAGCAAGTATAAGTGACCATTTCACAGAGATGAATTTTTTCTTTTAATAAATGATAACTGTAACAGGGGTGGTGTCAACAACTATTGACGGTTGCAATCAGAGTATTGCAAAAGGAGCACCACCAATAATATTTAACATGCACAAAGCTCTTGAAAATATAATTGAGTTCGCAATCTCTTCCAACCTGGCATCAGGTGTCCGCGAGGAGGGGAATTTGCAGCTGATGACTGCTGGCTTGACGGGTACCATGAAGACAGTGCACCACGTCCATCATATTGAGCTTTTGTGGGAGATGTGGTGCTTGAGGTTTTCTGAGGAGATCCGGCAGCAGAGTATCTTATTGGGGATCCAGCTGTGGATATGATTTTCGGAGTAACAGTAGGAGTAAGCCGTGGTGTTATATAGGGCGTCATAGAAAGTCTTTGTCCAGCTTGCTTTGACGCTGCAGACCAAACCAGAAGCACAGATCATGCCATGAATAAGAAATATGCAGTCAAAAGCAATGCCAAACAAACCCCTAGAATCGAGCCCAAATACCATCATCAGATGCGTATCCACTTTCTGTAGAGCTGCTCAAAGAATGGTCTGCCATGTGGCTATTCACCTCCTCATCTATAAGTGGCAAGAGCCAAAAAATATTGTGAAAAAGGAGAAGAGTTAACAGTCACTTGAAATACCACAATGAAAATCTGTATGAAGCAGTTTGTGAGTACCTTTGACAGCATAGGGTTTGGGAACTGATTGATCACAGGTCACAATATCAACAGTTAAAGCTTGCTGTTGAAACAAGAGTGCAACAATAAGTTAGTTTATCTAATTCATCATTTCAGACAGCCCATCTAAATTGCAAAGATGGTTCAAGGAGGAAATCAGCAACACAGTCCACATTAAGGGCTTTGAAAAACTATAATCGGTATTGAAATCTTACTGATAAACTATCATCATTTAGTGACTGCATCAATTGTCTCTTGAATGTCTCCAACTGTCAAAACAACTAAGGTAAGTTCTTGCACCAATACAAATTGAATTTTTTTTAGAAAGTGCTTAGATTGGACCCGCATATTTAACAAGGGCTGAGAAGAGGAAAAACTAAATGTAAATTTTTTACAAAGAATGTCAAGTCGGAAGGCTTTACTTATGGAAATTATTTTTATTCACTGTCTGCATGATTAAGCATTATGGGAAAATCAACTCTCCTCTCCGTTTTATTAGCTGCAGAATAACTACAACCTCATTTACGGGTAAGCTAATCACTTGTGTCTTGAGAAAACCAGGATAATTCCTCTTGAAAGTCTTGCTTCTTGCATATTCTGATATGGTTGCTTTTGCATTGGATCTGCTTTTCGTGCAGGGATGGAGATGTGGGTGAATTTTAGATGAATTTCAATCCATTCGGAAAGTGGGTTAAAATATCATTCGCAGGGGTTTAAAATACACTCACAATTTCGAAATAAGAAAATTTTCTGATATTCTCCATTACTAAGCAAGGTTTTACCATTACCATCAATGTTACCTAGAGTGTGAATTGTTTCAGTGTGTTGAGTATGAATGGACCAAGGTACACCACATGCTTTAGAAGGTGGTACGATAGAAAGAGGCTTATATAGATGGCATTATTGGCATGTCTTAAGGTACTCTTAAATGTGAGTATGTGATGCAGGAATAACAAGGATGAGAAATGACATGTTCACGAGGCATTAATAAAGCTTTTTTCTTGGTTAAAGAACGAGTGGAACTCTTCTAAGGGTTTGGGTGTGAATCTCAAATAGCCCTAGTGGAGTTGGGTCCATATTTCTCTCTATTTACATCTCTTATTTGATGAATTTCTTTATCTTAAATCAGTTTGCAGCACTTATAATCTTCAAAATCTGAACCAAAGGATTGGTAATTATTGATTTACAAGCCCTATCCTTATTCCCCTTGTTTCCATCCTAAACCCACCACTTTTCTCTTGCAGCTCAACTCTGGAATATAGAAACACTAAGCTGTCATGTGCCAGTCGATTAGTATGAATAATTTGACATTTGAAGAAACATAATCTCTTAGAATGCCTTCCACTTACACAGTTTTCTTTGCATACATATTATTTATGTAAGGATGCATTTCTTAAGTGTATCTCTTATACAAATTGAGCTTTTGATGCATGGTTCTGCCAAACTTCCTTTGGTGCTGGTGTCAGAACCTTAAATTTCCAGTTTCTGTACTTCTGAAAGCACAAAATCACAAGATTATCCACTAAATCAGTATTGCATGATATTCAGCAATTATCTACCTATTGAGTATGAGGCAATAAACATTGTGGTTTAAGCGTCAACTTCTCACAATATATATGACTAGAGGGTGGACACACGCGATGCATGTGCAATCTTCGATTATTATTGGAGATGATATTACCAGCTATGATAGTTGTCATTGAATCACCGCCGTAATGGATTGAATCATCGGATAAGAGATCATCATATCAATATCAGCAAGTGAATTAGATACACAACTTGTAATTTGTAAATAACTGCAGTTTGAAATTTATAAGTAACTACAGCAGTTATTAGGATAACTACTATTAACCCAGCTTCAAAGACACCAATGTGTTCTCCCTTTATATGTTAGAATAGATAAATAAGGCTAAGAAAACAAAGTATGTGCCTTAGTTGAAAGAAACCTGGATCACAATTTTACAGAAATCCAGCACTTCAACATGCAGAGATAGTTTTAACCTTAACTGTAGTTTTTAGGTTTGGATCCTGTATCTATTGAAACCAAGGTAGATGAATGTAACAAAATCTCAACCCTCAAAGAACCCCGACTGGATATTGGTAAAAATAACTTGGAAGCTGACTAAAAAGCATATGGATACAGTATTCAAGTCTTTGTAATGTTCCTAACATATTTTTCTAACACTGACTGCACGCAAAGAATAAGAAGAAAACACAAAGCATTTAATGGGAAACTACAGAATATATTTGAGTTTATAAAACATCATTTTAGATGATGAAAGCCAAATTTTGAGTAATAGGCCTCACCGTGTCACCCAGCACTCCCTTGACTATGAAATATGGTAGTAGCAGACAGATGATATAAATGGGAAGAAAATGTTGAAGGAAAAAAAGATCTGTTTTCTATTGCTCAGAGGGAATATTTCAGAATAATCGAAAAACAATCACGGGAAATCCAAATTGTAGCCAAAACAGAAAAGGCCAAAAGAATCAGTCATAATAATGAAAGATATAAAGAATTCACCTTCGACAAATCACGGCCTAGTTTGTTTGCTGTCATAGCCAATGAATCTCGCTCCTTTGAAAGCTTCATCTTCAATTGAAAAAAAAAAACAAAAAAACAAAACAACAGAGAAGAACCAGCAAATTAAATTAATCGTCAATCCAATTCCTTCAAAAAATCAAAGATAGGGGATCACAAAAAATTTTAATGAAAGAGTACATACATTATCATCACGAGTGATCTTTAACCGCATATCCGCTTCATGATAGGCCTGTTCGAGGTGCGTAACCTTCCCTTCGAGTTCCAATATCAGGTGATCCTTCTCGTACATCTTCTGCCTTAACCTCCCCACCTCCGACTCAAGCTTCGACACGCGGGACCCGATTGCCATCGACGTGATCTTCCTCGCGAGATCAAGCTGGTCGTACGGATCAGTAGGAATCACCGACAGTATCTCATCCGGTAGATGAAAGTCCGGTCCGCTTCCGCTGCTCTGCGACATCTCCAATTCAAACCCTGATTCTCTACTCTCTCTCTCTCTCTCTCTCTCTCTCTCTCTCTCTCTCTCTATGTATATATGAAAGTTCAGTTTGAAGAATGTAGAGAGAGGTATAGACAGATAGAGTTGTGACAGAGAAGATCAGGAAAAAAAGATTGAAAAATCAATTAACAATCCCCCCCTCTCTCTCTCTCTCTAAAACCCTAATTATTATTGATTAATGTCTCTGCAAAATGAGAATGTAGAGAGAGAGGAGTTGCAGATGGAGATCGGGCGGCTTCGGACAAGACGATATACGATTGTATTGTAAAATTATTTTGAGTTAATAAATATGAATTGAATAAATGCTTTATGTTTCGCCTCTCTCTTTCTGGCTCGCTTTGTCTTTCTAGGAAGACGTTTGGTTTGGCGGCTTTCGGTTTGGCCTATATTAAAGCGTTTGTTTTGCGGTTGGTTTTCTCTGAATTTGAAAATTATGAGTTTCCCTCCAAATGGACCATTGCACAAACAGTACTAAAATAAAAGGTCTCTCTTCTCTCCCAAAAAAAAAAAGAAAAAGGAAAAAGTCTCTATCTTTTGGTAAAGTAACCTCTCTGAGCCCCAACTAGATAGAACCATGCAAAATCCAACTCCAATGATTGACATTGAGTATCAAATTATCCACCCCAAAATAGTAACTTTTTCATGCAGCTTTTTTTTAGTTTCTTTTTTTTTTCATCTTATCTAATTTTTTTTATCAAACATGGGTATTTTAAATATCAACCCCAAGATATTTTTTTGCTACAAATATGGGTATGAAAATATTTTAAAAATTGATCACAAAACCTGGAGGTGTGTTCCAGCTGAAGCAAATCTGTAGCATACTATATACCCACATGCATCAAGATAGAGATATTATGTACACAATCTCCAAAGGGTAGCGATTTCTCATTGTGCGAAATCATTGTGAGCTAAAAAGAAATAATAATCATAATGAGAATTTTCAATTCCAAGTCTCATAATTGTCTCGATGAAAAATAAATTTTTGTTTGCCCGCTTGAGCGGATAAGCAATGAGATAACGTTCTCCAACCAAACACAATTAGAAACACATTTTCAGAACGCACTGCTAACATCAGTATCTACTACACATACAATTGAGAATAACATCAAAAGTTCCCTCTATTCAAATCATTAAAATTCCTCAACTTATCATAATCATCATCTCATCATCGAATTGGGGTTTGATAGTCCCAAATATTTTAAGAGATTAAAATAGAGGAAACACAGCTAAATACCACAAGTCCCCCGAACTTCAATGATCACCACAGTAACTTTCATACAAATTTCCCCATAAAACCAGCAAGGGAAAACATATTCATGGTAGGACTAAACTATTGGCCTGGAAATGCAGCTCCATGTTTCGTACTCAAGTAGTCCTGGCCACAGAAATCATTACCCGCTGCTAAATACGGTTGGCAGCTGAATCAAGTGAGATACAGAGCCTACCCATAACTGTTGAACACTCGAGGAAGCTACCAAGACATGCTCCACAAACAGTAAGCCTCCTTCAGACATGATTTTCCTGTACGTGTCTTTTTTGATCCCTTTCTGAATAACCAAGTCTGGACGACCTGTTTCTATCTTCTGGAAATTCATGGTGGTTATGGTGGTGGGAACCAGGAATGTAATCATGCCGCTGCTTTCCCTCTAATGGTCTGTCTGGTGAGCTCCCTGCCTTTCTCTTGCAATTGTTTGACTTTGGCGATCGATATCCATGGCCAGCATCATCAAATGTCGCTACCTCCCCTTCTTCCACATTCTCAAAATCATGTGCACGTGAGGACTGCCCTTTCATCCCTTGGTGGTGTCCATCTCCAGCGTCATCTTGATGCTTCACATTATGTGCCTTCTCATGCTCCGGCCAGTTTGAAGGTTTGGACCAGCTTTGCCTCCTCTCCCGCTTGATCTTTTCACTCTCTGCGGCCAATTCAATACCATCTTCCAGTTCCCTCTCGATGAGATCATCATCATCCATCAAGTCTGTCTTCCGAGTTATGTCACCCCGGGACTTCTTTCGTTTCTCTAGCGCTGCCTTTACCTTGTCTTTGTCAATCTTGTTAATAGCTTCTTGGGGTGACTGCCCAAGTGCACCATCTCTGCACTCCAGATTTCGGCCATGGTATTTGTCCTTCAGTTCCCCTGCTTCTCGTGTTTCACTTCTCCCAGCATTCCTTTCTTGATCTTCTTCACCATGCCCTTCTGAAACAAGCCTAGAACTGTTTTGGACTTCCCCAGTCTTTTCATGGTAAAGTGATTGCTCTGACTCATGGTCATGGTGTTGATTAACAACCTCACCATCTCCTTTGTGGTCCGAAATACTCTTTATCTCAGTGCTCCCATAGTCATTACTCCAATTTTGATTGGTTTTCAAAGGTCCACCAGGATTATCCGCGTATGAATGATCAGGGACTGGCCGAGATGATGCTGTCTTCAAGGTTCCAGGCTTTGAAGTAGTATCTTCGTGTTCCTCACTGCCAGTAGGAGCTTTCAAAGGAGCTCGATGACTAACCCCAGCCCCAGCACTCCCTTCTACTTCACTTCCCTGAGAAGGCAGTACTCTATTTTGTTCATACAGTTCTAACATTTGATTGCTAACCACTGCACAGAGCAAACAATCAGAGTTAGATCCAATATCCAAACGATCATATGAACTATTCATAGAAGCGTATAGCAGTCCAATTTCAGTTAAAAATGAAATGTAATAAGAGAGCCTTTGCACATTCTCCATATTCCATGGATAAGTAGCATTGCACTCGTGATCGCTTGGGGTACAAATGATTATAGAAAATAAAGATCAAAATAAAATTGTTCAATTATGAGAAATAAAAAATGTAAAAGCAACAAAGAACTGTCATAAAATTGTATAATATATACATATAAGTTAAAATAAGATGTACTAAGAGAGCCTTGTGTATTCTCCATCTTCCCTAGATAAGTAGCATTGCACCTGTGATTGTTCAGGGTATAAACGATTTTCGAAAATAAAGATGAAAATAAAAATGTTCCATTATGAGAAATAAATAAATAGAAAAGCAGCAAAGAACTGTCATAAAATTCTATAGTACATAAAAAAAGAACACAAGCCTTTTATCTTAAAGAGATACTGTGCAATATTTCTTTTCTATAAACAAAATTTAATGGATCCCTAGCCTTGGTGAAATTTTTTACTTCCATAATGACCTCCTCATACAAAATAAAGAGTTCAAATAACCTTTTCACCACAAACTTACACAACCACTGAATTAAAGGAGTAATAATTTAGTGTTAAATGACTATGTTTCCTAAAATAAACTGACAAATAGGCAAGAAAAGACAATTTAATGAAATATTTTTGAAGAACAGATGTCCAGTAAAAAATGTATACACACTGAAAAAGATTCAAAAGTGGGTTACTGAAAATGTTGACATTTAAAATCAAGAAAAAGTGATAAAAAAAACTTTTTTGATATGTCAAGACAAAGTAAAATTGAAACTTTATATATATATTAACACATATAGAGAGAGGCAGAAAGAAAATGAATGAGTAAGAGAGAGTAACAAAGGAAGGTTATGGACTATAGAAACTTTTCAAAATAAATAAAAATCAATATTTGCTATATTATAGATATAAATAAATAATTTATCTTAACTGACACATACGTCACCACCAAGATGAGATTTTAGGGCTATATATGTATCCACATGGCAGTGGTTTAGGGCTATATATGTATACAAGATGAGATTTTATCCAACTAAAAAAGGAAGAATAGAAGGGCACTATAGGTGCGAGACATTGCTTTTCAAAGGAAAGCAACCAACCCTCCAATTGGCGTGGGGTGACATCAAACTCCTGCCACCAAACCTTCTCACCGTCAGATGGGAGCTTTACTTTGAGGAACTTGGCAGCAAGGAAAATGGCACCTGCTGCAATGTGGTGGGGCTTAAATTGCAAGCAAAGAGATGTCCGCAGCCTGCATGCCGCTTTCCCCGGTCAAAAAGAGACAAGGAAGAATGACCATGGATGGGCATTATATAAAGAATAAGAAGTCTGTCATACCCATCATTGACAAAATTCCATGCAACTTGAGCAAGGGCATTTTGAGCAACCTTGAATTTCTTTATTGCCTCGACAAGTGGTTTATATGGATGATGCACATTAAGATCAAAACCAAGAGTTGCAAGTACAACCCTCTCTCCCAATAAAATTTGTTCCTTTTGTTGTTCATATACCTCCTGCATGATGGATGTCAACATGATAAATAAGTATGAAGCATACAACCAATACTTAAAATGATTACCAAATCATGCTATATACTACTAACATTGGCATTAAACTTCGTTGTACTATAGGTATTAGAACAAGAGAGTATAAAAGATGGGCCTATCAAATAGGCATCATGGTGAAACACACAAGCTCAAGTAGAGAATGTGTGAATAAGTGACACTAATAAAAAAAAATTTAGAATGAGTAGCATAAGCACTAATACAACAAACAGTACCTTTTGCTTGATTCTTTGTACTGCGGCAGGATCCTTTTTATGAATAATTTCATAAGAAACAATAATAACATCCTTTAATGGGCGAGGAGTTTCTTCAACCTTCCCCGCAAGAAACATACACACTGTTGCAATGCCCTGCAAGAAATTTTAGGAGAAGTTATGTGCCAAGATTAATCATCTGCCAAAAGCCAGATATGAATTCGATGCCATTCCTTGTAATGTTGATAATTGCAAAGAAGTATCAATATAATCTACAAGACGTATAAAATCATGACAGATCAAGAATCCAACAACTACACACACTGAGCAGTATGGGTTTGGGTCCACAGACAAATTAGTAAACAAATTTACAGACTACACCTCAGACCAGAGTGTAAGAACACCATTACATTAAACTTATCACATGGAAGGAATCTGTCAACTTGGTGATCCACTCAATTAAAAGTAAGCCTCAAATTACATCATCCCAAAAGACAAAAATAGAGCTTCCAAGATCTATCGGTCCAAAAAAGAGGAGTTTTTTCTTTTTCTTTTTCTTATTATTTGGTTCTTGGGGTGGGGGTTGGGGGTGACAGAATCTAAGATGTCCAAGTAAGAGAAACATCAGCAGAGCTCATCAACTCGTACTCCCCTGCCCACCACTCTGCATGGTGGAATACATGAAGATGACAAAAGGCCTTAATCATCTTTTCCTCCACAAACATGAAAAATACAATCACAATCCACCACAGCCTTTTTTTTTTTTAACTTACAATCTCCAAGCCTCTCCTTTGGGATCAATAAAATGCCCCAAATACCATTGTAAGTAATAGCTCACAGCTTCGATACTGCCTGCCAATCTATATATTCAAAGTTGCTAGTCACTAACATCCCTTATTCACATGGGGTTTTATTAGGAGAGGGGAATAGGAAAACAGCCTTCACCAGCTTTAACAGTCTGGAATATTTTATTCATGTTCTATATACCAAGTAAATGCCCTTCACCTTACATCTATACCGTTATAAAGTAAAGACTGGAGTTTGGTATGTGAAGCCTTTTTTGGGGATAAAATTGTAATTTAAACAAAATTTTCAGTTAGTGGATTAGTGGGATGCTTGGTAGAACTTTTAAGTTAATGGGATTAGTGGGCGTAATGGGCACATGTGTGCCCCCACCTCTAGTTTACTAATGACAACATTCCTAGCAATATATTGCCCAAGTGATTGTCGCAAGTAGCAGCTAACTAAAATCAGGCACCATATAGCTAAGATTTCTAATTTAGGCACAAAAAGAATAGGAAGTTAAATGCTTCAAAGGATCAATAACTCACCCTCCTATCATTCTTTGCATGTGATTGACGAAGGAAGAAGCGATGACAGAAAATTATTGCAGTAGCAATTGTTACCTGAGGCCTGCATGTGAAAACATCCACTATCACATATGTTGAATAAAAATCACAATTCTTCAGCCACATTAGTCATACAAAATTGTGAGACAAAGTAATACACAGGCTTTGATAGAGAGAACTAAGATGATGAATAACATCATTGTCTTCTGTGCCAAAGACATGAACCTACCAAAAGTGGTGCACATAACAAACCTCACGCCAACTTTGGACATAATCACTGACCTACAGTGATGTTTATGAAATGCCACAGACCTCCATTATCAGTTTGTCAAAGTTTAATGCTTGGTTTCATTTATACTCGAATGTAGCAGTTTATTCACCATTAGCATATATTTGTTAAAAAGACTCATCATTATTAGCATAGACGAGTTAAGCGACGCTTGTGAACTGCTGTGACTGCTGAAGTTTAGAGGCTGTGGAGAGAAGCTGTCTTTTGGTGTAGGGTGGGGGTGGGGGGGCAGATTATGATGCTGAGACCAAAGGCTGATGAGCGTGATAGCTAGAGACAAAGGACTGCAGTCATCTGAGGTTGCAGAAGAGGCTAAGGCCAGGGAGGTGGTGCACATGATCGCGAATGCAGCAAATGGCATGGTTTTTGAAGTGGGATTGGTGGCAAGAGAGAGTAGAGGGCTTGTGAGTTTGAAGTCCAGCAGTGGGGCCTTTGTGACAATCAGTGAGCCATATGTGAGCTGAACAGAGGGTGGGAAAACAACATGGAATGGGTGCTTTCTGACTTGGAGGATTTGGAACCCTTGGAGAGTTCACCTGTGGCAATTATGGACCTGGAATGTATGATCTAGGGGGTTGGATAACAGCAGGAGGCTGGATGAGTGGAGAATGCGCAAGCTCTTCTAACAAGATTTGAGTTAGCGTAGACTTGCTCAGTGTGGGATTCCTTATGGAGAGTGATGCGTAGAGTGAGGAATTTTAAATTCTTTGGCGTCTCTCGTGATGGCTTTAAGGGAGAAGTAATGAGATTGTTTCTGGCTACTGAAGAGAGATGGAGGATGAACAGCCCTATGAGCAGGGGAACACAAGTGGAGGTCGGTGGGAGCCACAAATAGTTTGTTTGCAAGAGACAAATTGAAGATATGTCGAATGAGATTGTTCAAAGTATATGGGGAGGCAGATTTGTTAATTGGATAGACTTACCAACTTTTTGTTCGCCAGGCCATGTGATTATTTTGAGGCACAGTCGGGCGGTGGAAAGGGAGGATCATTAGTTGGGAGTGTTTTTTGTGTCTTGCCTATTCAGCGTTTCATATGTGTATTTCCAGGGGTTTATAGCCCAGTGCTAAATAGAGATAGAAAAAGAGCTTTGAGAGGAATTTATGGCAGTTGCCTTTCGTTGGAATGCCCCTAGGTGCGTAGGGAGTGATTTCAATGTGGTGTGGTTTCTAAGCTCGATGGGGGTCCGAGGTAACTAGCAGGGAATGCAAGATTTCTCAGCATTCATTGATGAGATGAAACTAGTTGATTCACCACTAATAGTGAGGCCCTTTACTTGGTCAAATGGGATGTCCAACCCTTCATTATCTTGGATTGATAGATTCTTAGGCTCTGTTTGGAACCAGTTCCGGTGCCGGTGCCGGTTCTGTTTATGTTTTTTGTGTTCTCGGAACCAAAAAAATTGAGAACATCTCATTTTTCTTGTTCTCAGAAACAAAAAAAATGAGACCATCGAAAACACTATCGTTTTCATTTTCATACGAAAACAGTTCCGAAAACTCAGAAAATACCGTTTTAATGGTTCATAAAACTGATTTGTTTTCTGGAAAAAATTTTGAAAACAAGTTCCGGAACCAGTTTACCAAACACGGTTTTGACGGATACAATTTCTGAAACCAATCTGCCAAATGCAGTTCCATCAAATTTCAGAAAACAAAAACAAAAAGCTGAAACTGAAACCGTAACCAAACGGATTACTACAGATTGGAAGGAAGAACACTTTCTGGAGGGTGGTTTTAATATGCCTGTCCTTGGCCGGTGTCTGACCACCTGCCTCTTCTTTTAGACAATGGAGGTATTAGGCAAGGATGAACTCCTTTCTACTTCGAGGATATATGGTTGCAAGTGAATGGTTTCCATGACAAGGTGGAAGAATGGAGAAGTTATGTGGTTTCGCGAGTTCGAGCTTTGTTTTGGTAAGGAAATTATAATTGTTGAAAGATCCAAAGAAGTGGAATGTAGAAAAGTTTGTTAAATTGAAGGTGTAGAAAGCAAATATGTTAGATGGGATCAGAGCGCTAGATGGGGTGTAGGCTTCTAGGACACTTCCAAAAGCTGATACGTCGTGGAGAGAGGAGGCGAAGGAGGAGCTAGTTAAGCTGGCTGCTACAGAAGACTAGTTGGTGCCAAAAGGCTTGAACGCCTAGGCTTAAGGACGGTGATAGGAAAACTCAAATTTGTCATAGAGCGGCAAATGCACATAAGCATAGAAACCTTGTTTGAAAAGTGAAGATTAGAGATCAAGTTTTGACTATGTAGGAGGTGATCAGAGATGGGATTGCTAACTTCTATTTGGAGGTGTAAAATAGAGTAAAGCTTCTTGGTGGATCGCTTATGTGATCTTGTGTCCTCTTTTTGTACATTGGCAGCATTTCCTTTATGGTCTTTGGTACAAACCTTTGATTGCTTTGAAAAGAAAAAAAAAATAGTTAAATGGTGCAAACATTAAAGCTTAGGGAAAGCTAGAGCAAGACTTAAAAAATAGGCCACTCTGTTACGCAACAATTTCAGAGGTTTCACACCATTACGGGCTATAACAACAGCAAGACAGATGTGTAACAGCCAACAACATGTTGTAATGGCCATGCCAGTACCATAATGGCCTTTTGAACTTTGAATATGATGAATTTTTAGAAGCTTTTTTTTCTTTTTTTAACTATTTTTTATTATAAACTCAAGCCTTTGAAGTTCCCCTTTTAGACATGCCTTGTTAAACCTATAAAACTCTGAAATTTGATGGTAAATCTTGAATCTCAAGACTGGATTATTATTAGGTACTCCACTCGCAACATAACCTTCAAATTTTTTGATATTTTCCTTTAATTTAGTGAATAGATTGAATAAATAAATAAAATTAACCTAAATCTACTTGTTCTAGTATAGTTTTGTCAGTGCAAACTTTCTCAGGTATTCCAATTTCTAAGTATTATTGGGGAATACTTTATGTTTCAAGACTAAAGCCACTTTTTATCAACCATAACCATGATTTATAGACTATATTCACTAGTTTTGATTACTACTGCGTCTTTTAAGTGTATTCATAATCATAATACTAGCAATTATTGAAAGAAAATATATATGTTCATATCAAAATGGTTGTTTTCACATATCAAAGAAATTTCAAAGTGAATTAAAACAATAGAACAAAATTAATTACTTCTACTTATAAAAAAATAAAAATATATTACTTCTAATGTGTCACTTTCATAATTATATAAAAACTACTAAAAATCCAATATAAACTCAAACATACGTGATCATGAAATAAAAACATGTGTATCTGTATGATTTGGAGACTTGTGTTGAAAACAAATCACAAAACAGTATCTGCCAGATGTTATCCAACATAGATTATACTACAAAACGCAACTGCCACTCCTAACATCACGGTGGCCGCTGCTATTACTTAAATCCATAGTTTGAGATACTTTGAAACCAAAGGGTAGTCAAAAACCAAAAGGGAGCTAAATTAATGGAGTACATATGCGACCACGTTTGTTTCGCGTGACTAGGTAAATCATATCACTTAGAAGAAATGATAGTAGGTTCAATTTCAGGTATTAAAATTCACATAAATAACACTTTTGTGCAGGTATTAAACTTCAATTTCAGATTAAATAGATAAATGTGACTTACAAATTTCCTAAATGGAAGTTTATACAATAACTGTAACGCCTAAATTCATTACACAAGTATCAAAGACACAACTTAGAATGGTACCACTATTTTAAAGGGATTATATCAACCTATCAAGATTACCAAATAGGTGTTGTTAATCTGTTTTACAAGACTGGAACATGAAAGACACAATTCTAGAATCACATCACTATTTTAAGGCATAGTCAAATCAACCTAGTAGGTTCTCCGAGGAGTTTCTATAAATCTATACTAGAACACTTTGCTCTACACTCACATCATTATTTAAAGGCAGAGTCAAATCAACCTATCAAGTTTTTGAAATTCGTTCTTTTATTCTATGCCTAACATGAACATTGGACACAACTACTCCCAAACTTTCATGCCCCCAATTCAATTATACTAGATGTGTCTAAGTATCAGATTCATCTAATTCTCCTGTCCAAGAACACTAGGACACATCTAGTTTTCACTTTCTCAAATGCTTCTTTTATTGGTAGGGTAAAATGGTGTTTACAAGCTAATATAGAGCATATTATACTCAAGATGAGAATCTTATGCATACCTACATAGTAAACTCAACTACTTAGAAAATAGTTCAGTGCATGCACAACTAGACATGTCGGACACATCCCATATGCCTTACCTAAGTGTCAAGAAACCGACCCAGCTACTTCACAAATTTAGAAAAGTCCATATAATATAGCATGTGACAATTCACATACAAAAGGCGGAAGGTGGGAGGACTGGAGGACAATTCACCACCACTGTTTCTTAAAACCTTGAGTTAGAAATACCTTGAAACCAAAGGGTGGTGAAAAACTACACAGGAGTTCCAAAAAAAAACGGAGTACAAAAACATAAACACATTTTCTGTATGACTAGATTAATCATATTATGTGCAATAAATTATACTTGGATCAATGCAACCAACTATTTCATTTAAATTTCATATAAATTAAACTCCTGTTTAGGTTTCTAAACTTCAATTTCAAATTAAATAACAGTTCATGTAAGCTTCAAATTTCCTAAATGGAAGTTGAACTCTTGTAACACTCATATTCTATTAAGTACCAAAGATATAGCTCTAGAATGGTATCACGATTTTATGGGAGAGTAAATCAGCTATTACGGTTTCCGAAAAGGTAAAGGTAAATGTGTTACAACACTGGAATGTTAAAGACAGCTCCAGAATCACAACACTATTTTAAAGCAAAGTCAAATCTTATCAACCTACCAGGTGATCTAAGGAGGTTCCTTTAATCTGTATTATAAGTCATTGCTGTAAAGTCACATCATTATTTTTTATGCAGAGAATCAAATCAACTTCTTTTATTCGGTCCCTAGGACAAAACTAGGGGACACATGCAATCGATTGTCATATCACCAATATAACTATGCACTCAATGAGGTTCATTTGACTCTAAAGATGGACCGTGTTACAATTCACAAACAAGGGCAAAGAGTAGGCGGGAGGAGAGGTGGGGGTAGTATTGTGTTTGTTTATATCCTAAACATGATGTGCCATATCTATTCCCATGTTTCCCTTCATCTCTGCAAAAACTTTGTGAGAGGGTATTCATCAATTAGTTGCAGTTTGCTTCCAAATAAGGATCAAGGCATCTGCCCTGACAACTTATTACCTAAGAGTGCTAACGTACTTCGTGTCCTAGTGCTTCCCATAGGACTGCATGACTGCTCCAAGTGTCAGGGCAATAACAAATCAATATTATGGTCCCCAATGCACCTTTACAGTTGCATGTTAGTCAGAGATCACAATTAAAAACAAAGGGAGTTGTACCAACATCTAAGTTTCTTTCAAATATGGTTGTCGAGGCAGGGCTAGCATAATACATTAAGGAGATTCAAAACCAAAAAACCTTTGCTTTAGTCAATTGTCAAAAAATATCTCTGCTTCAGGCAACTTGGCAAAACTAATATACATATTTATGTGCTTCTGCTTTCTGTGTCAGTTTAAAATACAAACTTACAACAAGTGCAAAGAAACACCCTCCTAGTAGCATGATAGCAAAAGTGATGGAATGCATCAGTAGAAGGGCTTTGAAGGGTTACTGGTAATCGGTTTGTGACCAAAAGGCTGGAATTAATATTAGTGTTGAGGATTAATAAAGGTTTATAGGAGGTGAAAGGTTTTGGGAATTTAACTATGTGGCAAAAGACAACTTGGTAATATCCAGGGTGACCTGAAAAGCGCTCATGACCATTAACTATGAATATTTTGGACTTTTTCATTCACCAAATTGTATAATAAAATGACAGATGGATTAAGCTTGTCCAAGCGTGTTTTATGAGTAAATCTAAGGCTGATTAGATGCTATAAAGGCTTAAGAGGGCAGAAATTTAAAAGAAGAGCAACTAGAAGAAACTAGATAACTCGATGAATACTCTAGAGCTCCTTACGCATCATACTTAAGGCTAGAATTTCATCTCAAAATTTGAAAGAGAACTCGAAAACTGCTCCAAATCTACTCAACTAGTTCTCCAATTTTTATTTTTTTTTTTTTTGGGTTGTTGGGGTGGGTTAAGTACTCAATTAGTTGTCTATTGAATTGAAATCATTACATCTACATATAATCTTCTATCTAATCCTACATCCATTAGAACTCAGACCCCATATTACGAAACTTGGAGAATTTGAGTTGTAAAACCCATCCATGGAGAACTCAAAAACATCACCTAACCCAAACTATGACACATAGGTGACGACTACGCCTACAAGCCTTCTCTAGTAAATAACAAAACAGCATACTAACTTAAAAAATTAAATGTAAAATAGGACTCTACTAAATACTAAAGATAAAGAAGCCTATAATAGGATTCTACACTATGCACCCTTCTATGCCCAAAACACAACACAAAAGTGTTGTCCACAAACTCCAGCAGTGTTTTCTTGAATTTCCAAAACCAAACACTTCCAAAACCAGGCCAATTCCCTTCCTTCAAGTACTCAATCCTAGTAATTCAGTAAATATGAGGCTCAAGGAATATGCATGGTCGAGGTTTTCATTTGTCATGTTAGAGTCTGTTTTCATAATTACGCATGTTAGGGGAATCAATGTGCGTGATATTTTGTTTTATAGTTTTTATAGGTTACTGGTATAAGGATGAATTTTAGACTTCTTAGACGTGTGTCATAGTAAACACCCATAGATCGCAATATGGGTCAAGTAATATTATTTGCTCTCCAAATATTATTTTAATAAGTTTCAGAAGTTAAAGTACTTAATTTTCAAATTTTGGAGTCATAGTCCTTTTAGAATTACAAGTCCTAAGTCAATATGAGTTATATAATTCTTCAGACACAATGGAGATGAGATTGAGAGAATTATAAGCATTTTTCATCCAGGTTGGAAACCATAGGTCTATGCAATTGGCAAATTTTTAAGCATTTATCAACAAGTGTCTCATTTGATGCAACTATCATGGTTAGCTGTCCTTTACTCATTCAAAAACAGAAATCCAACAGGTAAATATCTATAAGTATATATGTAATTTTGAACAGCCAATCAATGTCAGCAAGACAGCAACTCGGCAATTGCCCATAACTAAAGGGCATGGGAGAGGGGAAGAGAATTCAAAATGCCAAAGTCAAAGACTTACACTTTAAGCCTCATGCCCAAATCTTGTAAGAATGTACAATATGACTTGCGTAGATAAGTCTCTTTCTTCAAATCAATGCCATCTCGTCTGGATGGGGAATTTTCTTCTATTTCCTTCCTAGAGAAATACCAACGGCCACCATCCTCTGGCTTTTCCTGAGAAAATTGGTAAGGCCCAGCTTCATACATTCCGTGATGTGAAGGATCACCAGGCAACATACCAGCCATTCGTATCTCTTCCCACCAAATGTAAAAGTGATTTATGGGAAAGGTCTGGTTTCTTTCTTTCTTTCCTTCCTACATGGAAGCCCTCACATATTCATGTTCACATCACCATCATCCAGTGGCATCCTGTATGCAGATTAACATAGTAAGTCAGGAAATTTGGTTCTAAGCAAACAAAATAAGTTGATGTTTTCCCTGAAGTAAAAATAAAGATTAATAGAATTAATAAATTCCAGGAAACACAACATCCTACACTCAAATATTACTAAGCAACCTCAACAATTTCTTCTTCGATGTACTACCTCACAGTACACCTTACGCTCATAGTTGCACGGAAACTAATTTAGGGGCAGAAACGCATTTTGGTACGAAACTCGTTTCAAAAATTTGGGAAAACATTTCGGAAACGCGGGAGAAACGTTTCGGAAACTTCTAGGAAACGTTTGGGAAACTCTTAGGAAACTATTGAGATACTTAACGGAAACTCTTGGGAAACGTTTCGAAAACTTTATATATATATATATATATATTTTTTTTTTGTCAACTAAATATTAATTTTTATACATTCTTTCCCTTAAGTTCTCACTAAGTATCTATGAAATTATTTGCATAAGTTTTCACTAAGTTTCTCAAAAATCTCTACTAAGTTTCCCAAAGGTTTCTACCTAGGATTAAAATTTCGTTTCGAGGGACCACTTTAGTCGGATCGGAAACGGATATATTTCGGAAACGTTTCAGAAATGTTTCGGAATGTTTCGGAAACATTTCAAAATTGACAAATATTAAAATAGTAAAATTCAATCTTTTGTATGAAAATTGTACAACATTTATAAAAATTTTAAATTTAGGTTAATACAACTTATTGTTTCGGTATTTACCATTGTATTTTGGTGCATTTTTTTATGTTCCAGTATGATTTAATCATAATAATAGTGTTTCGTTATTCTACTAATGTTTCGTTTCGGTCTCCTAAGAAACGGAAACGTTTCAGCCGTTTCGATGAAAACAAATGGAAATTTTGTTCCTTAGTTTCTACTAAGTTTCCCAAAAGTTTTCACTAGGTTTCTTAAAAGTTTTCTTTGAATTTTGAAAAAGTTTCTTATTAAGTTTCCCGATCGTTTCCCGCTCCCCGCTATATTTTTTGGCCGCGTTTCCCACTTCCGTTTCCCCTAACGTTTCCCACTTCCGCTTCCCATTTTGGCAACTATGCTTATGCTTAATGTTTGTGTTTTTCCTGCCTACTACAGTGGAAAGTTGAATGACCACATGAGGTTTAGCCCCAACCTCCTGTTTTCCATAATTAAATTGAAAATTTGCAAAATGGAACAACATGGATCAATCTCCATCACACTTGGGAAGCACATGCATTTTTGTTCTACAAGGCCTGTGTTCATAACATAAATGCATTAAGTTCTACGGAAAAGAAGGCAAAGGAAGTAAAAATAATAACATCTTTATATATATGAACCCCATATGCATACAAAACTATGCTCTCCGAATAAACAAACTCACTCAGCTGAAAAAAAAAAAACAGAAGAAGAAGAAAGATCCACTTCTGTTGGTGTTTTTTTCAACTATTGGTCCATCTGGTTCACTACGAAAAATTTTACTAATGCAAACAAGTGGTTCCAGTAAAATATCTAACAGAAACATAATTGTTGCACTCCTATTTCTGGGCATTTGGCTGACCCATTCAAAAACGAATGTTTACTAAAGCATATCATCGAACAGTTGGTGGGGAGGCGAAATACGACCTGAAAACCCAAAAAGAACAGGAATTAAATACCTCCAGAGTGAGTGGAGAAAAGCTGGTCGAAGACAGTTTACTCTTATTCTGAGTATTTTGGGCCCCTAATTGAATACCGGAAATTATAGAAGCGACCTAACCTAGGTTCACGTAATATTATGCATGTAATAATCCTTACGGTTAATTCTTACATAACAAGCTTTTCATTAAACCCTAAGCTTATTATCTCTCAAATTGTATAGAAGTGGAGATACTGAAGATATAAATGCCAGAACCGAACGATGAAACAGAAATCTGAGACATTGTAGATACAGCATAACAAAATATATACAAGTACCTTGCATACGATATACATATATAGAGAGGAGAGAAGAGGAGAGACCTGGTGAAGGGAAAATGATCGTGTAGCGATTTATCTGTATTCCCAATCACAGCTTTTTCGCTTCGAAACAGTATCTATTGAACTGTCCTGCCAACCCTAGCACTATAGATATGTATTTGCTTGTGTTGTATTTATAAAGGCAACTACTAATCCGGTTCACCATTGTATAGTCCTGGGTCGGACCGGTTTCTAGTTCAAAGTTCAAACGATCTTAGCCAGGGATCATTTGACGGTGAAAACGGTTTATTTAGTCACTCCGGTCTAACTTTTTCTTTTCATTTTTTTCCTTCAAAAAAAATATATAGTCTGACGTTTATAGCATTGACTTCACTTATTAACAAGAGGTAAATGTTGATATTTTCCTCTAGCAAAATAACCTAATATTCTCCTATAATATAAATTTAATTATACGGAATTGCCTCATGTGACAAATTTTGTTTCGTTAATATGATGGATTTTCATTTTATATATATATTTTTGCATAATGCCTTGGAGACCAAAAAAAGCGGAAGTCATTCTTTGTTCCTTTGCCACTCACATTTATGAAGAGGGAGAGATTTAACAATGAACATACAAACATTACTGAGATATTATTATTTTTTAGATGAAGATTGCTAATAATTATGGTAGGCATCGATTTTTTCTAAAATGTGCTATTTCAAGATGACAACATACCGAACCAAAATTTGTCTTAGTCTTGTATTTTACAATATATATTGTTTGTAGTGATGGATATAATTGAAAATGAGTCGATAGACTATAGTGTAGTTAGTTTTTTTCTAATTAAATTCTATAGATCATGCTAATGCCATGCTTGATAATATGTTGCTATTCATTGAAATTCAAGAACTAATACATTTATGTTAAAAGATCCGCGTTTTTTTGGGTGAAATTGCTCGAATAGTTTTGGTCTGAATTCAACATTGCCTAAACCGATCAAAGTCCATTGCCCTACTTCTTTTCTTTTTTTTTTTTGGTAATACCCTTATAAAAAAAAGAAATATTTTTTTTGGTTGGGGGTGGGAATGGGGAATGATTCCATAATAAGGGTTAAAAAAACATTGCGACAAAACAAAAAAGGAAAATTAAGGGTGATCAACCTTAGAGGAAAAAAAAAACAAAAAGAGAACTCCTATCACTAGAAGGAAAAATCATTTGGCCCGAGTTTATTGCAAGGTAAACTTTATTGTGACATTCTATTTTAAGCTTGAACCATAGATTCAGGTTTTTAGTGCTTATTTATCATATTAACTCGAACTGGTTGACGAGCTTAATTTTATTCGGATATATTTCTCGTTACTTCATTGGCAAAGCAACTCATGAGATGTAAATAACATAAAACTCACTTTTCTCAGAGCCACCATGTTAATAACATAAAACTCAAATAAAAATGTCTTTTATTGCAAACCAGAGTCAACTGATACAACCTCAATCCTGCTTTACAGCTTTAGAATATCCCTAAAAGTATGTAACTGAAAAATAGAAGTCCATTCCTCCACTTGATTACCAAAAATCATAGGAAAGAAACAGAACCTGGACTCATACAACTGTCAACCCAACCAAAACCAGTCAAAAGATTCTTAAGTTCTTGCTTTCTGCTCATATAACACTCAGCAGCCAAGGAAGGTAATCAATAAATTGACATCATTTACAACAAGAGGTATGTAATTAAATCCCGAGACATAATTAAGTACACTGGACAATCACTTCTATGAATTTCCAATTGTCACTCAACCCACTTGTGTCATAGTAACCATCCTGAGTCTTGATCGAGCCAGAGATCCCCAAAACCAAAGTTCTCTGCTTCAGACTCTTCATAAAATGGTTTGCCTTTTACTGCTTTCAGATGCTTCTACACATGGAAGATGATTTCTCACAGCTCCCAAAGCTTCAATCATGGCATCTGGCATTAAACCCACTGGAGCTTTTCATGTGCAATGACGATGAAAGGAACCATAATGTGTTTCTCCATTGGTAAGGGAGGCTTAAAACTTCACATGGATGATGTGAGGATTAGAAGAATCAATTTATATGACCATACAGTGCACATTTGCACTTTCACTTAACTGGCCGTACACCAACAGTCCTCACACGGAACCGATATTGAGGCTGAGACTCTTCATCATCTTCGTCATCATCATCTTCGCTAGATTCATCTTCAACTCTGTCCCACCGTGAGTAGTCGAGTTGTGAGTGTCCTTTTGGTTTGGGGATTGCTTGCCATCCTCTCGAATTTTGTTCAGATGATCCCTTGTTGCTCTGAGTTTGAGGGGGAGTCACTTCATCAGTAGGAGTTGTCTTTTCAAACTCATTCTTTTCATCTCTTCCCACTTCTGAATTTAACAAATCTTTTTCTTCTTGTACTTCCTCACATCTTTTTGGTTCTGCCACATCTATGTCGTCATCCTCTTCTTCGAGCTCTGCTTCAGCTTCAGGTATTGGAGCAAGTGACTTTCCTTGATCAAAAAATTACACCATCTTATTGACAGACCAGGGATCAATGATTGAAAGATATTAGAATATCAGCCAAAAAATCAACAATTATAAAATGATAATTCCACCACTAATTTTCCAAATATCTATGTAAATAACTGTGAGGTGACATAGAAGCAATGGGAGAAATAGAAAAATAAGGCTCAATAGGCTTGCCATTTTGTAGACACCATGCACTGCATATCAATCTAATCATTTGACTACAAGCTGGGTTGACCAGAAACACCTCGGAAAATATTTAGAAATCCATATGTATTTCCTATAATGCAACACATTTTAACCCACCACATAAGACTTGGCATCCTATATTATTCAAAACCAGTCAAAATTAGATGACCTTGCAATCAGATAATTACAATCATTTTGGAGTAGTCTTATTTACTTATCCAGAAAAAATATATATTAATGGGGGGAAAAGAATGAAACAACCAGAACGAATAGAAAGATACCAAAAAGAGAAACGTAGTATAAAGCCTGCGGATACCAAGGATAGCAGGTCATAGCGTTCATGCAGATTGAAACTGGGTAATTACATATATCCAGACAAGAATACAGAAAAGGCTATTAGAATCATCAGCAGGTGGCTTCTGAGTGATATTACCACAAGACTAGTCCAAGGCCTCGTGATACTCTATCCTGGCAGCATCCATGTTGATTAGATACCAAGTTATTCATTAACAGCTAGTCCATATGACAAAAAACCCCAAGTGAATAGTTCATAGAAGGGACCACCAACAACATATTTTTTGGGCTGAGATTATATGCATCTTCAATCTATAACAAAAAGAACTTGGGAGAGATTACCAATTGTGTCTTCAAACGGGTGTGAAGGTTTCGATACATTTCTGATGATGGATTCAACTCCATGAGTCTGTTGACATCAAAAAGTGCTGAGTGGTACTCCTTGAGGGTAACCAGAGTTTGGGCCCGCAACATTAATGCTCCAGTGTGATTGTGGTCAAGCTCAAGGACCGAGGTACATTCCTCTGCTGCCTAAGATGGGAGGGAGAATGTCGGCCAAAATTTACCATTAAAGCACGAGAAGAGTTGACAACTTTTCTGTCAGTATTACATAGTAGGCTATAAATGACATATAGAAATCAAAAAATTTATTGCCTTACTATGTTCAAGCATCAGAACAATACACCGGGGTTTGTGACACACTGACAGCCTAGCATGAAGCTGATGTTTAGAAATGTGATAAATATGGTTCCAGAACAAGAAATCACAGCATTGAAGTGACAACTTGATTAAAATCAATAAAACCATAACCCAAAGCACATCATAAATTCCCACGAAGCACATGCTACCATGTCCTTCCTTACTATTGCGCCACATTTTAATATTGAGATTCCACTTCCAATAATATGGATCATGTCACTCTCCCTTGTTGGTGTAGTTATTTAATTATATAGAAGTGGGATTTGAAGCCACACCCATTTGAAAGACCAAAATTTGAGTTCGGAGCAAGTATTAGCATGATGGCAGAAACAAAATATAAAGGTCATTCTCTGTTATCAGGATGTTACAGGAAATCAAACTTCTAAGCTGGAACATCATTTCTTTATATAATGACCCACAATTTTAATAAAAGAATAGGAAAGGGTTATTTTCCTTCTCTCAGGCACACATTCAAATGAAACCAGCTCAACCAATCATATTCTGCTCTAAAACAGCCTAAGAGGATGTAAGGATTTTATATTTCCAAACCTTCATATATTGAAAATCTTTAAGCTCAAATCAATGGATGCCTTCTCTTTTCCTTGCCTGAACTTGAGCTTCAGTTCATAAAAATATTTGTGTTTCGAGAACTCAGATATTTCTCAAGTTGCTTCACCATTTCATTCAAATTAACTAACATTTTGATATAAAAGAATCACAAACCTTACAAGCTTCCAAGTAGGCAACTCCCACTCGTGGTTCTGAACTAGAGATGTCACTTTTAGTAAGTAAGAAAACTTGGAACTCTGATCAGTCTGACCCGAACCCTGCTTTTTGGATGCCAAAGTGGCAGTTTCACTAATGTGCTGCAACAGCTTTGGCCAACTTGTAATTTCACTAGATATAGGAGGTTTCTGCAACCAAGGCAGCTTAACCTTCAGTATCCTCACTAGGGCTGCACCTATGGTTGAGTTGGTTAGGATCTTCGTTCCCTTAGGCCAAACCACTCAGCTTGGGCATAAACAGTACCCAGGTTCAAACTGAACCCATGCCCTTGCAAACACCATTGGTGAATCAATTGACTTTGAACTTAAGGTGTTGAATAGTAAATGAAACTGACATGTTCATTCTCACCTCGGCCTAATTGCATACAGATAATGTCACAGCCGACAGTATTCTCAGACATCATACAAAATTTCATGCTCCATGTTTTATTTCCATTCAGATTATGCTGAGGCTTGGATAGTAAAGATTGTTGTCAAGCAAACCAGTTTTCTGCTTACAGAGGTCTCCTCCTGAATAGTAAATAAGCAAAATTTCTTTTTCGTCTTCTGTTAGTATATTTCAGTTTTCACTAATACTCCATGTATATATATTTATATACACACCCCTTTTTCGCTAAGTGTTATATACACACCCCAAACCCAACGATGACTACCCAGCACAGTCTGACAACCAAACAGCTCACACCCCTCGTTCAAAGTTGTGCGTACTCAATCATAGGTGGTCCATTTACTATATTGAACTTTTTTATTATACAAGCTAAATTGATGACGATCAATATCAAGACTTTGTCAATTGCACAACTGAAAGTTGTTGAGGAAAAATCATATTGCATCCAACAGCAGAAAAGAGGATATAAAAATAATCTTAAAGAGTGTCACATACATCTATTTCGATTCAAATTAATTAATAAATAAATAAAAACGACGATCACGCTTCACGAACCCCATCAAGAGAGAGAGAGAGAGAGAGAGAGAGAGAGAGAGAGAGAGAGAGAGAGAGAGAGAGCGGAACCTTCTTGAAATCGTGCAATTTCAAAAAACAAGCAGCTCTGTTGCTGTGGAGGGCAATCTTCTGGGGCTTGGTCTTGGCCAGCCCAAGCGCTTCTGTATAGAACCCCAAGGCCTCCTCGTAGAGTCCTTCCCGGTACATCTGGTGAGCCCTCTCGATCTTGTTCATAGGCGCCGATGCAGCAGCGGCAGCAGCAGCCGCCATAATCTCTTACTAGGAGCTTATTACCAATCGCCACCGCTGACAATCTAGGAAAATTTTCAGCTATAGAAATAGATCAAAGTGCACAACACATGAATCGAATCATCAATCGTTTAGCAGTGTATATGTATATATATACATCATACATATACATATATATAGATAAGCAATCAACGACTCCGGAAGTGACATCCACGAGGCAAAAATCTATTGATGAAACAGACAGCTACAAAAATTGAGATTGAGAGAGAGAGAGAAGGCGAATTTGGGGTCTCGGGCGGGAGCAATTATAGGGCCACGCTTTGGGTAACGTGGAGTTGATGTTCAAAACTTGGAGAAAGTGACAGTATCTGGAATCTGGATATGGGTTTAAGGCCACCCAGCCAGGGTGATGTTCTGACTCCATCATATAGTTGGGTTTGGGCCTACCAATTCATAAACCCAACACTAACCCCCCTCAATGATTTGCACATTGAGAAACAAAATTCAATGGGTAATGCCCGACCCGTCATTTTTTTTTGTTTAAGGTAAAATTGTTATTGCGATCGTGTATATTATAGTAAATCAGTCAATTTTTAATAAGTGACGAAATTCCAATAATAACTTGTGTGATCCTTGCATTAAAAATTTGTCCTCAATACTTTCCTCTCGTTTTTTTTGTGCCTTCTAAATTTACAAACCTCACTACCAAAAATGAAATTACCATTGCGTAAGGTAATCAATGCTAAAAACCAAAAAAACAAAAAACAAAATCCCACTTCCTTCTTTATTTCCGTGCAAAATATTTTTTCTTTATTTGCTGCTTTTTTTTAATAATATACAGCCTTTATTGGCCATTAATGATAATTTGGTACATACTTAACTAATAACTAGGCCTAAGCCCCCGTGTAATGAAAAAAAAGAAAGAAAAAAAAACAAGATTTAAATCCCATTATCAATAAGAAACTAAAAGCATTGGGTTCATTTGGTTTTATTTTTTAAAATAGTTTTATGTTATCAAAAACAGAAAAAGTGAGAACTACGAAAACTCGTTTAGAAACTATTTTGAAATATATTTTGTGTAGCACCATAATTTTGACAAAAAATAGTTCTCATTTTTTGAATTCTAAAAACTGTCGATGTAAAAATAGAAACAGCATATAAATAACAGTGTTTTCAAATTTAGTACGGTTTCTGCCTGAAAATGCATATAACTGTCAAAAGCATTAAAAATAAGGGATAATTATACTTTATTCCCTTATAGTTTGAACCAAAATCAGATAACCCCATATGGTTTGAATTTATCTGCAAAATGAATGAGAACCATTAGATTTAATAAAAATTATGTTATAGAGATATTTTTGTCATTTTATATCGCGAAATTAGAACATAAAAAATGTGATTTGACTCTTTTATGCCAAAATAAAAGCTTGTCTATCAAGATTTTTTTTTGTTATTTTACAAAATCATCTTTTTGATATTATAATTTGAAGAGATAAAATAAAAAAAATATCTGTATAATAAAATTTTTATTAAATATAACATTTTCATAAAAAAAATAATATATTTACTTTTAAATTATAAAAAAAATTATTTAATCTTAACTTAAACTATAAAAGAATAAAGTGTAATCCCTTAAAAAAAAATGCATTGCGTTAACAACAATCAAAATAGACACCATGGATCATCTTTAGCAAAGAAAAC
Organism: Euryodendron excelsum; assembly: GCA_033060915.1. Classification (NCBI taxonomy): domain Eukaryota; kingdom Viridiplantae; phylum Streptophyta; class Magnoliopsida; order Ericales; family Pentaphylacaceae; genus Euryodendron; species Euryodendron excelsum. The sequence continues at coordinate 14,081,041 of CM065381.1, read as the reverse complement.
CATGATTGGGACGGCAAACCCGCTTGACACGACATACCAGGGTCAGCCCAGCCCATAATGGACACGTGCAGCTATAACCGAATCGCACACTTAAAGGGTCCGGACCCTTATCCACAGCAAGGCCCCCAACCCACTTTGACACCTGTACCGGCATTGCAAAGCTTCTCATTTATGACGCTATCAGCTGAACACCAAGTGGTGAGGTTGAAGCCTTGGCTTATGCTCTGTTTATATGGTCAGAGAGTAATGCTATACGAATAAATAAAATAAATAATTATAATGATAGATTGCACTTGAACTTATCACCTTAAAACAAATTGTTCATTAAGATGACTTTCAATTATCAAAATGCCGCTATAAAAGTTCCACGTACATAAAAAACAAACAATGATCGAGACCTCCCAACAGGAGAATCATTGACGCCTACACGTACAATGATGGAGTGCTTACAGCTCCAAATTTTCACTACTGCTGCATATAACTTTGCTTCAAGGTTAATAATCATGTTCATGTCAATTCTTGCTTCAGAAGTTCAGGGAGGTTCTTTCTGTTCTTAATCCCATAGTATATATAGAAGGGAACAGAATTCAAAGACAGTTGTTTTATCTTACATTAGCTTGAATTGTTCTCATCAAGAGCTGGCAAAGATTTGGAAAGAACCTCAGCAGCATAGTTCAATTCCTGCTCTGTCACAACCAAAGGAGGCACCAGCCTCACAACGTTTCCTTTTCCGGCAGTCAGCACTAGAAGGCCAGAATCACGACACGCATCTACAAATGGCGAGGCAGGCACGTCCAACTCAATCGCTAGTATAAGCCCTAGCCCTCGTACATCTTTGACGTGTGAATTCCCTCCCAGCTTCTGCATTAGAAGCTCTTTAAAGCACCGGCCTTTCTCAGAGACACTGGCCAAGAAATTGGGTTTGGAGATCTTTTCTAGAACAGCGAGGGCAGCATTACAAACAAGAGGATTGCCGGCAAAAGTGCTCCCGTGGTCGCCTGGATTTATGGCAGCAGCAACTCTTTCAGTTACCAACACAGCTCCAATGGGCAGAGATCCAGCAAGAGGCTTGGCAAGTGTCATTATATCTGGAAATATGCCATGGGACTCATGGGCCCAGAGGTACCCCGTTCTGCCTAAACCGCATTGAACCTATAAGATGTGAGAGGACAACAAAAACACGCTTATCAGAAACACCAAACATTATAATGACAGGACTTCACAAGAAACAAATTGGCGTTGTCTGAAAGGAGATATACAAGGCGAATGGAAAGATCTCTCTCAACGTCATACCAACAAAAATGGTGACTCTTACCGCCTTAATTCTAACCATTTGGAACCTTAGAAATCCTAATTCAAATCTTACACCAAGTACTTGGCTTCCATTCTAATTTCTGTCCTCGGTTTCTACCAACCAGATCCATGTTTGCAAGGTGCAAACAACACTGGAAACCTTTCAGATCTCCAATACAAAATCTCAGGGGACTTACATTTCATTACGCAGGCCACACTTATACCTATGTTCATTCCCAGTTTTTTTGGTAATTAGGAGGCCGAAGCCAAGGACAACAAACAAAACACAGAAACACCAGCACCTAAAAAAGGGATATTCACACCCTTCTAACAAGAACCCATCCCAAAGTATCCCAAGCTAAGACTGCTTTAGCAAAACCTGGGGGGATATCAAACTCAAATTGAGAAAAAGAATTAAGAGATTGATAAGGATTTTACAAGCATGTGCTGCACTGCTTTGTGAAGTCATGTATATATTTCTCGTATACTCAGTGTCCTGTTACATCACTAGCTCAGAGCTTACTAACAAAGCAAGCAAAAATCATTTTCCAAATAGCTAGAGGCATATAATGTTTCAAACCATCTGTGTGCCTATAGAGTATAGGCCCATCTAGTCCTCAATATGATGTATGCTAGTGTTTATTAAACATGACCCAATATGACCAATATCAATCAACTGTTTTTTAGAACAGAAAGATTGTTGATACAGTAAGGTCCATAAATGAGAAAGCTCAATATCCAAATCAACAGTGCAACAATAAAGTTAATAAAAAAGGAAAGAAATTACTTCAAGCAATAACAAGAAGGAAATAAAGCAATAGAATACGACACCAGATTTTATTATCTATTGTTGTCTTTTGTTGTCTAAGGGAGCAGGGAGTAGAGTTCAAGCTGATTAATTTCTCAAATCCTGTAGTCATCTCTAAGTATCTAATAGCTGATTGAATGCCGGCTTTCGAATGGATGTGTATGTGCATGATCTGACATCAACTTGGTACTATCTTGACATGTTCAAAAACTTCAAAACTGTTTACCTCATCGAAGACCAAAAGAGCTCCAACATCATCACAGGCATGGCGCAAGAATTGCAAAAATTCCTTGGTGGCACTGTATATCCCTCCTTGGCCCTGGATGGGTTCCACAAAAACTGCTGCAGTTTTACCACTCTGAATTATTTCTTTTGTAGCTTCTATATTCCCATACTCCACAAAATAGACCCCGGGCATGACAGGTTCAAAAGGTGATCGATAATGCTCTTTGCTTGTCAGTGCAAGAGCACCCATGGTCCTCCCATGGAAGCTATTAGTAAAAGATATGAACTCCATGGCTGGCTCTTTAGCATCAGAATTCATATGTCTCTGGAACTTCCTCGAGAATTTAATAGCTGCTTCATTTGCTTCTGTCCCAGAGTTTGAGAAAAAGGCACGATCAGCAAAAGAACAAGCCACGAGTCGTTCAGCAAGCTCCACCTACATAATTAATCACAGACTAAGAAAATGAGGAACTGGTTTATGGGTAATTGATTTATTAATCCAATGGACTAATCATTCACAGTATCCAAACACGCCCCAATCTGTTCTGAATTCTGAATTTGTTCATAACAATTATGGCAACAAAATTAAGATCGGTATTTTTTTATTAATCTGGCTGTAAAATAAACTAAGATACTCGAGTTTGCTGGAGTTCAAGATTAACTTGTTATATAAACATGTTAAGCCGAACATATTTTAAAATTGTTAATTTTTTAAGCTCCACTCGAATTTGGTACGATACATTAATATATACTAAAATATCCGAGCTACTCCGACAACTCTATTAAAGCTAGCTTGAACTTGACTCAAAAGTTAATCAAGTTACACTTGTACATTAAGATTTTCAAACTAAATTCAAACAGCCCATTACTTTCGGCTCTAATCGTTTCAGCTCTAAAATTTATTAGGAATGATAGAAATAAGATTTCTAAGAGCAAGTATGTTAAAAAGAGGAACCGTAGAGAGAACAAAAAGGCACAAACTTGAGGGAGGGAATACTAGACGTTGCTGACGTGTGCCAACAAGTTAGCCTGGTCAACAATAGCTTTCAGCCAATCAGGGTCACCGTGAACCAGCGAGTTCACAGCGATCCCAGAGGTCATATCCAAGTACTCTCGCCCCTCAACATCGTACAATTTACAACCCTTGCCCCTCTCTAGCACAAGCGGCGCTCTCGCATACGTCCCCACCAGAACCCTACCTTCCCTCTCCATAATGCTCTCGCTGCTTGTCTCCCCGACTCCGAGCCGTAATTTCGCTGAATTCCTGGTATCTGCTACTTGACCCTCTACGCTAAGACACGTGCAGGGTGATCCGTGACCGCTGATTCGAACTAATGATGATGAGGAGGAGGATCTTTCTCTGTCTAGCTTGAACAGTCGATGAGGGTTGTGAGTCGCCTGAGACACCAAAGTGTTGAAGCAAACGTGAAAGGAAGTCATTCTTGGGACTGACAATGTGCCTGGGGAGGGGGCGATGGATGCGTTTGTCACAATGGGAGGTGGGGTAATTTATGGGTTGAAAGCTCTGATAGTTACAGATTCAGAGGTTAATGCGCAAAGGATACCCGGAGACTAACCGCTTAAAAGAAAGAGATTTGGTGCCCTAAAATGGAATCATTTCTGGGACCTTCACAGTTATAGTTATCGCTGTAAACGAGCTGAAAAACGTATTGTTTAAACTTTTGTTTAATAAATTTAACAAATTTTAAAATATATTTAAACTGAACTCGATTAAATTTCGAGTCCAGATCAAACAAGTTAAAAAGCAAGTCGAACTCCAATAGTTTAATTTTTTTATTATATATGACCTTATTTAGTTAAGTTTAAAAAAATTTTAAATTTTAAAATGTGTTTCAAACTTGACTTGTTAATTTTACAAACCGATCTTAAACAAACATTTAATAAGCTGAACACAGACAGAACTCAAGTAATTTAATTCGTTTTATAATCATATTTATTGCGCATCACAAACTTGAAAAAAGAAAAGAAAAGAAAATTGAAGATACGGTAGTTATCTTTTTTTCATTTTTTGATTTAGCCTATTTAAAACTAAGAAAAGAGAAAAGAAGTAAAAACTTAAACTTTTTTTCTTTTTTTTGTTTGGTTCTATCTATAAAAGAGAAGGAAAAATGAGAAAAAGTAAGAAAAAAAACAAAAAAAGACTCTCTCTCTCTCTCCTTTCCTTTCCACTTTTTTTTTTTTACAAAATCAAACAAAAAAAATAATTTATCTTATTTTTCTCTTTCCTTTCCTTGCTTTGTTGCCTTTCTCCAAGTTTCAAACAAGCTTAAAGAAGGAAAAAGTAAAGAAAAGCAAGCAAAAGAAGGAGAATGGAAGAAAAAACGTGAGGAAAGAAAAATAATCTCTCCCTCTCCCTCTCCCTTCTTTCCTTTTTTTATTCTTTCAATATCAGACAAGGTAAAATGATTTCTTTCTATTTTCTTTTTTATTTTATTTGTAAAACCAAATAGCATAAGAGAATTATATTTTTCCCGCTATTTCTCTTTCCCGCCATTCTCTATGGTCCATAAGATATAACACGCATGACATATATGGTGGTTTAATCACTACACCAAGCCGAGCTCCTTTCTATCGATGTCCTTTTCTCCCTTATCTTTTGTACTAATAATGCAATTCCATCATCATCATCAGCAGCATCATAACCAATCCACACCTTGACAAGTCCAAATGGCAAGTGACGCAACAATAACGTGATGAAAAATATCCTGGAAAGTGATTTCTATGAGTTGTAGGTAACTGTAAATAAAATGATCACATTTTAATAATCCAATCACTTTATATCGGCCAAAATTAATATACAATATTAAAAATTGAGATGGTATATATAATATGATATGGTAGATATAGTTTTTTTTTTTTAATTTTAAAGAACTATAAGACACACATTAGAAGTCCAAAGACTCCAAACCCATACATGACAAACCAAAAGGGTCTACAGTAAAACTTCGAGAGAAGATTTGACTGGAACACATCACTTCTTTTTTTTTTTTTGTTTTTTCTTTCAATCTTAAAAAAATTTAACGCACACACATCCACCATAGACCAAAGTAGTCCAAACCCACAAATGGCAAACCAAAGCCTTCATCACCCCTCCAAAAGTTGTAGAGATAGTTCAATGGCCGCACTATAAATTGCAAAAAGGATCACAAGTACATGTGTTACTCACTGTGTGTAGTTCAGATTTTGTATATATGGGCACAAGGCGTTTGTACTTTCCCCTCCCATTGTTAGGTTGGTACCACATTCTAAGGCATGAATTGGCCAACCCGACACCGTTTTGATTAACATCAAGCTATTTACAAAACTCTTACCATATATAAAAATTTTGTATGATAATACTATACAAAAAGAATTTAATTTTAATGCACTGTCAGTGTAAAGATTATTTACACAAGCATGCATTAAAAATGTAACACATGTCATTTAAAATTTAAGTATAACACAAACATGCATTGTCCATGGACACATATCATATTTTAATACATGCTTATATAAAAAAAATTTACACTGACAGTGTATTAAAATTAAACTCATACAAAAATTTTGTTCATAAAGCATGACTCTTTAGAGTCTAATGCAAAAGCTTTATTTTTATTTCTGATCTCATTCATCTCAGTCACAACCTCAAAACAAAAGATACAATTCCAACCTCCGACGAATGAGAGGTGAAACCAAGAAAAGCAAGTAAAATCAGTGAAGCCGCTCGATCATCCTCATTGCAGCTTCACAGAGTTCTTCAAGAAGCTTCATTTTGTACCTAACTTCAACCGGAACCTCATCAACATGGGATTCCCCGGCGTCAATCTCCGAATGGCACTGGGCGGCACAATTAAACGCACTATAAACCAACCGATCGGCACCATCATAATCACCATGCATTAATTTCTCATCGGCTTCAACCAGATCTTTCTTTGCAGTAACAAGCAATCGGCAGCAATCCTTGTAAGCCTTCGCCGTGCCTTTTTCATGCTTAGAAGAAGCCAAATGTCGCATATTATCGACCAGGCTGCTTGCGTGGTTGCTCAGGCAGCCCACCACGATGGTGGCCATCGCCGCCGCGTTGGCGGTGTGGCTGCGGTGGTCGGAGCTCAGGCACTGGATGCAGGTGGCGGGGACTTTTGCGTTGTGACACTCTGCTTGAACAAGCCAGTCGTCATTTGCTTCAACTAGGATATGGGTTTGTGGGGAAATGAAAGAAGAGAGGGTAACTAGAAGGAGAGTGGAGAATCGTAGGACAGCCATGGAAAACTGGTGAAGACTCTCTTGATCTGATTGGAAAGATCAAAGAGCCGTGTTGGTGTTACTTTGGTTTGTGATTTGTTTCTGGTTTATATAGCCTCGAGCTTGAAGATGACTGATTTGGGACGGTTTCAAAGGGTTAATTACTAGCTTTTGTCTTAACCCCATTTATGGTTTTGCATGGTAGATATTACGTGGGCGATTTGCGGCAGTGCTGGGTTTATAGAGTTCTTGGTTGTTTCTTACCTGCAAAAGGTGATTAGCTATGCTGGCATTTATAGCTCCATGAATACTAAATGACAAATAAATTAACTGAGACAATAATTATAAAGAGTTTCTTGTGATTATTTCCTTCCCTCATTCAATGTGTTATTTCTGTAATTCAAGCTCTGTTATTTGAAGTTTACATAGTTTGTGTGAAGGGCAGTTTTACACGTTTGTTTAAGTGAATAGAGTTGGTGAAAGCTTAAATATCCAGTAGCGAAAGAGAGAAAAAAAGAAGTTTATAAAACCTTACAAGGAATTTTTTTATGTTTTTATCAAAAAATTTGGAAATGAAATATTTAATTTTCACTTTTTAAAGCAGGTCCATTGGAACTTGTCCTAAGTTTCTATGGGCTTTTTCATTCCAGTGGGTGGTGGGATCCTAGTTGTCTGTTCAACCCAAACCTTTTTTGGTTATTTTTATAAATATAAAATATCTAGCTGTTATTCTAGCCTTAAAATTATTAAATTACACAATCCTTCTTTTCCTTTACTACCATTAAATTAGAGAGGTGATATTAGGCTCCAAAATTATTTGCCATTCCAAAATCCATCTAAGCTCAAAAGAGGCATTGGATTCATGGAAGTATTCTTTATTGACTCAATGGAGGCCTTTTCAAGAATAGATTTCTATATCAAGTAAACCATCCCAATAGAAAAACAAACTTACAAATTTGCAAACCTTGGCCCTCTCTTTGTTGATTGATTTTGTTCCGACTGAAAGAATTAAAAGAGAAAGAGAAGGTCCCCAATGTGAATTGCCCTAATTAATGAGGGAAGTTCCCATAAATTGAAATTAATTTTATAGGAGGTGGAGATTGTAATGTATTGGTATGATTTTCAAAGTTGAACACTACGCTACATATGAAATGAAATAAAATAATTAAAAGGCTCTGCGTGGCACGCTCAGATAGTTCAATTGAAGGCAAGGGGCACTCCTGAAAGAGCACAAAAATTCATCCCAAATTCGACCGTTATAGAATTCAAAATCACCTGACCATTGTAATAGGCTCATTCTACAGTTTCTCTCTCTTCATTTCTCAAGTCTCATCCACAAGGGAGCGGATACATGGCCGATCAGAACATTAACAAATCGATCATGGAGTCAAAGCCTGCGCACCCACTTCACCAAATTGCAGAAACCCCAACCCACAAGCTTCTTTTGAAGCAATGGCTGAAAGAAGAAGAACTAATTCTCAACCGAATCGCCCTCAAAGAGACCCAAATCGATTCCGTCCGCAAAGAGATCATTCAACTTTATTGCTTCTTCTTCCTCTTCCACTCCACAGCTCTGATCCTCCTCTTCAGTGCCTCTTCAAGGGGTCCACACGGCGCAGCCTGCAACAGATCTTGGATACCGTCCCTCTGTTCCCTCCTCTGCTCTCTCGGGATCATCTGGGCCATCCGATACAAGACCGATGTAGAGGGTCACTTGGAGAAGCTTTTGGAGAGAGACAAAGAGGATGGGAAGCTCTTGGCGAAATGTGTTGAGGAACTGAAGAGAAAGGGGATCGAATTCGATTTGCTGAAGGAGGTTGATGCGCTTCGGAGGGCTAAGAGTCTGCGAGTGGAGGCCAAACCAGTCCGAAAGTGGTCGGCAAGGGACTTTGTTACTCTGTTCTTCTTCACAGCTTCTTGCCTGGTTCTTAGTCTCACAAGGGTCGTCCTCTGTAACTAGGATCATTGCAGAAAATGGGTAATTTGATCGACTGAATCGGATAATCTCAAGCATATATATTTATATATCCATTAACACTGTGTTTTTTTTTTTTTTTCCATTCATTTTGATCTTCTTGTTTTAGAACTTTGATCAATATAGTTTTTTGGGGTGGCCGAAGCTATTGGCTTCTGTCATGACACTCCAGAAAATATTGGCTGGAGGTGGGGGGAAATGCAGAATACTCTGTTCTGCTTTTGTAATTTGGAGAAAGGCATTAGAGAATTTATGGAATAAATTTGTCATTTTGCGAATTTGTGTGAAGTCTGGATTGATCGTGGATTTGGATATGCAAGTTTTCTGAAAATGGGTAATTGATCGACTTAATGGGGTACTCTAAACCTATATATATATCCATTAACATTGTGTGTTTTTTCCCATTCATTTTGCTCTTCTTGTTTTTGGACTTTGATCAATATAGGTTTTTGGGGTGGCAGAAGCTATTGGTTTCTGTCATGGCATTCCAGAAAATAGGTGGCTGGAAGTGGGGGGAAATGCAGAATACATTGTTCTGCTTTTGTAATTTGGAGAAACTAATTGGAGAATTTATGGAATAAATAAGTCATTTTGCCAATTTGTGTGAAGTCTGGATCGATTGTGGATTTCAATATGCAAGTTTTCTGAAGATTAAATTAAGGAGCAATGGATTATTACTACTCTGGATTATATAGTCTGTTTTGGGTTTCTAATTATGTGATTATTCATTTTCATTCATGATTAATTTAAGGCCTAAAAAAGGATTATGATTATTGATTTCCGGTCCCAGTGAGCTCTAAATTCGAAATTCGGAACCTAGATCCATTTTATTAGGGTTTGGATTTCTATTTTTTAGCTTTTATCTCTAGTACAATTTGGCTGATTTCACTCAAGATTGTGCCATACTTTACAGAGAACCATGGCACTTGTAACACTTGTAGACTCACTGTTTTGATGAATTAGTTGGTAAAGTCTCTTGATAGCTATACTAGAAATCTCATATCAATTTCCGCCTTTCTCTGGGCTTGCGGGGATGTTATGGGCAAGTGAAGGGCTACCCTTGTTATACAGCCCACCCCACCACTATTGCACCAGAAAAAATGACAGACGCGTCTTTTTTATTTTTTGTCCTTCTATGTCGGTTGCTTACTACACTTCCAATGCAATGAAAAAAGACTCGTATATTAGGTTATAGAGACAAAAACTCATTCAAAGCCTCAGTTGCTAGGGGTTTTGGTGTGGGATCATAAATCACAAGGTCGTTTATAAAGAGCGGATCTAATTGTGGATTCAAAGTCAGCTTGGATCATGATCTTCCACGCTTGACATGTACCTCGCTGAATGAAGGAAGGGCGGATAGAATGGCCCTTAAGCAAGGATTGTATTCCCCAGTTTTCACAAGTTGCTCTTTCAATGATAGGAAACTAAACAACCCATTTCGTGTGTGTGTGTGTCTGTAGACATATATCAATTAGGTTAGGTCAGTTTAGGCCTTGTTGAGTTCCAAAAGGTTCTTGGATGATTTCAGGTTTTAAACAATAAAACTTTTCCCTAACCTTTTCCTTTTCCATTTCTTTTCCCTTGATAAATTTGAGTTCCAAACACAACATACGGGTTTGGCAAATTGGATTCATGCTCATCCGATTTCAAATGAGTTGGGAACTTGGTATGTTCCTCTATCTTTGGCTGGTCAACCACTCTACCCTTAAAAGTCCTTTGGGAATGCTTTAGCAGTTTCATTATATCAGGACAACCTGCATACAAATCTCCTGATAGTAAACTGCTTCCCTAGAATCAATCACTATTGAATTTGACTACATTCCAGCATTAATATCCTTTACTGTATATGCTTTTTGGTACAAAGGTGATGAACTTAGAAGACATAATTTCGGAAAATGCGATTAATTTTACAGAAAATGAATCCCATCTCATGTTCTCCATGAGTTTTCTACCTCAGAAATAACCACCCTCACATACCTCCTTCTATGGTCTCTTGGAGCATAGGTTTAGTGGCATTTAGTGGTGAATGGTCTGCATCAACCACCAGACTTGCACGAGTCGCTGAGCTGTAGTGATTATAGTCATTTTTGGCAGTTGCAGTATCAGAACTCATAAAACTGGTTGCATCATTAAAATGCCAATTGGTCAGATATCCTGGTCGCGAAGTTACAGCACTAACTTGAAAGTCTCCTGAAAGCATCGCCACCACACGAGACATGGATGGACGTAGCATCGGGGATGTCTGGGTGCACAAAAGGGCTACTCCAATCACTCGCTTTACTTCTTCCTCGTTGAATTCAGATAAATTTGCATCCACTAGCTCAACGTCATTGTTGTCTTCATGCAGATGCCATGCCTAAAAGGAGCAAAGATTAAAAACACGTCCTAGGAATACAAGATAGATGGGAGGAATTGTACAAGAAGTCAGAATACAGAATCATGCAATTAGGGTGGGGGAGCCCATGCTGGGCGCTTCTATTACCTGCGGATCATGTTACATGAAAAATGGCAGGTTATACAATTCAAATTTGGATTTGGATAAATAAGGAAATGATAATTGACATATTGTTTTCCAAAGCACTTGAACCAACCAACTTGTTTCCTCAGTGCGCTTCTAAATTTTATTTGGTTACCAAGAAAACTCAAGAAAAGAAAATAAAACAATGTTTAGAATAACTTTGAAAACTGTAGCTTAGCCCTATTGGTTGCAGGATAATTACTATGAAAACTTTATTTCTTAGTCCCAAAGAACGAATACACTAAGTTTCTACAATGCAGTTTCTTTATCTTTCCCACATTTATTTAACAAACAAACTGAATGATTCAATTTCCATGCTATAAGCCCCAAGGTTTCTAAAAGCTTGCTTTTCTATATTCAGATGAATCCAAACTCTAATGATTTTATAGAATATGTTTTTATAGTTAAATCCCACGTTATATTTTGTTTAGCTTGTATGGTGGAGTGTTTTGACAGGTTATCTTTCTATAAAGCTAGTTTGGAAAGCATCTAGAAGAAGCATCTTTGGACACCAATTAATGCAAACATCTTGTTATAGTATATTCAGCCTATGGAAAAGAAAACAATTAATGAGAGGATCTTGCCTATGGAGATTGGTCAGCAGTAATCAAGGAATTAAAGATTTAAGGAAATATCTTATAAGGAGAAAATATATTTAGGAAATCAATTAATTAAGGACATAATTTTCTCCTAGGATTTCATTTCAATGGTGCTATATACATTGACACAAGCCTTCAACTATATCTTTCCGTGCTGGAAATATTCAAGTATGGAAGTTCTCTTTATAGCAAGATTTAAGAGCAAAGAAGGAAAGTCAGCTTTGAGTTATTCTTTGACTGAGCTATATCACCTATGGTTAGAGATGGCAAAACAACCTAACATCTCGCTTCCCTACCCCACCCCATCTCTAATGGGACGGGCAAGACCGACTCAAGACAATTTGTGGCCCAAGGTGACAATTTTAAATAAGGCCTTTTATATATTTTTTAAAAATTATTGCAAAAAAATTTGGGTTAAATCAGTTATTGTTGAAATTAACTAGTGTAGTGATTATGGGCTTTTTTTTTTTCTTTCAAAACTAACACTTTTAAAAAAAAATTTACACTTTATTTTATTGGGTTAAACCAGTTTTTTTTTTTTTTTCAAAATTAACTAATGTAGTTGTTTTTCGGTCTTCTTTTTATAGGGCCCTTTTTTTCCTGGATTGGGCTTTTTGTTTTAAAAATTGTAGAACCTAAGTCTTAATTATAGCATGTAAAAGTTTTAAAAAGAATTGGAGCCTTCAAAATTTTATGTATTTCTACAATTTACTTTTTGTTAAATTGGCATTTTCTTCATGAAAGGTGGTTTTCGACTTCTTTTTCTTATGAACCTTTTTTCCTCATCTAGATCAGGGCCTTTTTTTTAAAAAAAATATTGAGAATATATAATACCTTTATTATAATAATTTTTTTAAAAAAATTTAGGCCCTTAAAATTTTGGTGGCCTAACGCGGCTGCCTCACCCGCGTAAGGGGTGAGTTAGCCATGGGGACGGATATGGGGTGATACTAATCGGGTTTGGGGATAAGGTGTAATAACTTGCCTCATTTATATCCATGATTTTGGTCTTTGCTTTACCCAGTGTTTGAAAATTTTACTAACATAAAGGGGGCGGGGCAGGATTGGGAGGGCCGGGGGCGGGGGAGGGAATGGGATAGGGGTCCCCCACCCAAACCCGCCTCATTGCCATCCTAGGTGGTATCTTGTTGCTGTAAAGAAAAATTACATCTTCAAGATTGCAAAATATTCAGATAAAGATCAAGAAGGAAATATGGGAAGATCAAGGCTGCCTCACAACAATTTTGAATGGTAACAAGTCTGGCTGATTCTCTCCAACGGCTAGATAGGAAGAAAAGAAGACTAGAGGCCTTCAAATATTCACACACAGTTGAAGAGGAAGATACAATTGTTCAGGCACTCACAAAGTGAAATTCAATTCTTCGAGCTTTTGAGATCTTGGGTTCTAGAGTTCCAAAAAGTTCACATCCATTTTACTTTTTCTTACACTTCATTGGTAGATTCATCTTGTGAGAGATTGATAGATTTGTTGCTCTTGTTCTTTATTCTTGTAAGAGAAAAGCTAGCAAGGTGATAACTAGGGTTTGTTGAACTAACACTTGTTCAAAGTTAGTTGGAGTAAGTGATCACTTGTAAGGTGGACTACCGCCAGTAAAGCTAGTGGCTGTAACAGATTCTGGGATAGAGTGGAGACAAATCTAAAAGAAGAGCCTTGGGGCGTGGACGTAGGTTTTGGAAGTTCAAAATTGAACTATGATAAAATCTGGTGTCATATTCTCTTGCTTACCTTATATCTATGTTTGATCATTTTTATGTCATTGCTTGAAGTCATTCCTTACACTTGAATTAGCTTGATTGCTACAGTGCTTGAGATTCAATTATTGCTAATCTGCAAATTGAATATTCTTATCTGGCATTTTGAGCTTTCTGATTTAACTCCTACAAGTGAATTGGTTAATGAAGTTTTTGAGTTTTTTCATTTCTGATTTTGAGCTTTCGCATTTATAGCCCACAAGTAAATAACTTTCTAAAGTTTTGAGCTTTCTCATCACAGCTTTTGAGTCTGCTCATTTTTATTGTTTAGTGTTATTCTGATATAGCTATTTAATTTGTAGAAAACCCAATTCACCTCCTTCTTGGATTGCTTTCTGGGTAACACATGCAACATCAGGACACATCCTTAAAATTTTATAGGTTTTACAGATATTTCCTTATTTCCCCATAAGTTAATTATGAATAGGTGCAGCTGAACCACGGTCACCACAGATACCATAAGGTCCATAACAGCATCTAAAGGTTATATGTGTGCAATTGGAATGTTCCAAAGGATCAATGTTAACTGACTACCAAAAAAAAAAAAAGTGAATCGTACCCATTCAAGAAGATATATCTTCTCTTCCTCCAAGCTTAAGTCAGAATTTAGCCTTCCACTGACAATCTCCAGAGCTACGACACCAAAGCCAAACACATCAGCCTTTTCTGTAAGGCGCCCACTCATAGCATACTCAGGTGCAAGATACCCACTACATCAATAACATGAAAAAGTCACCACTTTTAGGATATTACTTCAGCTGCAAACAATATATAGATATTATAAATAAACCAATGAATGAACGAATATATGGAGCTTGACTGTTGAGAATCTTACATTGTCCCTGCAACACGGGTGTTTATGTGGGTCTTTTTGTCATCATAAAGTTTGGCCAAACCAAAGTCAGAAATTTTGGGGTTGAGATCAGAGTCAAGAAGAATATTGCTGGCCTTCACATCTCTGTGTACAATGCGAGGCCGTGATTCCTCATGAAGATAAGCTAGACCCCTTGCTACTCCCAAGCATATATCAAGACGAGTGGGCCAGTCAAGGTACAAACTTTTCTTTCCTGCTTCATAAATGCCAAATGTAGTTAAACGTTTCCGGTTAATTCTAATAATATATAGAGCTGTAAAGGTGCTATCCATATACCAAATAATGCTTGATCAAGAGACTTATTTTCAAGATACTCATAAACAAGCAGCCGTTTATCTCCCTCAATGCAGCATCCATACAATTTCACAAGATTTCGGTGCTGCACGACAGATATTGTAGCAATCTCTGTAACAAATTGACTTTTTCCTTGGTGGGATGCTTCAGAAAGTTGTTTAACAGCAACCACCCTCCCATCATTCAGTGTTCCCTATTGAGTACAAAACTTAAAGACCTGAGATAAATTATCTGGTTCAACCATGATTTATGTTCTCATGTCCATATAAATCTAGAAAGGTAAGGGGGTATGGACCTATAAATTTCTGTTCTAAGTATAATACTGTTTTAATATTAGGGGTTAGGATTTTCCATAATGTTATTCTACAAAAAATCGGAATCGACTGCTTGTCTCCAACAATGGCAGAAAATGTGATAGTAGAAGCGCATAGCTGCCATATCACAAAGATTTTAAAAGCAAAAAAGAGGTGATGTGGCAGACTGCGATCTTTAACTAAAAGCTAATTATGGAAATCCTTGAGAAGCATTAATTACAAATCAGACAATTGGCACAAATTCATGAAGCAATATCACTTGCTGGATGACTGCTTGTCTTTGATCGGACGAATGTCTTACCTTATAAACAGGTCCAAAGCCTCCCTCTCCGAGTTTGTTTGCAGGATGAAAATCTTCTGTTGCAGCCCTTAGTTCAGCATAACTAAAGGTGTGAGGTCTAGCAATCATCCCTAGGATCTCTGCAAGTTCAATATAAATCACTTTGGTTGTGAATATCTTTAGGAAGTCATAAGTTCACAACTCGACTTATGTATTTGGTAAGCTTATAATGACAGTCACGATCATTCTGTGGCACATAATCAATGAAATTTAGCAGATCATACGAGAAAAATGTACTATCATTCATAAGCATACGAATCTTAATCACAGTTTCAATCTTAAATGGTCTTTGATTTAATATGAGGGCATCGTTGGAGGGAAACTAAAGGAAAATGCCAAAATGGGTTTCTTTGACGATAGTCTATCTTCTTTTCAAAACTAGAGGATTAAGTTATCTGCCGGTTGGATGTGTGTGTTTTTTTATGTTGTTCACTTTGAGAACATTTCCACTAAAGCCATGTTTGGATTTTGGATTTGTCAAGGGTAAGGGAAATGAAATTACATATATTCATTTTGTTGACAAATACCTATTCATTTTTCTTCTCATTTTCCTAAACCAACAAAAAAAAAAGAAAGAAAGAAGCTTCTTTCTTTCTTTCCTTTCATATCTTATCCCTTTCCTTTTCCTTTCCCTCTCCCTCCATAAATTCAATATCCAAACATTGTCTAAAAGACTAGAGCCACATGTGGGCATAGAACATATCTGTTATAGGTCAAAGCAGTCAGACTGCAATAATAAACTTGGCTTACATTTTTACTTTTCTATTTTTACCTTCATCCTCATTCATGTGTGCCTTTTTTCTTCTTTGGACGAAACAATATAATGCAAATACAGACAGGAAGCTTACAACTCCGACAGGAACAACAATCCCTACAATCAAACCAGTCTTATTCTTCTTACGCCTGAAAACTGTACAGAAGCTTAGTCATCAAAAACTTAGCATCAATATACTAAAATATCAGATTTAAATTTCTGAACTTGGTATTTTTTTAATCATGTTACCTGGAGTGGCACTGATTGCTGAAATAGAAGGTCCGTATGTACCTTGACTAGGAATACAGCAAGTCCCTTTACCAGCCCAAAAGAGATGGATTTCAAGGTAGTTTTCAGATACCTGAGCCTTAAATTCCATTGGAACAACTTTGAAAGAGGCCCCACCTGCCTCCTTTTGTATATCAAAATCTTTCCGCTCCAGATTTCCCTAGAATGAACAAGTTGAGAACTTAAGGCGAAAAGAATGAAAAGAAGTCGTAAATTAAAGCATGGGCGTCTTTTACTACCTGTTATTGAGAACTGTATGTAAATTAATTACTAAATTAGGAGAAAAAATCACGGAGGCAGTTGTCATATCTCATGTTCAGAAAAAAAATCAGCAACATAAGCATAAAATTTCAGGGAAAGCAACACATTTTATGAAACTAAGAAGCTTATGCCAACATTATAGAAAAAAATTTCTGCGAATTAATCTCAAAGGAACATTGTTCACAAAATTTTGAGTCTTCTTTTTCATCTCCGATTACTTGATAATTTCCACAAGCACTCCACTTTTTATAGGCCCAAAAATTCTTCCACAAAATAATCCATCTTTTTCTGATTTGTTGGTTTGTAATAAAAAGTCTAGTGTTTTGTCACCTCTCCAACTATCTCTCCATTAGGCAGGATTTTATTGGCCCAAGCACTTATTTGTTGAGGAGAAACAAATCCAATTCGCAGTTGTTGAAGTGTATACTGGTCGATCATACAAGAAAAGTTTTGATTCATTCCTATTAATCTGGAAGTTCTTCTCAGATACAAGGAAATGATTCAGTTCCGAGTGAAGCTTATGCCAACATTCTAGAAAAAAAAATTGTGTGAATTAATCTCAAAGGAACATTGGCTGGTGCAATGGTAAAAAAACACATCTATAAAGGGTGACAAGGCACAGGCTATCAAGGGAGGCAACATAGCTCAATTCTAAAGGCATCCATTTTGAGTGAATTAAGGACCAAAGGTTAGATCTTTACGCAGTCCACCCTTCCCAGAACTTGAGGGTGACGAGATAACAATAGATGATGCCCTATGACCTTTTCACCCTGCTATTTTTAAGTAACTCTTAAATTGATGAACAACAAACTTTAAAGTTACATGACATACACTAAATGTGGTGGAAATTTGGAGAAATTTGTCCTAATGGTCACAAGTTGAGACATGATGGTTAATCAAAATTTACTACAGGGGTAATGAACAGAAACGTGGTAACAAAAGGTTCAGTCTAAAGAGAACAGGAAAACACAGATTCTAACCCAATTCCAAAGCTCAGCACAGACCTGGATATATATATCAAAGACGCGCCTTCCAAGGCTTCTCCAGGTAGTAGGATTCTGGATAGCAGTCTCTGCAAATTGGAGGCTCACGGTATAATTACCGTTCTCCAGCCCTAACCCGTAGTATCTTAATGATCCAGCAGATATTCGTGCTGTCTGGAACAGCTCTGAGTCCAAAGTTCCTGTGAATTGAGATGAAGAGGAAGTTGTATACTGAGGATTGTTACTGTCGGTGAAGAGGCCAACATTACTTACTGCCCACCTTTCTGTACTAGTCACATAATAAGAAGCTGGACCCAGAGTGTCATTGTCCATCTCATATGTAATCTGATTGTTAGAAGTAAACTGCAGACCGCCGCACTTAACAGCGAAGTTAGAATCTGTAAATCAATGGGAAAGAGAAATTCGTTACATGGAATAAAAATAGGTCATTTCAATTAACCACAAATAAACATCGGCCATTCTCATTGTTCATTTTGCATTTAAAGGGTTCAATGCACTTTGACTGGGAATTCAATCTATTCTGTCTACTACACCAAATTATTTAATTCATGTTTGGAAATTGCATTAAGTAAAAATTTATGATTGAAAAATAGGAAATGCTACCTTCTATCTTGTTAGAGTTATAGTAAGGGTATATTGGTCTTTTGTCAATATATAAATAGATATATATTGCTAATATGAGTAGTAGGGTGATTAACAAAACCCTACGCTTTTCTTTTTGCTCTCTCTCTCTCTCTCTCTCTCTCACATACTAAACCCTAATCAACATCAACATGGTATCAGAGCAAGTTACTTAGGGTTTCTCTCCATTCATATTTCTTTGTTCCAAATATTTTTTTTTTCCTCTTTGTTTCTACTCCTTTGTTCCCATTCCTCCACTCCTCGTCAACTCATGGCAGACCCAGATTGTGTTGTCACTGCCTTTTCGAGTGTTTGTTGCCACTTATCATGATTGGCTTGTGAAGCACATTGATTATGATCTGTTCATAATGGAAGGATTCAATTGATTGATTTGGCACATTTTACCTGGGTTTTGTTCGTGATTTTAGCCCTAGTTGTTGGTTTTGTTATGTCCAGTTTGGCCTTTTCCAGGAGAGTTTTGCTGTGGTTCATCGTGGTTCATCACTCTTGGCTGTGATTCAGGTTATTTTGGGCTGGATTTGGTCTATTTTGTTTTCTTTAGTGCTGGGTTTGTACATTCAGATTATTCCATGCACCTCTTAAGCCTTGTTTGGCTCTGTTCTTGCTGCTGGTTCAGTGCACTTTTTTGAGTATCCTTCATTTTTTTTTTAAATTTTTAAATTTTTTATGGCTGCTTCATCTATGTTCAGTTGGGTTTAGTTGCTTGTTTCTCTTGCTGAATTCAGTTTCTGAGATTTCTGTGCTGACCGTGTCTTGAATTATGGCCTCCAAACCGGATTTATATCATCTGGACATTTTTTTAATGCTCCTATAACCTCTGTTAAGTTGAGTGGCACTAAACATGTATTGTGGGCCAAGTCCGTTTAAGTTTTTGTTAAGGCCAAAGGGCTTTGGAGTCACTTGACAGCAAATAAGCCCAAGGACAGTGCAGACAATTTCGCTCAGTGAGAACAGTTAGATGCACAAATTATGCGTTTACTCTTGAATAGCATCGAACCCCATATCAGTTCAACTTTGCTTTACCTTGACACTGCTAAGGACATCTGGGAACGATTGAAACAGATGCATTCGGAAACAGATAATGTTACTCGTATTTATGAGGTATGCAAACAGTATTTTGGACTTGAGAAGGTACTTTGAGCTTAGAAGAATATTTTTCTGAAGTTATGGGTGTTTGTGAAGAGATGAACATGTACCAGCAGATTACTTCAGATGTATCTCGTATGCAGCAGCAACGGAATGATTTTAAGTTGTTCATTTCCTCCTCGGGCTGAAATTTGAGTATGAGCCGATTCGGGCACAGATATTGTGCAGTCCCTTGCTTCCTTCTCTTCCCAATGTGTTCTCTCGACTTCAGCAGGCTACTTTATTGGAGAGTCATACCACTCATAATGATCGTGGTGGAGGTCGTTTTGCCTTGCCTGCATCACATAGCAGTCACAGTGGTTTTCGTGGAGGCCGAGGCAACCGAGGCGACCGTGGTGGTCGTGACAGCCGCGGTGACTGTGTAGGCTGAGGTGGCCGAGGTAATCATGAGCCACGCTACTGTACTCATTGTGGCAGTACCACTCATAATTTAGATCACTGTTGGGATATAATTGGTAAGCCTCCTGGCTTCGTTCATCAGGTATCATATAATGTGGATGTTCCACCATCACATGTTTCTAGCCACCCTCCTGATTCAGATGTGATTACTATTTCACGAGATGAGTATTCTTCCACTTTTGCTCAGTTAGGTATTGCCTCTACTTGTATGTTGTCGTCATCTTGCATCCCTTTGATTATAGACTCTGGAGCGTCATATCATATGACTGGTTTGTCGCATATTTTATCTGATTACCACTCTCCTTCTTCTAATGGCTCTTCTACCGGAGTTTCAGGTCTAGGGACTACTCATCTTGGTTCTTCTATGCCCTTGTCATCTGTCTTAAATGTTCCTCATTTTCCTTTTAGTTTGATGTCTATTAGTAAAATCACTCAATCTCTTAATTGTTCTGTAACCTTTTATCCTTCCTTATGTCTTTCAGGAACTAAAGACGAAGAGGAAGATTGACACGGGGCATGAAGCTGGTGGTTTCTACTATTTTGATCTCGAGCCCCCTATTAGAGCCTTTCAGTCATCACTATCTCCCTTCCAGTGGCATTGTCGTCTTCGTCATCCATCCCTCTCTATTTTGAAGTATCAAGTTCCAAGTCTTAGTCTTTTGTCTTTGTTGTCTTATGAAGCATGTCAGTTTAGTTAAACACCATCGTGTGTCCTTTCCATCTAGAGTCAATAATTGTGTGTTTAGTCCTTTTGAACTTATTCATTCGGATGTATGGGGTCCAATAAGACATCCTTCTATTAATGGATATCATTATTTTGTAACTTTTGTAGATGATCACTCGTGTGACATGGTTATTCTTAATGAAAGCTCGCTTAGAGTTATTTACTATTTTTCAGACTTTTTGTACTAAGATTAAAACTCAATTTGATTGTCGCATTTGTATTTTGCGCGCGGATAATGATCAGGAATATAAGTCTGACCCTTTTACGTCATATTTTCTTGACAAAAGAATTATTCATCAGACATTTTGTGTTTCTACACCACAACAAAATGGGGTTGCTGAACGTAAGAATCATTATTTGTTAGATGTAACTCGAGCTCTTTTGTTCCATATGCATGTTCCTAAACGGTTTTGAAGTGATGTTGTTCTTACAGCATGCTATCTTATTAATCGTATGCCCTCTTCTATGTTAAAGGGGATATCTCCGCATTCCATTTTGTTTCCTCAGTCTGATCCATTTCCTATCCGTCCTCATGTCTTTGATTGTGTCTGCTATGTCCATAACTATGGTCCGGGTTAGATAAATTAGATCCTCGTGCTACAAAGTGTGTCTCCTTGGGATGTTCTCGAACTCAAAAAGGGTATCGGTGCTATAATACTTCTCTTCGATGATATTTTACTAGCATCGATGTCACTGTGAGTCTGCTCCATATTTTTCCGATGTCCATTCTTCTATATATCTTGAGTTTGAGTTATCCTCATCTTCTGTTCCACTTCCTATGCTTGATCCTTCATCCTCGGATTCTATTTCTCCTTCATCCTCATGCTCTCCATCTTTACCACCTAATGCACCATTACAAGTTTACTCTCGTCGCAAGGGACCAACTGCTACAGTGCTTTCTTCGTCTTCCTCACCGACTTTTGATCCTTGATCCCAAGTCGAGTTTGAGTCCTTGCCTATTGCTCTTCGTAAAGGTACGCATTCGTGTTTGACTACTCATCCAATTAGTCACTTTGTTTCCTCTCGTACTTCATCTCCTTTATTTTCTTGTTTTACTTCCCATCTATCTGCTATTTCCCTTCCTAAGTCTGTTCAGGTTGCTTTATCTGACCCTGGGTGGAGGAAAGCCATGGAACTGGAAATGGATGCCTTACATCATACTGGGACTTAGGACCTTGTTCCTTTACCTCCTGGTAAGAAACCTGTTGGTTGTCGCTGGGTTTATACCATGAAGTTTAACCCTGACGGTTCTGTTGAACGCTTGAAAGCCTGCTTGGTAGCTAAGGGTTACACCAAACATATGATATTGATTATGATGTGATGTTTTCTCCTGTTGCTAAAATCTCATCTATTCGTGTTCTAATCTCTTTGGCAGCTAACTTAGATTGGCCTTTGCATCAGTTAGATGTCAAAAATGCCCTATTACATGGTAACTTGGTTGAAGAAATTTACATGGGGCAACCTCCTGGGTTTGTTGCTCAGGGGGAGTATCGTGGTTGTGTTTGCAAGTTAAAGAAGGAATTGCATGGTTCGAAATAGTCACCGAGAGCATGGTTTGGAAAATATTCTGAGGCGGTACTTCGTTTTGGTCTAAGTAGGTGTCAGACAGATCATTTTGTGTTCCATCGACACACAGACTCGGGTTATATTATCCTCGTGGTATATGTTGATCATATTGTAATAACTAGAAGTGATTTTGGGGGAATTGCCTAGTTGAAACAGTTTTTGCAGCATCAGTTTCATACCAAAGATTTGGAACTTCGACACTTTCTAGGCATTGAAGTTGCTAGATCTAAGACAGATATAAGTTTATCAGAAAGGAAGTATATTCTCAACCTATTAGAAGACATGGATCTGTTAGGTTGCCGCCCAGTTAACACCCCCTGTGGATCCGAATCACACATGCATCAGACAAAGGAGAGTTACTTGAAGATCCTAGGAGATATCACTGGTTCGTTGGGAAATTAAATTATCTTACCATTAGCCGACCTAATATATCATATGCAGTTAGTGTGGTGAGTCAATTTATGGAAGCTCCTCGGGTACCCCATTGGGATGCTGTTATTCGAATTGTTTCATACCTTAAGCGAGCTCCAGGCCTTGGGTCATTGTATAGGTCAAATGGACATCTTAAGGTCGAAGCTTTTACCGATGTTGATTGGGTAGGATCTCCTTCAGATAGAAGATTTACTACAAGGTATTGTACAGTGTACACTTTTAGGAGGCAATCTGGTTGCATGGAAGAGTAAAAAAACAGACAGTGGTAGCAAGATCTAGTGCAGAGGCTGAGTACAGAGCAATGGCACATACTTCTAGTGAGTTAACTTGGTTGCAGCACTTCCTACAGGAGATTGGTTTTCCAGCTCAAGCTCCACTTCAATTGTTTTGTGACAATCAGGCAACCCTTCACATAGCTTCTAATCCTGTGTTTCATGAACGGACCAAGCATATTGAAGTGGAATGTCAGTTTATTCGAGACAAGATATTAAGTGGCGATATAGCTACAAAGTTTATAAAGTCTGAGGATCAATTGGCTGATGTTTTCACTAAGTCACTGACATGTAATCAGCTTAAGAGCATTTGTTCGAAGCTGGGATTATATGATATATATTCTCCAACTTGAGGGGGAGTGTTAGAGTTATAATAAGGGTATATGGGTCTTTTGTCAATATATTAATGGATATATATTCTTAATATGAGTAGTAGGGTGATTAACAAAACCCTACGGTTCTCTCTCTCTCTCTCATCCTAAACCCTAATCAACATCAACATATCTGTTATCGAAAAATAACCTCATGCACTCCGCATTTAATATTCCAAGAATTCCCTGATTTAGCTAAAACATTGCAACACACCCCCTCAAATTGAGGACCTATGAATTTGACAGTATAAAAATGCCCTTAAAAATATCCGTATGGTATACCATCCATAGAGAATAATGGGTATCACATTCATAGGAGAGCTGTAAAATAACCACATTCTTGCCATATCAAAATGTTGACCCATCCCCGTTCTTCTATTCCGGATGATGCATGTCCTATTGTATTAGCAACTTCATTATCAAGTGCCCATGAACAACATCGAGTCCATAATTCATATAAAATTTTATGCATATGTTAGTTAATTATATGTATCTGTAAGGCCCATGATTATGTGCCAATCCAACCTTGCGATCAACTCTTCATAGTTATCAATGAATCCCATCTTGTAATCTATATCACAATGACAATGATAAAAGAAAACTTAAAGCTTGCAAAATTCACTTCAAAAAGAAGACAAGGAAAAGGGGAAAAAATGAGATGGCTGCATTGTTACCCGTCCTAGTTTACCTATTTTTAGAATCAGTAGAATTTGATGATTATTACTATTAATTTTCAAACGAACACTAATCTCAAAGAGATGTTTTCCTTCTTAACCTCATATTATGGGTATACATGTTATACTCTGGGAATCACACTTAGGGAAAATTCTAAATTGCACTTACAGAGAGGAGGATTGAGACGGCAGGGAAAGTTCCTTTGAAGACAGCTCAATCCTAAAGGCAGAACACTGAAAGCAGAAGAAGGACGCATATTATTATAAAACTATCATATCTTATAAATTTGAGCAACATCAAGCAGTAGATTTATCAATGACTTTTCAAAAATGATATGAGGTTAATGTCTACTGCAGAAATCATAAATGGCCAGTACAATTACGAACAAGAATTCTCCTTTCAGCAATAATTTTATTTGTTCCACTGTACACTCCTTCAAAAGTGTAATAATTAAGCATTAAATAATTAGTGCTGCATCATCTGATGCAGTGCTACTATGGATTGTAAAATGACACCATGGATTTGTTCCATGCTTTGTGCACATGACCATGGATTGTAAATGACATGTACTACTTAAAAAAAGACATCTATAATTGATTTTCTACATTATTTCTATGCAGACAGAAGGATGAGGCATGTTTATCAGAATTTTGGGGGAGGAATTTGTAGTCTCCCACACCGTTGCAATTCTCTGTCTACCTGTACTTTTGCAATGCTAAAATAGTTTCTCCAATTTCTACTTATCTTGTTAGATAACCACATTTCTTGTGACCCTAGTAATCAATTTGACTTGTAACATCCCTTATCTTCAAAAGTTATTTCATTCAGCAGTACTATGACCCATGTTTGACTGCTTGTGAAGGTGCTGGTAACCAGCTCATCTTGTTCAATGCTAAAACAATTTACTGGGAAAGAAATTAATTTTCCTTCATGTCACTGAATGTTCAAAGGCAATGGAATGAAATCAAAAGCATACAGTGGGTAGTGATTCACCTTCTGTCTGAACTTTCAATTGTGAAGTTATTGGCAACTAAATTACTGCATATTACACCCCAGAAAATCTCAATGTCAGCTTCGTGAGTATAAAATCAATGCAGAAGATATGTAAATGTGCAAATGATACAAAACACAGTCATAAAAAAGAAATTGGAAAAAGAAAATCTTAAAGTTTACGAGTTGGCAATCAAACTATTACAGGGTACTAGAATGTTAAACCTTAAATATTGAAAATAAAAACAGAGAGAAAGAAAGACAATTTTTTTTTTTTTTTTTTTTTACATACAGTTGTAAGTCTTGCTGGTTGATCCAAGAAGGAAAGCTCCCAGATAATTCATTGTACGACAAATCTCTGCACGCAATAACATTATGGGAATGTTCAGTTGATATTCCATCCTACTTACAGCTGATAATTTGGTCAGTCTTAACTTTAGGCACTGAAGTCTTGAATTTAGTCAATAGCCTTACATACTACCATAATTGAATGGTTCTTGCATGTAATTTCCAAAATCACTAATTTCTGAGTCCAAACTTCTATGTTTGTTTCTCCATGGGTGGACAATGAACCTTCACATTGTTATATGGCTAATTGTTGTATGGCTAAACCAAAGGTGGACATTCATACCATGGGTGCATGGGTGCTTCTGAAATCAACTTCAAGAAAAAATGACTTCCATATTCATTCTAATTACTCAGAGAGTTAAGAAATACCAACTTTTTCCAACAACAAAAAAAAAAAAAAATGAAAGTAGTCTGTTGGATGTAGAAGTTCGTAGTAGACATTACATCACATTATCACTTTTGTGTTTTATCTTAGAGGCATTAAATAGGAGAAAGGAAATATTGACATCACAAATATATATTCTTTCTCTGAAGTTGCTCAAAACATCTACATTACATTTTGGGTGTTTTTTTCTTCAAAATGTGATTCGGCGGATTAGATGAATTTGGAGCTTACGTTTTCACCTGTCTATTCCCGCCTAAAAGCATCAATATCAGGTGTGGGTCCCAATCTCAAACCTCTCCCACAAGACTCTCTTGTTATCTCTTTTTTTCTTTTTTCTTTTTTCTTTTTTTTGATACATTGGAGGGCCTAAGCCCTTGGGAAGGGAGAGGGGGAGGGTGAGTCAAACCCATGACCTCTTGGCCTAGGTGGAGACACCACTATGACTAGGCTAACCTCACTCCTCATCTCTGAGGAGAATGCACAAACATTGTATGGAGTACTGCAGCAGAAGGAAAACAAAACAAAACAGACCCAGCTCCATCAACATAGCATAGACCCAACTCCTCCTCTCTCTCTCTCTCTCTCAAAGACCTCCCTCCACAACTTACCATGGTCCCATAGCTGCCCTCCACCCTTAATTTCTCTCTTTAAAGCAACACCACCACCTCGTCCAACCAAACCACTGCCATAGCCACCCACATCACGAGTGACTAGCCACAAACCGAACCCAGCAGCATAGCCACCATGCCATCCAAACCGCAGACACTTCATTGACACTGTCACCACCACCGTGGCACCACCTCATGGCCACAATACTGCCTTCTCACTTTCTTCCTCCAGAAACCCATTTGTAGAAACCAGAAGAGAGAAAGGGAAGGGCAACATCTCTCATGTCCATGGCTGCTTACAGCACACTCTCTCTACAAATGCAGCACCACTGTGCAGCCGCCATGGCCACCACAACCCATTGCTCAGCTGCCTATTTCTGCCCCCCATTCTCTCTCTCTCTCTCTCTCTCTCTCTCTCTCTCTCTCTCTCTCTCTCTCTAGGAGTTAATCTCTTAGAAAAACATCTTTCTCTGTCTAGGAGTTAAACTCTTTCTCATTACAGAAAATGAACACACTTAGCTCCTCCTCCTACACAGTTCAGTCATAGTCACCATCTCGATCTCTCCGTTCACACCTACCCATGGCTGAGCATTTTGGTTCTTCTTGTTGTTTTCTTTTATTATTCTGAGCAGATAGTTACGCCAAACTTCATACCTGCCAGGTTTTGCTAGAGACAAAGTGGATGGACCATGGATTTTTTTGTTGTGCTGCCATGGATAGGCAGATATGGTGAAAAGTTGAGGGCAGCCATGTTGGTGGAGAAAACAGTTGTCGCCACGTTGTGCGATGCTGTACATCCAAGAAGAGACCTCCCCAAAAAATTGCTAGGATCCTAATTTTAGTGTGTGAGATCCTGTGTGTTCTCTTAACTTTGCCATTTTTATATCTCTTATTATGCATAGAAATACATATACAGGTAAACTTGGGATAGTTGCCCTGCCCAATACACAATCTTCTAGCACATGGTAGCCAAGTTGTTTAACTCTAACAAATGCTGCTGGTAAAGCTTGATGGCGAAAAAGAATAAACATCCTCTGCTGTATCATTGAAGTTCACTAGTAGATTAGGCTTTTGAATCTATATGAAATTTGAGAAACTGCATATTGACAAAAACATTTCCTTATAATTGTTATGGACAAAAAAGGAAAGAACTTCTCAACTTCAAAGAGAGTTTGTTGATAGCACCATTTACATACATCTTAATTAAGCTGCACATCATTATGTAAGACATACTTACATATTCAGGAGAGTACTACTCTTTTGGGCAGGAAGGGTACCGGTAAGTTTATTATTCCCTAGAAACCTGAGCATAAAAAAATTAGTTCAAGCAATAAGGAGTATATGCTGGGAGGTTTTTGAAACAATGGAGCATAAGATGTTTATTACAAGTAAGAGAGAGTGCTCAAATTGAACAGCGAATCAGGAATCGGTCCAGTTAAATTGTTGAAGCTCAAATCCCTGGAAAATTACATAAACCGTGGTTGTAACAAATTAAAAGTAGTAACAATGTAAAAATGCTAACAAACATTTACTTCATAGTGTGGGCTGGCTTGTTTTGATCCCCTCGTCCCCAACCTGATTATCTTTCTGGTTGAAGTATATGGGAGCCAACCCAAAATCGACTGCAATAACTTACAATTGTGACAAATTTTGATAATCTCCAATATTAGAAGGGATAGAGCCAGAAATATTGTTATTCCTGAGAATTCTGCACGACACGGAACCACTTGGTTATGTTAATTTCGTAAAAGGGCGATGGCAAAGCATGAAAATGAAAAACTAACATGAGATTTTTGTGCTATAGCCATGTCGCCTTACAATATGTTCAGAGACTTCATATCCTTGAGAAATGCCAGTGAAGAGCTTCCATTAGATAAATCACTTATTCTCCTACATGAGTAAATGTTATGTTATAAGAGACAAGATTAGCTTTAATATGCTAAATAGAACAAAATCTATTAGAAGAGTTAACACTCACAAGTCCTTCAACAGGGTTAAGTTGGAAAATGTCAATGGTATCGGACCTCCAAAAGAGTTTCCCTGAAATCGCCTACAGAAAAATCAAGGTACAGTCGATTTATAGATCATGCAAGTGAGGTTGCTGAATGTCGTTACAAGTACCGAAAAAATACATCTCAGTTACTTTACATTGAAATTTAGTTTAAAAGTTAAGCTATAATCTGAGTGTGATTATCCATACTAAGAGAACAAAACATAATATTGCTTACAAGGTAGTAAGCTTGGACCAATTCCCTATGAAGTCAGGTATGCTGCCTGTGAGTTCAGTGTCTGAAGCCCACCTGAGATCCCCAAAAAATTTTCCTTGGTAAATTTGAACAAAATATTTATCTTTTAATTTTTTCAGACAAAAAACAAAAAGGATATGTCAGAAAGCTCTTACACTTCCTGCAGGTTTTGGAGAGCAGCAAAATTTTCAGGTATAACTCCACTAACTCCAGAACTATCGATGTAGCTGTCAAGGTGGATAATGTTCATGAAACCAATGCTACACTTTTATGTAATCAACCCCAGAAGTAGATTCAAAATTTGTCCAACAAGGATAAATCACGAGTTGACAACAACATGAGTTGCAAGCAATCAACCAATCAGCAGAAAGGTGCATGATACACATAACAGAACTTCATATCTAGCAACTACGACATCTTCTTATAGAAACAATGGTGCTTATTGCTTAGTATCTCCAGAAATAACTATATATATTTGCACCAATTAAACTCACCAACCAATGGACGTGCACAAGGAGTTTGCAATAAATGTAAAAATAATTCAGATCGCAGGGTAGAATCATTAGCAAAGTATTAGATAGACAACAGGTCTTAAAACTTCATTATTTCTACAGGGTGAAACTAATGATTGCATTCTCATTTGTTTACAGTACAGTTATGGAGAAAATTGTAGCGATTGGAATATCTGCCAGCCACTCAGCTATTGCATTTATAGCAGCTGCCAATTACTTTACTTAAAGACCATTATGACATTACAATAATGTTCTTCTCAATCAAACTTAATAAAGCCTTATGCCAACTACTTGGGGTCAGCTACAGGAATCCTCTTTCGCCATTTGGTTCGATTAAGAGCCATTTGATTCTTCTAACTAGATAAAAATTTTCAATTTTACCATCCTGAATTCTGAATGTTGTAGAAGAGAAGTTACAAAAGCAACAGAGAGTTATCGTCAAATTTTGCTTGCCTTACTCTTACTCTCATTTGCTCATCCATGTAAATATGCACTTCTCAGTCTTCTTTCCAGTCCAAAGAAATTATTCTAAACTGAAATTAGCTCAGACAGATGTCATATTCTGGATAAACTCTTGCAGTTTATGCTGTGAAATGCATACTTCTTTTCCTAGAATTCCCATAACAGGTGCACCACATCAGCATCCCAAGCTAAATCTATGCCAGCTAGGAATCATGCCCATTTTGCCAAATTATTGGATATACAGAGAAAGAAGAGGACTGTTTTAAGGAGGTAAGAAGAGCAAAGTGAAGGGAAAGGTATTGGTGAGCTTCCACAGCTAAGCATTTCACACACCAAGGACATCTTCAGCTAAATGATGAGCACGATGAAAACATACATTACAACTCAATTGCAGTCATGCAGTGATGCAAGAATTCTTTGCTACTAGAATATAGTGAAAAATAATATATCAGTGGGAATTTTACTCTACCATTTCCCTATTCTATTCATACGGATGCCAAATGCAGCCCAATAAGAGAAGCATTATTCTTCTAGAAAATGAAATAAAAAGTGAGCAATGTCTCAGCACTTACAGTTGCTCTAATTTTGTTAAATTCCCAAGCTCTGGTGGCAGAGGGCCAGAAAAGTAATTCGTACCAAAGGCCCTGAAAAATTAGCTAGTCAACAACATCAAATAATTTTTGCGAGTGATTCCAATGTTCCAATCATTGAGTTTTGAATACCACTATAGCAAAAGACTTGAGATTTAACAACTACAATTAAGAATTGCAAAATGTTATTTTGGAGAAAATACTTGTTGACACAGATATGTATGTTGGTTCACACTAAGAAGTGTCCCTAGGGCACATGGTAAGGTAGGTTTACCTCTTAAGAAGAGCATTAAATGTAATATACTCTCACTAAATATTGACTCAACCCTTCTCCCAACAAAGTTTTAAAAGGAAATTAATGCATCAATATAATGGTATCACTACATGCCAAAAATACCCTATACCAAAAGGGAAATGCTTTCGAGCAAACAACGCCGAAGAGGAGCACATGCTAGCATTTGCCTATCACAATGACCACCAGTATTTAAAGAAGCAATTTCAATTAATTACTTTAATAACCTATAATAATTTAAGCAAGTTTTGTGACGCATTAATTGCGCCTTAAATAGTTTGCACTTTTTAGCAAAAGCATATATGCTTAGGCAGTTGGGCATGCACGAATAGAATCGTACAGTGTGGGAAAGTGTAGAAAAATTGTAGGCCCCACTCTTTACACAATCCAATAGTGCATGTTTTTAGGGCACATGTAAGCAAGACCCAAATTTATAATTGCCTTGCAATCAATAAAAAATCAAAACACAAGTTGCCTCATAAAGACATACAAAGTTAAGAATAACATACAGTGATCTTAAATCAGTAAGTCTTCCAAGTTCCTTTGGAAGCTCTCCCGACAATGCATTAATACCCAAGCTCCTAACAGTATTAAATGAGATATCAGAACATTAAAGGACTGTAGGTACAGAGAATATTAATGACCAGCAAAATTTTAATTAAAAATAAGGTAGGCTTACAGGTACTGCATTTGAGTTAGACTGCCAATGAAAGCAGGCAGGGGACCTGTCAGGTAATTTTGGGCCAAATTCCTGCAAAATATGAAAGAAACTTAGTATCATTAACAGCAGAAAATTAGAATGGATCCATTGTGGAAGAGCACCCGGTAACACGTAGCACATGCTTTACTCCGCTGTTTACATACAGAAACAACAAAATGGTACAAGGAAAAGGACAACTTTATTAAATCAAAAAAATCATGAAGAACCATACAAGTTGGAGAGGAAAATCAAACTCCCCAGCACATCTGGAATTACACCAACAACATCTAATGCATAGACTTTCCTGTAACAAAAATGGAAAAGAAAGCAAGCACTAAGTGAAAATTTTGAACAAGTAGTACTAAGCACTCTATTTAATACAATGAATGTTATGAACTTCAATTGAATTGTACAATATGGTAGCTTGTGTGGAAATTGGTGGAAGATTTAAAAAGTTCAAACCAAACGAATTTATGTTGGAGTAGATTCAAACTTCAAAATTCAAGTTTGAACTGACTTCCACCAACTTTCTACTAGGAAATAAATTTATGAGAACTAAACTCAAACAAGTATTTGTCCTAATTGCTTAGGGTCAGCTACATGATTGATTACCTCCGGTTGGTTTTATTAAAGTCGTATTCTTAATTAAGTTTATGGCAATCACATTATTTTATTGTTGTCTTGATCCATTTTCTTCAGGACTTCTTCTATTTCTTTTACCATCCTCCACATGGTTCAAATCATTCCTCGTGGTGGCTCAAATCACTTCTTACAGCCACATTAATTGATCATTTTTTACACTTTTCATACCATCTCAAACAATTTCCCCTTATTTTATCTTCAATTAGTGCCACTGCTAACTTATCTATAATGCATTCACTTTTTATTCTGTAAATTTTTTTAATACTAATCATCCGTCCCAACATTCTCATTTCAGATCAGCTACACTCATTTTTAAAAAAAAAATTTATTTATCAACTGTCCAACAGTCCATGCCACACATCATGTCAGACCTAAAATGAATAAGAGACAAATGGCTGCTTTGTTGAGAGATTACCAATTGGACAGTATGTCAAACACGTGGAGAGCGTGGTGAAAATGCTAGTATATATTTGCTACTTACAAGGCGGTAATGTGGCAAGTAGTCCCATTGCAATCGCATCTGATAGCGGGATTGTAACTGATACTGTCAATAGAGATGGTTAAGTCGATGGCGGCTCCACTGCATGGTTCTCCGGTTACGGTCCATTGATTCAATCTTGATGATAACCCCCATAGTCCGAAGATGTAACTCAAAGCACTCACTGGCAACCAAATTCACAAATCATACCATTTAGCTACACATTATAACTATAATTCTTGAACTAATAAACATATATATTACAAAAAAAAAAATCCCCAGGTTTTGTTTTCTTTTTTTTCTTTCTTTATTTTTAGACAATCTACCATCAGTTGTAATAGCAAAACAGACACAGACTACGGAAAATATGGAAATTAGACCTGATTGGTTTGCCCTGAACGGCCCCAATTGATAGGTTTTCCAATCATCACCAAATCAACAGCCTTGTTTTCCAACTTTGAGGCAGAGGGCACAGTTTTGTTTGTTTCAAAACACATACCCACATACAGAGATGAAAAGAATATATATATATATATATAGAGAGAGAGAGAGAGAGAGAGAGAGAGGGAGAGGCAGAAGAGCACCTTCAGAAGGAGGTGTAGTACCAGTTTGATTTTGAGCTCGAGCAACCTCAACCAGGCTGAAGATGCAAACGAAGTAAAAGGCCAAGGCACGGACTGATGGTGATCCCGCCAAAAGTTTCATCCTTCTTGTCCAGATAGATTAGTAAATGGATTACTGCATTTAGCATTCGCCTTAGTGGAAAGAGAAACCTAAGCTAGCATCGAGTCCACTTTAATCCAACGCAAATAACATACAAAAGTCTCGCAGCCAGCATATGAATTTTTTTGTGCCGAAGGTTTTTAAAGTTTGACTCTTTCCTTGTAGCTAATTATATGGAAAATAAAAATAAAAATTATTATGCAATGCTTACAACATGATGGATGACCTTTTCCATCACAATTTTCAATGGCGGCTCTTTTCCATCACAAGTTTCAATTGCGACCGCCGCCTCGCGCAAGGTACAAAACACCCCTTCTATCGAAAGTCAATCATTTACAAATAATCAAACCACAATAACTTCTCAAATAATTTAACTTGACTAAACTCTTTTTTTTTTTTTTCTTTTGAAATATTCTATTCTTTCAAAAAAATTTATATGCAAAAAAATTTAATGGTATACAATAATATTTATGTAATTAAGAGTAATCGGTATAAATTATAATCACATTTGTATTATAATTTTTTATTATTATATAGCATTATCGTTTATACATATGATATAAGAATTAATTTACCCTCTGGTTGGATCATATATTGCTATATACAGTGCCTATTTTTGAAAGCTAAAATGAGGTGTGGTGGGTCTAGCTGCAGGACATGTGATGTTTGAGTTGGAACAATATCTCCTCTGCATTTTCATTGGTTAGAATTATTGGGTCAAGCTCTAATTTGTATATTAGTCCTACAACGTGATTATCATGTTGGCAAGTTGCTAGTCATTGACCTCGCGATTGAGTGGTCCAAAACATTGAGATACAATATATATATATATATATAACTTGGATGGGTACTTATTAATATCTAAATTAGAAATGCAGGTGAAGCCACACCATACCAAACGTTTTAATTGTAGCAGTATGTAC
The DNA here is from genome assembly GCA_033060915.1 of Euryodendron excelsum. Taxonomy (NCBI): domain Eukaryota; kingdom Viridiplantae; phylum Streptophyta; class Magnoliopsida; order Ericales; family Pentaphylacaceae; genus Euryodendron; species Euryodendron excelsum. Next base: position 14,047,353 of record CM065381.1, on the reverse strand, counting down.
TTCTTCAATTGCCAATTTAGCAAGGAAGACAATGACATGTTGGCTGAAAACATTATAGAAGCTTGATTTTTTATTTTTTTTCCTTTTAATGATCTTAAAGTGAAAATAAGCTTATTAAATCAAAATTGAGCTTAAATTAGAGAAAAAAAAAATGTTCAAGCTTGACTTATTCATCACAGACCAATTTTTTCAACAAATATATTTTAAAAAACTCATTTGTCAGCAAATGTACACACAATGAATATCAAGACTCGAGGCAATTTCTAAACTGAATTGGTTCAACCGTTGTTGAGTAAATGATTCTTGCATGATTTTAGGTTTCAAACAACTAACATTAAGAGGATGGCTGGTTGGATTCATGCTCATCCCATTTCACAATTCCATTATATTAGGAGATCCCGCATACAAATTTCCGAACAGTAAATTACTTCCCTAGAATCAATAACTATTCAATTTGACAAAATTCCAGCACTCAAAAGACTTAATTTCTAAGAAGAAACAAACAAAGCAAAAATGTAATTAAGTTACAGAAAAGGAATCTCTCATAGTCATTTATTCTAGGAGGAGCATTGATCTCTGTTTCCTTCCTTGAAGAAATAGCAACCCTCACCTACCTTCTCCGATGATCTCCTGAAGCATGGGGCTAGCAGCATTTACTGGTGAACGGTCTGCATCAGCCGCCATGGTTCCACTAGTCGATGAGCTGTAATGGCTGTAGTCATTTTTGGCAGTTGCAGCATCATTACTCATAAAACTGGTCGCGTCATTAAATTTCCAGTCGGTCAGATATACAGGCCTTGAAGTTACATCACTAATTTCAATGTCTCCAGAAAGCATTGCCACCACACGGGACATGGATGGACGTAGATTCGGTGATGTCTGGGTGCACAAAAGAGCTACTCCTACCACTCGCTTTACTTCTTCCTCGTTGAATTCAGATAAATTTGCATCCAATAGCTCAACTTCATGGTTGTTTTCATGTAGATACCAAGCCTAAAAGGAGGGAAGATTAAAAAAATGCCATAAGAATTCAACATGGGAGGAATGGTACAGGAATTCTGAATCATGTAGTTGGAGTGGGGGCTGTCCATGCTGGGTGCTTCTATTAGACATGGATTGTGTTTGATAAAAAAGGTCAGAGTTATAACTTATACAATAAATTCAAGTTTGGATTTGGAGAAATATGGAAATGATAAATGACAAATTGTTTCACAAAGCATTTGAACTAGTAGCCTTTGGTTTCCCTAGCATTGAACCAAACCACTTTTTTTTCTCAGTGCACTAAAAAACTTTATTTGGTCAGCAAGAAAATAAAACAACGTTTCGAACAACCTTTAAATTTATTCCTTGTGCTTTTTGTTTCCACAAGCATGAAAAGCCTGTAGCTAAGCCCTATGGTTGTGGGATAATTAGTTTGATGATAATTTTATTTATCGGTCCCAAAGAATGAATAGACTAAGTTTCAACGATGTAGTGTCTTTATATTGCTTCTGGGGGCAAATGTCCAAGCAAATTTACCAAATTAACGTATTGGTGATTTTGTCAATAACATATCTGCATGAGCAAATGCTGCTCAAATGTCATGAATATTAAATAATAAGGTGACAAACATGTGATTTTCATCAATTTTTTGAGCTTTAAACGTCTAGTCTTCTAGCAGATGTTTATTAAAATAGAGGGGATGATTCAATTTCCATGCAACACAAGGAGACATCCACAATTTTTTGTAGGTTTTAATGATATTTCTTTCTTTTTCCAGAAGTGAACTACGCATAGAAGTAGCTGAACCACAGTCACCACAGATACCATACCCACAGTTAATAGTTAATATGCATGCAACTAGAACGTTTTAAAGGATCAATGCTCATTGAATGCAAAAAAAAAGTGAGTCATACCCATTCAAGAAGATATATCTTTTCTTCCTCCAAGCTTGAGTCAGAATTTAGCCTTCCACTGACAATCTCCAGAGCTACAACACCAAAGCTAAACACATCAGCCTTTTCTGTAAGGTGCCCACGCATAGCATACTCAGGTGCAAGATACCCACTGCATCATTAACATGGAAAAGTCACCACTTTTAGGATATTACTTCAGCTGCGAACAACATCAAGTGATTATAAATTAACCAATTAATGAAAGAATATATGGAGCTTGACTGCTAAGAACCTTACATTGTCCCAGCAACACGGGTGCTTATGTGGGTCTTTTTGTCATCATAAAGTTTGGCCAAACCAAAATCAGAAATTTTGGGGTTGAGATCAGAGTCAAGAAGAATATTGCTGGCCTTCACATCTCTGTGTACAATACGAACCCGTGATTCCTCATGAAGATAAGCTAGACCCCTTGCTACTCCCAAGCATATATCAAAACGAGTGGGCCAGTCAAGATTCAAAGTTTTCTTTCCTGCTTCATAAATGTCAATATAGTCAAATATTTCCTGTTCTCCATATTCAGAAATTATAATATATGGAGAGCTGTAAAGTTGGTATCCTTTTACCAAATAATGCTTGATCAAGACTCTTGTTTTCAAGATGCTCATAAACAAGCAGTCGTTTATCTCCCTCAATGCAGCATCCATACAATTTCACAAGATTTCGGTGCTGCACAGCAGATATTGTAGCTATCTCTGCGACAAATTGACTCTTTCCCTGGTGGGATGCAACAGAAAGTTGTTTAACAGCAACCACCCTCCCGTCATTGAGTGTTCCCTATTCACGAGTACGAAACTTAAAAACTTGAGACAAATTGTCTGGTCCAACCACGGTTTTTGTTCTCATGCTCCATCTATCAATCTAGAAAAAAGGGGGTATGGAGTATGGACCCATAAATTTATGTTTAGTGTACAATACTGTTTTAATAGCAAGGGTTTGGATTTTCCATTATGTTATTTCTACAAAAGTGGCAATGGACTGCTGTTAACCAATAATGGCACAAAATGAGATGGTATAAGCACACAGCTTCCATGTCACAATGATTTAAAAGCAAAAACGTGGTGATGTGGCAGATTGCGGTCTTCAACTAAGAAGCTAATCATGGAAAGCAGTACTTACAAGTTAGATAATTGGTACCAATTCATGAAGCAATATGAAGTGCTGGAGGACTGCTTATCCTTGATTACAAGAATGACATACCTTATAAACAGGTCCAAAGCCTCCCTCCCCAAGTTTGTTTTCAGGACGAAAATCTTGCGTTGCAGCCCTTAGTTCAGCATAGCTGAAAGTATAAGGTCTAGCATCCATCCCTAGGAGCTCTGCAAGTCCAATACAGACGGTTGTGAATATATTTAGGAAGTCACAACTCGACTTATATATGTAGTATGCTTATGAATTATAATGATGGTCATGATCATTCTGTGGCACATTAATCACTGAAACTTAGCAGATTATATAAGAAAATGTACTAATTATTATCATAAGCATAAAAATCTTAATCACAGTTTCAGTCCAAAGTGGTCTTTGATTTAAGATGAGGAAATTGTAGGGGGGCAACTAAAGAAAATCCCAAAATGGGTTCCTTTGATAGGAGTTTATCTTCTTTCCTCTCACTCTACAAAAAAAGCCTGAGGATTAAGGCGTTGCTGGAGGGATGGGGTAGATTTTTGTAGGGTGGTGGGGGGGTCAGTTAATAGTAGGACTTTCAAATAAACCTTTGTCATGCCCAAACACATGTTATGAAAAACACAAATAGCATTTGGCAAGCCTGATGTTGCAGCTCTCAGAGAGCATTTCCACTAAAAGACTAGAGCCACACCTGGGCAAATAACATATCTGTTGTGCAGCAAAGAAGTCAAAGTGCAATAACAAACTTGGCCTTCTGCTTTTTTTCCTATTATTTTTACCTTCATCCTCGTTCTGGTGTGGCCTTGTTCTTCTTTGGACGAAACAATACAATGCCAATACAGACAGAAAGCTTACAACTCCGACAGGAACAAGAATCCCTACAATCAAACCAGTCTTATTCTTATTGCTGGTAGGAGGGCTGGTAGGAGGGTTGTTACTAACAGTGGGGATGAAGTCTGTACAAAATATTAGTTGTCAAAAACTTGACATTAATATACTAAAATATCAGATTTAAATTTCTGAACTTGATATTTCTGAATTGTATTACCTGGGGTGGCACTGATTGCCGAAATAGAAGGTCCGTATGTAGCTTGACGAGGAACACAGCAAGTCCCTTTACCGGCCCAAAAGAGATGGATTTCGAGGTAGTTTTCTGATACCTGAGCCTTAAATGGCTTCTGAACAGCTTGGAAAGAGACCCCACCTGCCTCCTTTCGTATGTCAAAATCTTTCCACTCCAGATTTCCCTAGAATGAACAAGTTGAAAACTTAAGGGGAAAAAAATGAAAAGAAGAAGAAGAAGGAGAAGAAGAAATTAAGAGATGGATTGCATCAAAGCATGGTCGTCTTTTACTCCGTTATAGAGAACCATATGGTTTTATAAATAAACCAATAAAGTTCTGAGAAAAAATCAAGAAGGCAGTTGTCATCTCTCGTGTTCAAAAAAAAAAGTTCAGTAATTTAAGCATAAAATTTCAGGGAAAGGTAACACACATTAGGAAAACAAGAAGCTTATGCTAACATTCTAGAAAAGATATTCTGGGAATTAATCTCAAAGGAACATTGGCTGGTGCAATTGCAAAAATACATCTATAAAGGGTGACTAGGTACAGGCTGTCCAGGGGGACAACATAGTTCAATTCTAAAGGCATCCATTACGAGTGAATAAGGACCAAAGGTTAGATCTATACCCAGTCCACCCTTCCCAGAACTCAAGGGTGATGAGATAACAATAGATGATGCCCCATGGCCTTTTCACCCTGCTATTTTTAAGTAACTCTTAAATTGATGAACAACAAATTTTAAAGTTACATGACATACAGTTAATGGTGGAAATCTGGAGAAACTTGTACTAATGGCCACAAGTTGAGACATGACGGTTAATCATAATTTACTACAGGGTAATAAACAGAAAGGTGGGTAACAAAAGGTTCAGTCTAAAGAGAATAGGAAACATGACTCTGTTTGGTACGGGTCTTAGCTTTAGTTTCGGTTTCGTTTTTCGTGTTCTCGGAAACACAAAAATGGAACCATCGAAAATACCATCGTTTTCATATCATTTTCATTTTCGTATGAAAACAGTTCCGAAAACTCAGAAAGCACATTTTTAATGGTTCTGGGGTGTTTTCTGCAAAATTTTCCAAAAACAAGTTCTGGAACCGGCTTACCAAACGCGGTTTGAACATAAACAATTTTCAGAACTACTCTGCCAGATGCAATTCCATTGAATTTCAGAAACGAAAATAGAAAACAAAAATCAAAACCGTGAACAAACGGAGCGTATGTAGTTTCTAACCCAATTCCAAAACTCAGCACAGACCTGTATATATATGTCAAAGACACGCCTTCCAAGGCTTTGCCAATTAGTATTCTGGATAGCTGTCTCTGCAAATTGGAGACTCACGGTATAATTACCATTCTCGAGCCCTAACCCGTAGTATCTTAATGATCCAGCAGATATTCGTGCTGTCTGGAACAGCTCTGAGTCTGAAGTTTCTGTGAACTGAGATGAAGAGTAACTTGTATACTGAGGATTATTGTTGTCGGTGAAGAGGCCAACATTACTTACTGCCCACCTGCCTGTACTAGTCACATAATATGAAGCTGGTCCCAGAGTCTCGTTATCCCTCTCATATGTAATTTGATTATTAGATGTAATCTGTGGACCACCACACTTAACTGAAAAGTTATAATCTGTAAAACAATTGGAAAGAGGAATTTGTCAGATTGAATCCAAAAAGGTCCTTTCAATTAACAAAAATTAAACATAAGCCATATCTCGTTGTTCAGATACATTTTTGGACTGGAAATTCGCTCAACTTTAGAAAGATAAATTTGAGTCTATTCAGTCTTCTACACCAAATTATATAATTTGTGTTTGAAAATTGCATGAAGTAAAAAGCTATTTGTGAAAAATATGAATTGGTACCTACTACTGTATGTTATTTAAAAACAACCTCACACACCTCTCATTTAATATCCCAATTACCTGATATAGCTAAAACGTTCTAACACTTTCCCTCAAACTGAGGACCTACAAATATGACATAGAAGAAAATGAATTCTCAATTCACCTGACAAGACAAACTTTGTTAATGTGAAAAAACCTTGCTCTCCTCATGTAGTCTTTTTTGTGATCCTCACTCGGCAATTACCTCACTGAAATAGAAGGTTCTAATGAGCCTTAATTTGAAGAAGTAGGCCAATGACTTGAAACAACCTTGTCTGAGGAAAAGGAGAGGCAGGCAGGGAGGGAGGGAGGGGGGTTACATAAGTTTGAGATCTCAAGGGTAATCTGAGTGGGTCAAATTCAACACAATCCGACTCCAAACAAGTGAAACACAGGAATGGCTTATGCATTCATAGACCTCAAACAGTTGAACCCAAAGTACATGGGTCAAATGTTCAACAACAGGTTAGTTGCTTGGGTTGAAGGATGCCCACAAACCTGTGGACTACTGCAGTGGCGGAACCTGAATTTTTGTCAAGGCAATTTTTTTTCAAAAGGTGCGTCAAGGTAAATTTCTTGAATTCTGGGAGGGCCAACACACTATATTTTGTCCTAAAGGTCCAAAAATCTATAGGGGTAAATGTAGTTTGAAAATTTTGGATATGACAATGTCTCTTCTACAATAAGGAGCAAAAGCGCAATAATTCCTGTCCTATTATTAAAATTGTTTTTAGTACCAAGTCATCACCCATGGGAAGCATGCAAAAAATAAATTACATTATATAAAGTGAAATGGGAGCCATTTTTATACCAAGGAAGCTAAAAATTACAAAAGCAGTATAAAAATGCCTTTAAAAATATCCATATGGCACACCTCCATAACCAATTATATACATGGAAAAAGGCTTGTCCATGGAAAATAATAGATATCACATGCATAGAAGGGCTATCAAGTGTCAAATAACCACTTTCTTGCCATATCAAAAAGTTGACCTGACCTCATTCTTTTATCCCCGATGATGCGTGTCCTATTGTATTATAGATGTTAATCCCGTATCGGTCAACGTATCATTCATCGATATCAGTGCATTTCGACATATTGCTTTGGCTTTATCTCTATAAATATTAGATATTTATGAAAATATACATACTTTGGTGTACGTAATATGACACGAGTAATATCAAGTATTGTTCAATATCCAATAAGCATAACATAAATTATAAATATGTTACTTAACACAAGTACGTATCAATTATCTACTAGATATCTGAGAAAAAATTATAATAAAATAGCTTTTTCTACCAACCTTCTTTATGGAAATTAAACTTCATCTGGCAGCATTTTACTGAAACATTTTTTTAACGTATTACCATAGTTACTAAAATGGAAGCGGAAGTGGGAAACGTTAGAGGAAATGGAAGCGGGAAACATAGCCAAAAAATATAGGTGGATACGGGATGCGGAAAACGATTGAGAAACTTATAGGAATCTTATTAAGAAGCTTTTGCGAAACTCAAAGGAGTCTTGGTAAAAACCTTTAAGAAACTTAAGGGAGACCTTTGAAAAACTTAGTGAAAATTTACATGAATAATTCATAGATACTTAGTAGAACTTAGGGGAACAAAATGTATAAAATAAATATTTCAACTTTTCCAAGCGTTTCTCCTAAGTTTTCCAAGAGTTTCCGTGAAATATCCCAAGAGTTTTCTAAATGTTTCCCAAGAGTTTTCAAAACGTTTTCTAGAAGTTTCTCAAAAGTTTTCAGAACGTTTTCTCAAAAATTTAAAACGAGTTTCGTACCTGAACCGGAAGCGCATTTTTGAGGAAACACGTTTTCTCTCCCAAATGAGTTTTCCGGCAACTATGCATATTACACAGGACTTTTTTATAATTTTCTTTTGTGTTATCAGTCAAAATCAATTGTAAATTTGTAACATACACTACTGATGTTTTCAAAAATTTATTAATAACAACGGGAAATTCGATGAGTCTTTAGTCTTTTCGGAAGAGAGAGAGGGGTAAAATCTGACAGCTAATAAATAAGAGAGAGAAAGTGGAGAAAGTGGTCTTTGAAGAACGTTAAAACATCTAACAGCAAATAAAAGCCAATGTACTGCCAGGGATGCCCGGAACATGAAAACTAGACGAAATAACCGGAATATGATGGAAACAGCCAGAATATCCCAAGATTTTAACTGCAACAGAATTCCATACAGTGGTTACCGTTTTCCTCTTAAAACGGTATAATCCGGTCTGTACCGTCCAATACAGAAGGGGATTAACATCTATGTATTGTATTAGTAACTCTATTGTTCAGTGCCAATTAACAACATCCAGTCCATAAGTGAAATATAATTTTATGCATATGTGAGTTAATTATATTCCTGTTGTAAGGCCCATGATTACATGCAAAACTGCAAATCCAACCGTAAGATCAACTCTTCATAATTATCAGTGAATCCCTCCAATCCAGAGACATCACGGCCTCTTGGCATTGATGCCTAAAGCACACCATTGTCATCTATATCACAATGACAATGAGAAAAGAAAATTATCACAAACATAAAATTCATTCAAAAAAAAAAAGAAGGAAAAGTGAAAAATAAGATAGGTTATGTTACCAGTCCTAGTTGACCTATTTTTAGAATCAGTGGAATTTGCTGATTATTTAATATTAAACCTCAAAGGAACACTAATCTCAAATAGATGTTCTCCTTCCTAACCTCATATTATGGATGTACCTGTTCTACTCTCAGAATCAGAGTTAGGGGAAGTTTTAAATTGCACTTACAGATAGGAGGATTGCGATTGCAGGAAAAGTTCCTTTGAAGACAGCTCAATCCTGAAGGCAGGTTACTGAAAGAAGAAATAGAATGCATTTTATCATAAAAGCGTCATATCTGATGAATTTGAGCAACATCAAGCACTATATTTATCAATAATTTTTTTAAAAAATGCTATAAGGTTAAGGTGTACTGTTGAAATGATAAATATGTGTTCAATTACAAATTAGCAGTCTCCTTTAAGTAGCAATTTTATTTGTTTCATGCTATGCCCCTCTGACACTCTAAGTTGTTTTTCCAAAAACAATAAATAAGAATTAAATTAGCAGTGCTGCATCAGATGATGTCAGTAACTTCCTGTGGAGACAAAGCACATGACCATGGATTGTAATTTATCGGGTTTAAGTCTTTAATATTCTTCCTGTATTAGTTATAAAATGACATATATCAATAGATTTTCCATACTACTTCTATGAAGACAGATAGAGGAGTTGTGTTTATCAGGATTCTGGAAGGAGGCATTTAGTCTTCCACATCGTTGCTACTCTCCACCAGTACTTTTACCATGGTAAAATAGTTTCTCTAATTTTCTAATTCAACTTCTTAGATAGCCCCATCTGCTGCACCTCTAGTAATCAATTTGACCTAATCACAGTAGATAGTTCTTAATCTTTATTTCAGAAGGCAAAGATCGGGTTCCTAGCCAGTTTTACATGTGAAACTGAGAAGATGATACCACACCAAAACCTGTTGAGCTCCTCAAGTATATTCATAATCAAACATCTTTTATCAATGCTAAATCCTATATTTTTTAGGACGATAAGAAGTTAACCCTGAGCTGATGTAAATGGAAGTACAAATGTAGAAATGCATGGCTTCCTTTAGTTATGGAATAATCATATAATTCTTAGTACATTATATTTGCAGTTGTTTAGCTTTCAGGAAATCATATCACCTCCAATACATAATACATTCTAAAAGAATGCAAAAGAGAAATAATCGATGCTGAAACTTAAAACATAATCATAGGCAGTAAATCTCATGCAACTGCATACAGAAAGTATGGGAGGAAAAATAAATTTTACCCTAATAGATAAGATAATCTTCAAAACCATAAAGGAGCTACCATCATCATTTTGTAAATATTTAGGAGCAGATATCGGCATCTTAAAAAGCTAAAAATTATTGCATTCAGCAGCAATATCTTGCATGTTTGACCTCATGCAGTTTCTGGTAACCAGCCTGTATTATCAATGCTAAAACAAAATCAACTTCCCTTTAGTGTCATTGAATGTTCAGAAGGTATGGACTAAAATTAAAGCCATACAGCGGGGAGAGAATCACCTGTTGTTTGAACTTTCTACTGTGAAGTTATTGGCAACTAAATTACTGCATATCACACCCCAAAAAATCTCAGTGTGAGTTTCGAGATTATAAAATCAATGCAGTAGATATGCAGATGATATAAAAATGCAGATATTACAAAATTTTGGAACAAGAAAATCTTAAAATTTAGGAGTTGGCAGTCAAACTATTACAAGATACCAGGATGGTAACCACAACTATTGAAAATAAAAACAGAGAGAAAGAAAGACATTTTTTTTTTACATACAGTTGTAAGTCTTGCTCAAGGATCCAAGAAGGAAAGCTCCCAGATAATTCATTGTATGACAAATCTCTGCAAGCAATAACATGGGAATGTTCAGTTGATATTCCATCCTACTGACAACCGATAACTTGGTCAGTCTTAAATTTAGTCACTGAGAAGTCTTGCATTTAGTCAATAGCCTTACATAATACCATAATTGTATGGATCTCACATGTGAATTTCCAAAATCACTTTGTTTTGCATACAGAACCTGTATTTTTGTTTCTCCATGTCTCCCATTTGCCAGAATGCCATTATCATGAAAATATTTTGCGAAGCAAAAAATGGACTTATTCACAATTCCAATTGTGTATACACATTGCAACCTTATAGCCGCAAATTAGTGGATCCCTAATGATTCTATTAAATTTGCATGGGTAAAAAATGAACCCTCATATTCTATGGCTAAACCAAAGACGGACACTCATACTACGGGTGTCTCAAATCAACTAAAGAAAAAATGACTTCGATATACACCGCATCGGAAATACCTGCTTTTTCCAAAAAAAACTCAAAGAGTTAAAAAATAATAATTCGGAGTTAAGAAATACACCGCATTGTCACTTTGGTGTATTAAATTGGAAAAAAAAAAGTTGAGTAATACACCAAATCAACTAATAACTCAGAGTTAAAAAATACCTGCTTTTTCCAACCAAAAAAAAAAAGTAGTCTTTTGGAAGTCGAAGTTTATAGTAGATATTACACTGTATTGTGCTATTTGTACGTGTCTGTCTATACATACACATAAAAATACATATCTACTGGGATCACTGCCTTGCCTAATACATGATTTTCTAGTCCATACGTTGCTGTGATAAATATTGATGGAAAAAAATATTAAACTTTTGATGTATCATTGGAGTTCAATTGTAAATTATGCTTTTGAATCTATATAACCATGAAATTTGAGAAACTGCATATTTAAAAGAAAAAATCTTGATAATCGTTATGGACCAAAAAACAAGAGAACTTCTCAACTTACCAAAGAGTTTGTTGATAACACCATTTACATCCATTTTAATTTAGAAGAAATACTTACATATTCAGGAGAGATGTACTCTTTTGGGCAGGAAGGGAGCCGTTTAATTGATTACTCCCAAGAAACCTGAGCATAAAGAAATTATGTCAAGCAATGATATGTTGGGAGGTTTCTGAAACAAAGGAGTAGAAGATGTTTATTACAAGTAAACGAGAGAACTCAAATTGAACAGCGAATCAGGAATCTGTCCACTTAAACTGTTGAAGCTCAAATCCCTGGAAAATTAAATAAACCATGGTTGTAAGAAAGAAAAAGTAAAATGCACTGGATAATAAAGGAAAAACTCTAACAAATATTTGCTTCATAGAATTGGCTCCCCCCTTCCCCAACCTGATTATCAACTGGCGAGTTTTCAGGTTGAAGTATATGGGAGCCAACCCAAAATCAACAGCAATAACTTACAATTGTGACAAATTTCGATAATCTCCAAAATTCGATGGGATAGAACCAGAAATATTGTTATTCCTGAGAATTCTGCAGGACACAGAACCAATTGGTTATGTTAATTTCGTACAAGGGCAATGGCAAAGCATGAAAATGAAAAACTAACACAAGAGATTTTTGTGCTACAGCCATATTGCCTTACAATTTGTCCAGAGACTTCATATCCTTGAGAAATGCCAGTGAAGAGCTTCCATTAGATAAATCACTTATTCTCCTACATGAGTAAATGTTATGTTTTAAGAGACAAGATTAGCTTTAATATGCTAAATAGAACAAAATCGATTAGAAGAGTTAACACTCACAAGTCCTTCAACAGGGTTAAGTTGGAAAATGTCGATGGTATCGGACCTCCAAAGGAGTTTCCTTGAAATCGCCTACAGAAAAATCAAGGTACAGTCAATTTATAAATCATGCAAGTGAGGTTGCTGAATGTTGTTACAAGTACCGAAAAAATACACCTCAGTTACTTTACATTGAAATTTAGTTTAAAGTCAAAACATAATATTGCTTACAAGGCAGTAAGCTTGGACCAATTCCCTATGAAGTCAGGTATGCTGCCTGTGAGTTCAGTGTCTGAAGCCCACCTGAGATCCCCAAAAACATTTCCTTGGTAAATTTGAACAAAATATTTATCTTTTAATTTTTTCAAATAAAAAACAAAAAAGGATATGTCAGAAAGCTCTTACACTGTCCGCAGGTTTTGGAGAGAAGCAAAATTTTCAGGTATAGCTCCACTAATTCCAGAACTAACAATATAGCTGTCAAGGTGGATAATGTTCATGAAACCAATGCTACACTTTTTGTCCTCAACACCAGCAGTAAATTTAAATTTCATTCGATAAGGATAAATCAAGAGTTGACAACTAATGATACGGTTGCTACTTGCTAGAAATCAGCCAAGCAGTAGAAAGGTACATGATACATATAACAGAACTTCATATCTAATGACTACGAGTCTATGACATTTCTTATGGAAACAACAATGCTTATCACTTAGTATGTCCGAGAAACAAATGTACATGTTTACAAAAAGGAAACTCACCATCCAATGGGCATGAACAAGGAGGTTGCAGTAAATGTAACAATAAATCATATCACCAGGTAAAATCGGTAGCAAATTATTGCATAGATAACAGGTCTTAAAACTTCATGATTTTTACAGGGAGAAACTAATGACTACACTGGCATTTATTTAGTGTACAGTTTTGGAGGAATTGTATCAATTAGAATATCTGCCAGCTACTCTGCTATAGCATTTCTAGCAGCCATCAGTTACTTCCAATACCTTTTAGTTCTTCTCAACTGAACTCAGCAAAACCTTGTGTCAACTACTTGGGATTGACTACATGAATCTTGTTTCACCATTCCATTTGATCAAGGGCCTTTTAGTTCTTCTAACTAGATAAAAATTTTGAATTCACCATCATGTATGCTGAATCTTGTAGAAGAGAAATTGCAATAGAACGGAGAGTTATGGTCAAATTTTGCCTGCCTTATTCTCATTCTTCTCAATACTGGTCATCTAAACAAGCTCATCCATGTAAAATATGCACTTCTCAATATTCTATCCACTTTAAATCAAAATAAATTATTTTAAATCGAAATTAGTTCAGAGAGATGTCATATTCTGAATAAACTTCTGCAGTTTGTGCTGTGAAATGTATAAGTTATTTCATAGGATATCACCCCCCCGCCAAACAGATGCACCACCTCAGCATCTAAAGCCGAGGCTAAGCCAACTACGAATCTTGCCCATTTTGCCAAATTATTGGACATAAACATTAAGGAAAGGACTGTTTTAAGGACATAAGAAGAGGAAAATGTGGGTAAAGGTATCGGTGAGCTTCCACATCTACGCAGTATGCACACCAAAGACACCTTCAGCTACATATGAGCATGCTGAAAGTATATATTACAACTCAATTGCAGTAACTCAAGAATTCCATGCTACTAGAATATAGTGAATAATAGTATATAGGTGGGCATTCATATGGATACCAAATGCAGCCCAACAAGAGAAGCAGCATTCCCCTGGAAAAAGATATAAAAAATGAGCAATGTTGAGATACTTACAGTTGCTCTAATTTTGTTAAATTCCCAATATCTGGTGGCAGAGGGCCAGAAAAGTGATTTGTACTAAAGGACCTGGAAAATTAGCAAGTTAACTACATTAAATAATTTGAATAAGTAATATCTGAATGGAATGCAAGAAACAGTTATGTCATTCAATCATTTGTATGAGGGATTCCAATGTTCCATTCAAGTAGGTCCTGAATACCACTATAGCAAAAGAATGAGATTTAAAAACAGCAATTAAGAATAGCAACATGTTTTTTTTAGAGAAAATTTTTATTGACACAGAAATATGTGTGTGTGTGTGTGTGTGTGTGTGTGTGTGTGTGTGTGTGTGTGTTTATATGTGCTTACATGGTGGCGTCAAGTAGTCTTGCAATCAACTGAAAATTGAAATATCAAGTTAAGAATAACATACAGTGATCTTAAATCAGCAAGTTTTCCAAGTTCCTTTGGTACCTCTCCAGATAATGCATTAATACCGAAGCTCCTAAAAGCATTAAATGAGATATCAGCACATAAAGGAATGTAGGTACTCAGAGAATATTATTGACCTGCAAAATTTTAATGAAAAAAAGGTAGGCTTACAGGTACTGCATGCGAGTTAGATTGCCAATGGATGCAGACAGGTTACCTGTCAGGTAATTTTGGCGCAAATCCCTGCAAAATGTGAAAGAAACTTTAGTATGATTAATGACAGAAAATTAAAATGGACACATTGTGGAAAACCACCTGGCCACACAGCACGTGCTTCAATGTGGCAATATTCTGCATCATAATTTCATGGACTACAGTTTGATACTCGGTAGTTTACGCAGAGAAAAGAACATGGTATAAGCAAAAGGACAACTTTATTAAATTAAAAAAAATCAATGAAGAACCATACAAATTGGTGAGGAAAGTCAAAGTCCATAGCTCATCTGGGATTACACCAACAACATCTAATGCATAGACTTTCCTGTAACAAAAAGGGAAAAGAAAGCAAGCAGTAAGTGAAAGATTTGAACAAACAGTACTGGCTGCTCAAGTTAATCAAACCAAAATGAAGTCGTTTTAGAGTAGATTCAAACTTCAAATTTGAATTGTTTTTCACTAACTTCTAGTAGGCAATGAGTTTATCAGGAATCAACTCAACTCAACTCAACAAGCTGCTCTTCTAATTACTTGGGGTCGGCTACATGGTCCATTTTCTCCCGTTGGTTCTATTAAAGTGCTTTAATCGTCATAGTTAAATTGAAAGCAATCGTGTCTTTCTTTATTGCCTCAACCCATGTTCACGTTGCCTTTCTTTTATTTCTTCTACCATCCTCAAGATGGTTCAAATGACTTCTCTTCACGGGCACATTAATTGATCTAGATTGCAAATGGTTACTATCTCAAACGACTTTCTCTCATTTTATCTTTAATCGGTACCACTTCTAACTTATACATAATTCATTCATTTCTATTCCATATTCTCTTATTACCCTACTCATCCATCTTAACATTCTCATTTAAGCTGCGCTCATTTTTTGAACAAGTCTTTTCTTAACCGTCCAACATTATATCCCACAAGTCACAGCATACCCAAAAATTAAAATGAGTTCAATGAGAAATTTAATAAGGAATTTGGTGACATTATTCGAAAAAATGGCAGCTTTTATTGAGATAATCACCAATTGGACCTTAGGTCGAACATGTGGGGTGCGTGGTGAAAATCCCAGTACTTGCTACTTACAACTCGGTAATGTGGCAAGTAGTCTGATTGCATTCGCATTTGATTCCAGGATTGTAGTTAGTTGAGTCGATGGAGGTTGAGTCGACGGCGGCTCCACTGCATGGTTCTCCGCTTATGTTCCATTGACCCGGAGACGCCCGTATCCCCCATTTTCGGAAGATGGAATTCAAAGCACTCACTGCCAACCAGATTCATAAATCATACCATACATTAAAACTGTAAATCTTGAATCAATAAACTCACACGCACCCGCACACACATATATACATATACGTATATATATATAAACTCATCCCAGATTTTCCTTGCCTTTCTTTAGAAAATTAAAGCTACACTTCATAATTCCCTCATTACTTCCTAGAGGAGTTGTTGAATGTTTCAACCTTGAGCCGGGCTACTCCTACTTTTCCCTTTTTTTTTTTTTTTTTGGTAGGAAATACTAAATTCATGACTTTCGAACTCCTCTAACATGCAGATCCCACAATATATATAAGATAAAAGGTGGTTGATACAATTGAAATGGACATATATTACGCCATTGATTACAAGCAACTACTCTGCATATCAAATATATCTCTTGCAATGTGCGATAAGTGATAACCATGTGTTGTAATTGTTTGAATTCTTCAAATTTTGTTTTTCAACAGTAAACATAAACCATGGTCACTAACATATATAAATTTTAAACTGGCAGAAAACTCGTGTTATGAGCAAAAATAAAGAATAAATTTAAGATTAAGAATTTTTTTAATAATAAATAATTATTTTTTATTCTTATACGTTACATTATTAAGAATAATATATAAATGTTCTAGACTAATTTCTATCAATTAAGTATAATAAAATCTTTAAAACTGTGATAGAAAATATCTATGCTTAAGATTTTTCTAAGGAACTATATATTAATTTATAACTCAATAAGTGCACGAGTTTACTTATTATAAATGAATTACCTATTATGTAAATTAAATGATATTACTTAAAACAAAAAATTTAGCATAAAGGATTTGAAATTTAAGTGAGATGTAATTTATTATAAAATTTTGGAATATGAATTTCAATATAATTTTTATTGATTTACTTGGGCTATCACATTATTTTCACGACCATTGTGCATAATTTTATTATAATTTTAAAAAGTACTTACTGAGATTCAAAATTTTAAAATTTTCTATTCCAATCATTTTAGCTTTTATTGTTAGAAAGACAAAAACAAATAAATCTATAATATATGTTACTGCAATTAGTTATGAGACCATTGAAGTTGAAATATTTAACTCTTTTTTTATTTATAATTTTATGTTCCTATTCCAAAAAATTCAATCTTGTGGCTTCAATGATTTGTTGAAAAAGAAATTTACAATAATCTCTAAAATATAATTTTTCAATCTTAATTTCTTTAAAATATTATAGCTATCAATCCATATTATATATTATAATAACTAGTTATGATGTTTCTAAGTTAAAAATCTTGATCCAACTTTCTAATTTCAATCGTCTCACAACCAATTGCAATATCTACAGAATATTATATTTTAAAGACATTTAATCAACTTTATTTTAGAATGTTGTATCTTAAAAGACATTTAATTAAAACAAAACAAAACTTTGAAGTATGCTATAAAATTACAAATAATAAAGAACCACAAGTATTTCAACTATTTTAATTGGGAGAAGAATTTCCTCCAATCGGGGTTAGAGAAATTCCTTCTGCCTTGTGTATGTGGCAGCACACCAAGATGCCGCGTATTAAAATTATGGTATTAATTTATTTATGTATTCCTAAATTTTAGGTACCAATCATTAGATTACTATACATGTAAAGGATGTTTAAATAAAAAATACATATATAAATATATAGTCAAATGATATGTTGTCACGTACACAGGGCAAGAAGAATTCCTCCAGCCTAGATTGGAGAAAATCCTTATCCTTTTAATTATGCGACCCTAATGTAATTTGATGTCTTTTGGTAAATATTTTGAGACGAATTTTTTATAATATAGATGCATAATTTTAGATAAATTTTCAGCTTTAAGTAATAATTATAGTTTATTGTTTAGTAAAACTCATATTAGTAGTATACTGTTTAAGAATATAATATAAATTCTTTATTTTTATTTAAAAAGTTGAAACACATTCTTTATGTTTTGTGCATAACATAGGTTTACTATTATAGTATATATATACATATAAGTTAAAATACAATATATAGACAAGATAAGATTGTTAAATACAAATCACCTTACAGCCAATTGATTAAATAATTATTCAATCTACGTTACTACTGTTGTAATATATACATACTAGCAATGAATTCGTGCTATGCACGGTGTGTTATGTACATGAATAAGAAAAAAATTAGTAAAATGATTTAAAAATAAATTTTTTACGTGAAGTATTTGATATGCATTATCTTGTCTATTATTTATGAACATAAAGAAGACCATAAATAAGACCTTAATAAGAGCGAATGTGCTACTCACATACTACATTTAATATTTTGAATGTATGTTTTTATTTATATGTGTAATCTCTAATTTTATAAAATTAAAAGTATATAATTAAGAGCATAATATTAAGCCACAACCTTAAAAAATAATATTTTTTAATCCAAAATTGAAAGTACTTGCTACTATAAATTAAAGTACTGCAAAAAAATATTAGTAATGACCAAAAATGTGATCAACTACATATTTTGCAAAATAATATTGATAGAATATTTGAATAGGTTGAATTTAAAGATATTTTATGTAAAAATCTACTAATAGATTGATTCATTTTGACCATATCATAAATTAATTAGGTTTTAGTTAAATGCTTGACCTAATATATTAAACATTTTATAAAAACAGTAAATAGGGTGTTACGCATACAACATTTAAATTAGGGTCCACATTAAAAATAATGATAAAGATTTATATGAAAAATTAATGATTAGATGAAATTCTTATTTTATAAATTTAAAACTCTATAAAAAATTGAGTTAAATCTATTGAACTCAAAAAACAAATAACCAATTGATAGTATAAATATAGATTGCACAACAATGGGTGTGTATCTTTTAAAAATTTTGAATGAGTTTATGAAACACATAATAGTTTTAATTTTAAAAGAGAATTTAGAAAACTATGATCTAAATTGATATACTTTAGAAATTATAGATCTATCTATGCTGTATATATTATTCAATTACTGAGAATTTTTGGGTTAACTTAAAATTATTCTTATTTTAAAGTTTGTAGGAAGGTTCCAATTAAAGAAATTTGAAAATTTTACTGTAATTATCAATGATTTTATCAATTTAGAATTTATAAATTTAAGAAGAAATAAGAAAATGTTAGAAAGAATCAATGATATTTTGACAAATATATATTATATATAAACAAAGTGCTAAGAAGTAAGTGACATGTTCTTTCTATTTTAAAAATTTTAAATCTCTTTGTGATTAATAAAGATTCTTTAGGAAGATTATAATTAAAGAAATTTAAAAATGTTACTATGACTATCATTAAATAGCATTTATGAAGATTATAATAAATAATAAATTAATTAATATGAACCAATAATAATATGACACTAGGATTTTTTGTTTTTAAAGAATAAAGATTTGAAGAAAAAGGAATTAAGACTTTTAACTTGAAAGACCTCTACCATTCTACTATAATATATAGTATAAATAAATAAATAAATATATATATATTTAATTCAAAGACCTCTATCTTGTTAGTGAACAAGATAAGATGTAATATATATAAGATAAGATGGTAAAATATATCATACCTATATACAAGTTTTAGAAAAACGGTAGGATTGTGTTAAGTTTTTTAGTTTTATTAAACTACTTTATAGTATAATATATATAGTCATATATTATTTAGGTAGTAACTTTGTTCACTAACAAAATAATCTCCATAATTGGTAAATTTTGATAATGAAACTCTATTATTGGTAATATCCATTATTAATAATCTCCATATTCGTGCGACAGGTGATTTGCGGTTGTTCTAGTGTTGACGCAGCCCAAGTTGTTTGTGCACTCAACGAGGTCGCATGGGGTTACTCGTAACAATATAAAACGATTGATTGTAGGAAATTGCTCATAATGCTATACAGCAGTGAGCACGTACTATATACGAAGTGAAAATAATATTACAGTAAACATAAAATTTATATAAAAATTAAATTATCAATTTTATACACTAATGATATTTAATTACATTAAATTATAATAGTTTATATAATTTTAAAATAAAATATTAAAAGTTTTGTTTATTTTTAGATTTCGGACACCAAAAGCGACTTACAAATAATCAACTACTTCTACAAAAATCAAAGAAGATAAAGAAGAGGAAACATCCTCCATCCAAACTCTTTGAGAATCATAATTCAAAGCCATTCGAGCTATACAATGAACGACCCCATCCTCTTTCCAAGAAATGTAAGAGATACCCAATCTTCTGAATGATCTTGATAACTCACTAATTGCTTGGTTGATATGCCCAAAGGAAGACAACACAGCCAGAGAGTCACGTATGGATGTAAAAACATATTTGAAAGTTAATTGCAATAAAAAAAAATCTTAACTTATATAAGAAACTAAGTTTTATTGTGACATTCTAAAGGAACTTTTTTATTTTAAAATCTTACTAAGGGACTACATTGATGTATATGTTACAAATTTTAGATGATATATATATTAAATACATTTTATGGAGCACATATAACCACTTAAAGTTGATAAGTTACCGAAAAAAAAGAATTCAAAATTTTAAGTTAGGGAGATTTGATTTACCTAGATTACTTGAGTTTTAGTAAACATTACTAGTAAATAATGAATAGAAGGTAAACTATTTTATAGTTAGACCAATATTATTATGAGATATGTAATGTTATCGTTTAAAATTTTTTAGAAATTCACCCAACAACTAATTGGTACAATATATACTATAGATAGTTTTGTTCTTCTTAAAAAACCAAAAAAGGTTAAAGGGATGTGAATAACAAATTCTTGTTTTGAATCAAACGAAGGACTTTCTAAAATTATAAGAGAATAGCCTAAGGAAATATAAATACAAGAATTCTAATATTTTGAATTTTATGTAAAACTTTTCAAAATAATATTAGATTTTACTAAAATTTATTAATCGTGAAAAAAATAAAGGTTTTTATATTTTATGGTTAAACTTGTACTATTAAGTCACGTGTGATATTAGTAATTTAAAATTTAAAAAACTAAAAAAATTATATTAGCCTTTTTAATATAAAAGACCTAACGAAGTATTGCTATAAATAGATAGCTATAAATGCACATTATGTTAGTCTGAATCACATAACAATATGTCAAAACTTATTAAAGTAATAAGTGTTTCAATATTACCAAAAATTTAATTTTCAGAAATTTAAGGGAGTGACTTTAGGAAATATATAGATTTAATTTTGAAAGAAATGTAAAATTTTAGGAAAGTATGATAAAAATTATATATTTTAACTAATCAAATTGTAACAATATTATGTTAACATTACCAAAAATTTAATTTTCACAAATTTTAAGAGAGTGATTTAGGAAAGGTATAATAGAAATTGAAGGTCCCATCTATATACTACCTATAATTCTATTAGGATGATTTTTAGGCTAACCAATCAAATTGCAACATAAGCTTTTTAATATTACAAAAATTAGAAAATCTGTAAAATTTGAATTAGAAGTTTAAGGCTCAAAGATCTTCTAACCTATTGCTATAGTATAGTATCGATTTGAGTCATTGAATGAAGGTGGGCCACAACTTTGGGATCTATTATCAATACCCTCCGTCCACACTGTTCTGCAAGTAAATCGTATACAAATTATCTCATGAAGTGTAATAGGTACATAGTCATATACAATCAAGTCCCAATTCGTACTATACTTCACCAAAATTTTCTATTAAAATTTGAAGTTCTATTTAAATAAGTTTTTACAAATTATTTGATCAAATATAATCGTAATATAATTTTAGATTCAAAGTATTATTTAATTAAATCTCTACAAATTATTATTGTTACATATAAATTATGTCATAACATTATCAATTAGGATTAGTTTTTATAAGTTATTTTATTTTTCCAGAACATTTTATTACAATAAAACAAATTAGGATTATCAATTTTGGATTGTATTATTAATTATTTTAGGTTTTGTATTAATTATTTATAACGTTTTTTTTTGTGAATTTGAACAAGCTTTACTTTTCGTACATTAAACGGGTTAACATCTAATATATATATCTATATATAAACTCATCCTACATTTTCCTTTCCTTTCTTTAGAATATTAAAGCTACACTTCATAATTCCCCCATTTCCTCCTAGAGGAGTTGTTGAATGCTTCAATCTTGAGCCGGGCTACTTCTACTTTTCCTTTTTTTTTTTATTCGAAAATACTAGATTCATGACCTTCGAACTCCTCTAACATGCAGATCCCACGATATAAGATAAAAGGTGGTCGATACAATTGAAATCGTTCCCAAATTTGAAAGTTCAAATTTATTTATTATTCTGATAGACAGGACAAGCCGGGGGGGAGGGGGGAGGGAAGGGGGGGAACATCAGCCCACGAAGCCTGCCCGTGTTTCGTAGGGTTTGGGATGATGTATAAATTCGCCAACTTTAGAATGAATACTTAGATTGTGTTTGGATAAAAAAATTTAGTGAATGAAAAGAAAATGGAATAGGATATGAAATTGCATTATATATTTGGTTACTAGCAAAAACGCAGAGTAAAAAAATATTAAAAAAAAGAAATAAAGATTTAGAATATTTTATTTTGTTATATTTTCTCTCACATTTTTTTTCTCTTGATAAATTCATGTTCCAAACACATCACTAAAGTCTGGCCCAAAAAATATATATATAATACAAACAGAACTTTTTTCGAAACCTTAAAAATCACAATATAAAATACTATTATACTTTCCCGATCAATTGAAATAATAATGTCATACAATATTTAATAAACTCAATAAAAACATTATGTATTGTTATAACAAAATAAGATTTAACAGCATCATAAATATAACAAATTATGAGAAGCATGTTTTAGGGAGTTTCAACATTTTCTAAGAGTTAAGTTATGTTAGAGCATTTAAAATATTTCCTAAAAGCATTTTTTTTTTTAAATTTGATGAAAGTTTCATTTTTGTTTTAAAAGTAAGTTTTCGTAAAAACGAGTTTGTCCTTCCAAAAAGAGTTTCTAGAAAACTATGCGAAAGGTGTTTTTTTGTGTGGGTATTAACAAGAGGAAACCTTCTTGCCCTCTTAAATGCACACAATCATTCGTAAGTTAGAAAGTCGATTCCAAAATCATCAATTTAGTCAAGTGAGTTTGTTCAGACATAATTTTTTTACTAGCTTATGATTTAAATCTAGTTATATAAAAAAAAAGTTACATCTAAATGACCAAAATTTTTGTTGAAATAATGCTGATGCCTGCACTTTCCCCATAAACCCTGTGATTCCAAGCATGACTGTTTTTTTGACATCAACTTAAGAGCTAGCTAATTCAGAGTCAACATGTAAATTCCATGGCTGTATAGACTGAATTAAGAATGTAAAAAGCCGTCGTGACTATATGTGTGCATATATGTATATGTTTGTGTATTTTAAGCAAAAATGACGATGAAGTCAGAGTACACTAGTCCTCCCTCCCAAGCTAGTTTTATATATGGAATTTGGGCTGAAATTATGTACTACCCAGTGTATCCACTGCTATATAAGATTGTAAAGGAGCAGAGCTGATTCGAGTAGTGAGTTATTTAAACTTAATTTGAAAACTTTAACGAGTTTGAAATTGTATTCAAGCTTAGTTTGTTTAATTTTTGAATAAATTTCAAATGAGTTTTAATTGAGCCGATTACTAGCCAAGTTCAAATAGTTTGAATATTTTTATGTATATAAGTATATCGAACAAAAGTAAAAAAATTAACTACTTTTAAAATGTATTTAAGTTTAACTTATTTATATAAGAAAAATACTATTCTTTCATAATTATTGTACAGAATTTTACACCAGAATGATGTGACAATGATAATTTTGTAATTAATATGTACCTTGATGAGTTTTTTATTATGCAATGATAGGACTATAACTTAGATACATCATGCTGATGATAAATTTTGCATAATTTTTTTGATTGTATAGTATTACTCTTTATATAATGATCTAATCTCAACGATCTGAACTCAAGTCAATTGGTTCACTTTACATCCTTACCGTTGCTACAGCTATACGTGATTTGATTTGGCCCGGCCCAATTGTAAGGTCGAAATTTTCTAACTTTTGAGGCAGGGAACAAAGTTTTGCATGTTCAATTAAATCAAAACAAACATAGAGAGAGAGGCAGAGAGAGAGAGCACCTTCAGAAGGAGTTGTGGTAGCATTCGGTTGATTTTGAGCTCGAGCTATGTCAACCATGGC
This sequence comes from Euryodendron excelsum, assembly GCA_033060915.1. Lineage (NCBI taxonomy): Eukaryota > Viridiplantae > Streptophyta > Magnoliopsida > Ericales > Pentaphylacaceae > Euryodendron > Euryodendron excelsum. The sequence goes on along the minus strand of CM065381.1, from coordinate 14,023,185 downwards.
GAAGAAGCAAACAAAGCAAAAGGCCAAGGCACAGAATAATGGTGATCCCGCCATACGTTTCATCTTTCTCGATCTGTCAGATAGGTTCGTAAATAGATTCATGCATACATGTATACATATGTATATATATTGAGAGAGAGAGAGAGAGAGAGAGAGAGAGAGAGAGAGGCGTTTTTAGGAATGGTACAGTTTTTTTGCTCAACTCTTTTTAAATTTAAAAGTAAAAAAATAAGGTCCGTTTAATAATGCTGTTAGTTTTTATTTTTTGTTGTGTGTTTTTGGTGTGTGTTTTTTGTGATTTAATGATAGGTGTTTATAAGTTATCATTGTGCCAATAGTACTAGACCAATATTTTGATAAGAGAGAATGCATTCATTTTAGTGTTTTTAGTTACCTTTTTCCAAATTTTGTAAAAATTAAAAAATTTTTTAAACAAATGATGTTTTTTGTTTTTAAAAAAAAAACAATAAACGTTACCAAACGAGGTAGATTTTTTTGACATTTTTACTTTTTGTTTTTTTTTTTTTTTTTTGCTTATCTTTAGCTCTTTAGCTAAAACAAAGTTTAAAAAAATAAAAAAAAATAAAAAATAAATTTTTTTTACTGGTAAACTTAAAAAAAAAATTAAGTAAAAAGGCTGTACTAAACAGACCTTAAATCGAACGCAAAAAACATTCAAAAAGTTTCGCAGTGAGATATGAAAATTATGTGCTGATTATTTTAAAGCTTGACTCTTTCTTTATAACTAGGTTTCAGACGCAAGAACTTTCCCTCGTACGAAATCGTCCACGCTTGCCTCTTTACAATCTCGGCAAAAACAAACTCCTTTTGCATACATACATACATACATATATACATGCATGCATATGTAACAAAGACAAATCATTGGAAGCTAATAAATGAAAGTTTGACTTGGAACAGTTAATATCCCTCTCCTGTTGGGCTCATTGGTTATATGTATTGGCCCGTTGGGTCAGATGTCAATTTTTAGGTGCCCTACCATTTTCGTATTTATCCAATGACACGAACAGGTCTCCCCATGTACTCCACCCATAAAAACTCTCAAGATATGTATTAGGTTTAAACTTTGAAGATATACCCCTTCTACAATAAATTTATGCTGTGTTTGAAATATAAATTTATTAAGAAAAAAAATGTGAAAAAAAAAAATAATAAATAATATTTTTATTCTCTTTCGCTTTTTCTTTTCTTTTCTATCATTAAATTCTTAATCCACACACAGTTTTAGAGTGCGAAATCGTCCACACGTGCCTAGAAAAATATCTTTTGAAGAAAAAAAGTGTTAGGAACTTCAAAATTGCTGGCTGGAGCTCCCTCCATTGTCTACATGGCAACGTCAGTCACTAGAAACAATGTCCGCGTGTCTTGGTCGATCTTTCAAACAAGGATAATGTTTTACTATTAGACAATTTATACAAATTTCTTTATAGAATAATATTATTAAATAAGAACCTTCCATTTTAAGATAAAATGTAAATCATAATAGTCCTTATACAAAATTCTATTGTCACATTATTCTCGTTAATTTTTTTTTTTACAAATTTTCTTAAATAATAGCATTTTTCTTCAAATAAATATAGAAATTTTTTTTAAAAATTGAATAAAAATTCCTTTCAAAATGATGTGGACGGTGACATTTTTTTAGAACTAAAGAACATCATGATAGATGCAATGTTTTAAAATGAAAGGCTGTCGTTCAATCGAATCATTTCACACAAAGATTCTTTATATGTTAAATTTTTAATCATATAACATTACTCATAAACGACTGTGTTTGATGCGGGTATACTACAACTTCCAACCAAAAAATTATGTAATGCCTTAGTTAGCATGACATAAGATAGCAAGAGGAGTGCTAGTTGCAGGCGAATCAGCAGTCACTCTTCAGCTATCGCCACTATGCAAACAACACGTGTTCTTTTACTTTATAAGCGTAATTGGAATCGAGAAATCCTAGTTTTGTATTGTATGTGGGCTAGTCTCTTTGCGTCGAATCAAAAAAATAAAATTGAATCATTTCATACAAAAATTCTTTATATGTTAAATTTTTAATAATATAACATTACTCATAAACGACTGCGTTTGATGCGGGTATACTACAACTCCCAACCAAAAAATTACGTAATGCCTTAGTTAGCATGACATAAGATAGCAAGAGGAGTGCTAGCTGCAGGTGAATCAACAGCCACTCTTCCGCCATCGCCACTATACAAACAACACTTGTTTTTTTACTTTATAAGCGTAATTGAAATCGAGAAATCCTAATTTTATATTGTATGTGAGCTAGTCTCTTTGTGTCGAATCAAAAAAATAAAAAAGTTTGTAATACATATTTACACCAGTTGGAACTCACCAACCGATGGGTGTGAACAAAGAGTTGCAATAAATGTAAAAATAAGTGAGACTGAAGGCTAGAATCATTAGCATATGGTATTACATAGACAATGGGTTTCAAAGCCTCATTATTTTTACATGGTTAGACTAATAACTGCAGTGGCATTTGTTTACGGTACAGTTTTCGAGAAAATTGTAGCGATTAGAATATCTGCCAGCTACTCTGCTATTGCATTTGTGGCAGTCATCAATTACTTTATTAAAAACCATTATGACCTTACAATAAAGTTCTCCTCAACCGAACTTAAGAAAGCCTTGCGCCAACTACTTGGAGTCAGCTTCATGAACTCTGTTTCCCTATTTCATTCAAGGAAAATGTTATTCGTTTAAAATTTTTGTACAAAATTTTATACTAAAATGATGTGATAATAATAGTTTTGTAATAAATAAATATCTTGATGGGTTCTTTATTTTAAAATGATAAGTCCACAACTTAACCACATCATGCTGGTGATAAATTCTGTATAAATTTTCTGGTTACATAGTATTACCCTTCATTCAATTACTTCATGTAACCAGATATCATTTTCAATTTATTATCTCGAATTCTGAATGTTGTAGGAGAGAGGTTACAACAGCAACAGAGTGTTATCATCAAATTTCGCCTGCCTTACTCTGATTCTTCTCAATACTGCAGGCTGCCTAAACGAGCTCATCCATGTAAAATATGCATCTCAATCCTATTTCCAGTTTAAATCAAAAGAAATTATTCTAGATTGACATCAGTGCAGAAAGATGTCATATTATGGATAAACGCTTGCCTTTTATGCTGTGAAATGTATACAACTTTTTCTAGGATTCCCATAACAGGTGCACCATCCAAAGCAAAAGCCAAGCCAGCTAGGAATTGTGCCCATTTTGCCAAATTATTGGGCATACAGACTAAGGAAAGGACTGTTTTAAGGAGGTAAGAAGAGCAAAGTGAAGGGAAAGGTATTGGTGAGCTTCCAGCCTTCCACACCTAAGCAGTTCACACACCAAGGACATCTTCAGCTATATGATGAGCACGGTGAAAACATACATTACAACTCAATTTCAGTGACGTAAGAATTCTTTGCAACTAGAATATAGAGAAAAATAATATATCAGTGGGAATTCTACTCTACCATTTCCCAATTCTATTCATATGGATACCAAATGCAGCCCAACAAGAGAAGCATCATTCTTCTGGAAAATGAAACAAACAGTGAGAAATGTCTCAGCACTTACAGTTGCTCTAATTTTGTTGAATTCCCAAGCTCTGATGGCAGAGGGCCAGAAAAGTTATTTGTACCAATGGACCTGAAAAATTAGCAAGTCAACAACATGATATGCAGGAAGCAGGTATGTCATTCAATTATTTTTATGTGTGATTCCAATGTTCGATTCAATGAGTTTTGAACACCACTACAGCAAAAGACATGAGATTTAAGAACAATGAAGAATAGCACAATATTGTTTTAGAGGAAATATTTGTTGAAACAGAGATATATTTTGGGGCATACTGCCAAGTGTTCCTAGGGGACATGATAAGGTAGAATTACTGCTGGTTTAACTCTTAGGAAGAGCATTAATGTAATATACTCTCAATAAATATTGACTTATCCCTTCTCCCAAAAAAGTTTTAAAAGGCAACTAATGCATCAATATCCTGTTAGCACTACATGCCGAAATACCCTATACCAAAAGGGAAATGCTTTGTAGCAAGCATATTCCCACCGGATTCTCCCACTGCCTGTCATGGCAGGGCATATATTAAACACCTCACTTTTGAAATAGAATTAGTATTGACTGAAAATAGAAACAATGGCAGAAGATGAGCACATGTTAGCATTAACCTTTCACAATGACCACCAGTATTTAAAGAAGCAATTTCAATTAATTACTTTAATGACCTAATACAATTTAAGAAAGTTTTGTGACGCACTAATTTCATCTTAAATAGTTTGCGCCTTCAGCAAAAGCATATATGCTTAGGCATGCGTGAATAGAGTCGTACAGTGTGGCAAGTGTAAAACAAATTGTAGGCCCCGCTCTTTGTACAACCCAATAGTGCATGTTTTTAGGACACATGTTAGCAAGACCCACGTTTATAATTGCCTTGCAATCAATACAAAATCAAAACACAAGTTGCCTCATAAAGACATACAAAATTAAGAATAACATACAGTGATCTTAAGTCAGTAAGTCTTCCAAGTTCCTTCGGAAGCTCTCCTGACAATGCATTAATACCCAAGCTCCTAACAGTATTAAATGAGATATCAGAACATTAAAGGACTGTAGGTACAGAGAATATTAATGACCGGCAAAATTTTAATTAAAAATAAGGTAGGCTTACAGGTACTGCATTCGAGTTAGACTGCCAATGGATGCAGGCAGGGGACCTGTCAGGTAATTTTGGGCCAAACTCCGGCAAAATATGAAAGAAAATTAGTATCATTAACAGCAGAAAATTAGAATGGATCCATTGTGGAAGAGCACCCGGCAACACGTAGCACATGCTTCAATGTGGCAATATTCTGCATTATAATTTCTTGGGGCTGAGTTTGATACTCCGCTGTTTACATACAGAAAAAACAAAATGGTACAAGGAAAAGGACAACTTTATGAAATCAAAAAAATCATGAAGAACCATACAAGTTGGAGAGGAAAATCAAACTCCCCAGCACATCTGGAATTACACCAACAACATCTAATGCATAGACTTTCCTGTAACAAAAATGGAAAAGAAAGCAAGCACTAAGTGAAAATTTTGAGCAAGTAGTACTAAGCACTCTATTTAATACAATGAAGGTTATGAACTTATGTGGAAATTGGTGGAAGATTTAAAAAGTTCAAACCAAACGAAGTTATGTTGGAGTAGATTCAAACTTCAAAATTCAAGTTTGAATTGACTTCCGCTAACTTTCTACTAGGAAATAAATTTATGAGAACTAAACTCAAATAAGTATTTGTCCTAATTGCTTAGGGTCAGCTACATGATTGAAGATGGTTCTATTAAAGTCGTATTCTTAATTAAGTTTGAGGCAATCGCATCATTTTATTATTTTCTTAATCCATGTTCTTCAGGACTTCTTCTATTTCTTTTACCATCCTCAACATGGTTCAAATAATTATTTTCCCTTATTTTATCTTCAATTAGTGCCACTGCTAACTTATCTATAATGCATTCACTTTTTATTCTGTAAATTTTTATAATACTAATCATCCGTCCCAACATTCTCATTTCAGTTCAGCTACACTCATTTTCTTGAACAAATTATTTATCAACCGCCCAACAGTCTATGCCACACATCATAGCAGACCTAGAATGAGTTTAATAAGAGACAAATGGCAGCTTTGTAATTGGACAGTATGTCAAACATGTGGTATGTGGAGAGAGTGGCAAAAATGCTAGTATATATTTGCTACTTACAGGGCGGTAATGTGGCAAGTAGTCCCATCGCAATTGCATTTGATGGCGGGATTGTATTCGTAATTGTCGATAGAGATGGTGGTTAAGTCAATGGCGGCTCCACTGCATGGCCCCCCGCTTATGTTCCATTGATTCAATCTTGACGATAAGCCCCATAGTCCGAAGATGTAACTCAAAGCACTCACTGGCAACCAAATTCACAAATCATACGATTTAGCTACACAGTATAACTATAATTCTTGAACTAAAAAACATATATATCACAAAAAAATCCCCAGTTTTTGTTTTTCTTTATTTCTTTATTTATTTCTTTTTAGATAATCTACCATCAGCTCTAATAGCAAAACAGACACACACTACGGAAAATATGGATTTAGACCTGATTGGTTTGCCCTGAACGGCCCCAATTGATAGGTTTTCCAATCATCACCAAATCAACGGCCTTGCTTTCCAACTTTGAGGCAGAGGGCACAGTTTTGTTTGTTTCAAAACACATACCCACATACAGAGATGAAAAGAAAATAAATAAATATATATATATATATATATAGAGAGAGAGAGAGAGAGAGAGAGAGAGAGCACCTTCAGAAGGAGGTGTAGTACCAGTTTGATTTTGAGCTCGAGCTACCTCAACCAGGATGAAGATGCAAACGAAGTAATTAAAAGGCCGAGGCACGGACTGATGGTGTTGTCCAGATAAGTTAGTAAATGGATTACTGCATTTAGGATTGAAAGAGAAACCTAAGCTGGCATCGAGTCCACTTTAATCCAACGCAAATAACATACCAAAGTCTCACAGCGAGCATACGACAGTTTTTGTGCTGAATGTTTTTAAAGCTGACTCTTTCCTTATATGGAAAAATAGAATTTTCCTTTTGCAATCTGTAGGTACAAAACACTCCTTCTATCAAGTTGACTAGACTCTCATTTTTTTTTTATTGAAAAATTCTATTCTATCAAATGATATTTATCTAATCAAGAATCATCGAGATAAATTATTATTTAAAAAAAAAATGTCATCTAATCACATTTATATTATTTTTTTTTATTGTATAATATTACTCTTTATACATGTGGCATAAGAATTATAGCGCCTATTTTTTAAAGCTAATAAATGAGGTGTGGTGAGCCTAGCGGCAGGACGCTTGATATCTGACTTGGAACAATATCTCGTCTGCATTTTCATTGGTTAGAAGTATTGGGTCATGCTCTCATTTGGATATTAGTCCTACAACAAGATTATCAAGTGGGCAAGTTGCAAGTCAGACCTCGCCAAGTCGCCATTGAGCGGTTCAAAACACTGAGATGCAATATATATACATATATATATAGTTACATATAACTTGGATGGATATTTATTAATATCTAAGCAGGTGAAGCCACAGCATACCAAACGTTTAATTGTAGGTAGCAGTGTGTACTTCCTCAACTGCCAATTTAGCAACGAAGACATTGACATGTTCGATGAAAACCATTTTACAAGTTTGATTTCTTTTTTTCTTTTTTTCTTTTGATGTGCTTGAAGTGCAAATAAGCTTATTGAATTAAATTCAAACATAACTTAAAAAAATATATATACATTCAAGCTTCACTTGTTCATTACGAATTAATATTTTCAAGAAACATGTTTAAAAAACTAATTACAAGCAAATGTACGCACAATAAATATCAAGATTCAAGACTCAAGTCAATTTCTAAACACAAATTGTTGAGTCAGTTCAACTGTTGTAGAGTTCCAAATGGTTCTCGCATCATCTTAGGTTTCAAACAACTAAAATTAAATAGCTGACAGTTTGAATAAAAAATGCTATTCTTTTAGAAAGACAGTGGTATTACTATATTTAAAAGCAATCATAATGAGTGTTTTGTTTTAACGTAAATGACTCTTATTTAATTACATCATTATATGATCCATTATATATAAATTTTCTGTTTGTATAGCATTACTCTATTTGGATGCATGCTCATCCCATTTCAAATGATTTCAGATGGTCCTCTATCTAGGGCTGGAGAACCCCCACCCCCCATCCCTCCCTCTTTGGGAATGCTTTGACAATTCCATTATATTAGGAGATCCTGCATACAAATTTCCGAACAGTAAACTGCTTCCCTAGAAATTAGAATCAATTGTATTGCATGATTTGACAAAATTCCAGCACTTCCAGCACTTTAAAGACTTAATTACTAAGAAGAAAAAAAGAAAAATGTAGTTAAGTTACAGAAAAGGAATCTCTCAATAGTCATTTATTCTAGGACGAGCATTGATCTCTGTTTCCTTGAAGAAATAACAACCCTCACCTACCTTCTCCGATGTTCTCCTGAAGCATAGGCTTAGTGGCATTTACTGGTGAACGGTCTGCATCAGCCGCCAAGTTTGCACTAGTCGATGAGCTGTAGTGGCTGTAGTCATTTTTGGCAGTTGCAGCATCATTACTCATAAAACTGGTTGCATCATTAAATTTCCAGTCAGTCAGATATACAGGCCTTGAAGTTACATCACTAATTTCAATGTCTCCAGAAAGCATTGCCACCACACGGGACATGGATGGACGTAGATTCGGTGACGTCTGGGTGCACAAAAGAGCTACTCCTATCACTCGTTTTACTTCTTCCTCGTTGAATTCAGATAAATTTGCATCCAATAGCTCAACTTCATGGTTGTTTTCATGTAGATACCAAGCCTAAAAGGAGGGAAGATTAAAAAAATGCCATAAGAATTCAACATGGGAGGAATAGTACAGGAATTCTGAATCATGTAGTTGGAGCGGGGGCTGTCCATGCTGGGTGCTTCTATTAGACACGGATTGTGTTTTATAAAAAAGGTCAGAGTTATAACTTATACAATAAATTCAAGTTTGGATTTGGAGAAATATGGAAATGATAAATGAAAAATTGTTTCACAAAGCATTTGAACGAGTAGCCTTTGGTTTCCCTAGCATTGAACCAACCCATTTTTTTTTTCTCAGTGCACTAGAAAATTTTATTTGGTCAGCAAGAAAATAAAACAACGTTTAGAACAACCTTTAAATTAATTCCTTATGCTTTTTGTTTCCACAAGCATGAAAAGCCTGTAGCTAAGCCCTATGGTTGCGGGATAATTAGTTTGATGATAATTTTATTTATCGGTCCCAAAGAATGAATAGACTAAGTTTCAACAATGTAGTGTCCTTATATTGCATCTGAGGGCCAATGTCCAAGCAAATTTACCTAATTAACGTATTGATGATTTTGTCAATAACCTATCTGCATGAGCAAATGCTGCCCAAATGTATTGACTATCAAATAATAAGGTGACAAACATGTGATTTTCATCACATTTTCTGAGCTTTAAATCATCTAGTCTTCTAGCAGATGTTTATTAAAATAGAGGGGATGATTCAATTTCCGTGCAACACGAGGAGACATCCACAATTTTTCCTAGGTTTTAATGATATTTATTTCTTTTTCCAGAAGTGAACTATGCATAGATGTAGCTGAACCATTCACCTCAGGTACTTTACCCACAGTTAAGATGCACGCAACTAGAACGTTTTAAAGGATCAATGCTCGAGTGCAAAAAAAAAGTGAGTCATACCCATTCAAGAAGATATATCTTTTCTTCCTCCAAGCTCGAGTCAGAATTTAGCCTTCCACTGACAATCTCCAGAGCTAAGACACCAAAGCCAAACACATCAGCCTTTTCTGTAAGGTGCCCACGCATAGCATACTCAGGTGCAAGATACCCACTGCATCATTAACAAGGAAAAGCCACCACTTTTAGGATATTACTTCAGCTGCGAAAATATCAAGTGATATAAATTAACCAATTAATGAAGGAATATATGGAGCTTGACTGCTAAGAACCTTACATTGTCCCAGCAACACGGGTGCTTATGTGGGTCTTTTTGTCATCATAAAGTTTGGCCAAACCAAAATCAGAAATTTTGGGGTTGAGATCAGAGTTAAGAAGAATATTGCTGGCCTTCACATCTCTGTGTACAATACGAACCTGTGATTCCTCATGAAGATAAGCGAGACCCCTTGCTACTCCCAAGCATATATCAAAACGAGTGGGCCAGTCAAGATTCAAAGTTTTCTTTCCTGCTTCATAAATGCCAATATAGTCAAATATTTCCTGTTCTCCATATTCAGAAATTATAATATATGGAGAGCTGTAAAGGTTATCCTTTTACCAAATAATGCTTGATCAAGACTCCTGTTTTCAAGATACTCATAAACAAGCAGTCGTTTATCTCCCTCAATGCAGCATCCATACAATTTCACAAGATTTCGGTGCTGCACAGCAGATATTGTAGCTATCTCTGCGACAAATTGACTCTTTCCCTGGTGGGATGCAACAGAAAGTTGTTTAACAGCAACCACCCTCCCGTCATTGAGTGTTCCCTATTTACAAGTACAAAACTTAAATACTTGAGACAAATTGGCTGGTCCAACCATGGCTTTTGTTCTCATGCTCCATTTATCAATGTAGAAAAAAGGGGGGTATGGAGTATGGACCAATAAATTTATGTTTAGTGTGCAATACTGTTTTAATAGCAAGGGCTTGGATTTACCATTATGTTATTTCTACAAAAGTCGCAATGGACTGCTGCTAACCAATAATGGCACAAAATGCAATGGTATAAGCACATAGCTGCCATGTCACAATGATTTAAAAAGCAAAAAAGTGGTGATGAGACAGATTGCGGTCTTCAACTAAGAAGCTAATCATGGAAAATCCTAGAGGAGCAGTACTTACAAGTTAGATAATTGGTACCAATTCATGAAGCAATACGAAGTGCTGGATGACTGCTTATCCTTGATTATAAGAATGACATACCTTATAAACAGGTCCAAAGCCTCCCTCCCCAAGTTTGTTTTCAGGATGAAAATCTTGCGTTGCAGCCCTTAGTTCAGCATAGCTGAAAGTATAAGGTCTAGCATCCATCCCTAGGAGCTCTGCAAGTCCAATACAGACGGTTGTGAATATATTTAGGAAGTCACAACTCGACTTATATATCTAGTATGCTTATGAGTTATAATGATGGTCATGATCATTCTGTGGCACATTAATCACCGAAATTTAGCAGATTATATAAGAAAATGTACTAATTATTATCACAAGCATAAAAATCTTAATCACAGTTTTCAGTCCAAAATGGTCTTTGATTTAAGATGAAGAAATTGTAGGGGGGAAACTAAAGAAAATCCCAAGATGGGTTCCTTTGATAGGAGTTTATCTTCTTTCCTCTCACTCTACCAAAAAAACCCGAGGATTAAGGTGTTGCTGGTGGGATGGGATAGATTTTTGTAGGGTGGTGGGGGGGTCAGTTAATAGTAGGACTTTCAAATAAACCTTCGTCATGCCCAAACACATGTTATGAAAAACACAAATAGCATTTGGCAAGCCTGATGTTGCAGCTCTCAGATAGCATTTCCACTAAAAGACTAGAGCCACGCCTGGGCAAATAACATATCTGTTGTGCAGCAAAGAAGTCAAAGTGCAATAACAAACTTGGCCTACTGTTTTTTTTTCCTTCTAGTTTTACCTTCATCCTCGTTCTGGCGTGCCCTTGTTCTTCTTTGGACGAAACAATACAATGCCAATACAGAAAGAAAGCTTACAACTCCGACAAGAACAACAATCCCTACAATCAAACCGGTCTTATTCTTCTTGCTGGTAGGAGGGCTGGTAGGAGGGTTGTTACTAACAGTGGGGATGAAGTCTGTACAAAATATTAGTTGTCAAAAACTTGACATCAGATACAAAAATATCAGATTTAAATTTCTGAACTTTATATTTCTGAATCGTATTACCTGGGGTGGCACTGATTGCTGAAATAGAAGGTCCGTATGTAGCTTGACTAGGAACACAGCAAGTCCCTTTACCAGCCCAAAAGAGATGGATTTCGAGGTAGTTTTCTGATACCTGAGCCTTAAATGGCTTCTGAACAGCTTGGAAAGAGACCCCACCTGCCTCCTTTTGTATGTCAAAATCTTTCCTCTCCAGATTTCCCTAGAATGAACAAGTTGAAAGCTTAAGGGGAAAAAAATGAAAAGAAGAAGAAGAAGGAGAAGAAGAAATTAAGAGATGGATTGCATCAAAGCACAGTCATCTTTTACTCCGTTATAGAGAACCATACGATTTTATAAATAAATCAATAAAGTTCTGAGAAAAAATCAAGAAGGCAGTTGTCATCTCTCGTGTTCAAAAAAAAAAAAAAGTTCAGTAATATAAGCATAAAATTTCAGGAAGGGGAACACACATTAGGAAAACAAGAAGCTTATGCTAACATTCTAGAAAAGATATTCTGGGAATTAATCTCAAAGGAACATTGGCTGGTGCAATTGCAAAAATACATCTATAAAGGGTGACAAGGCACAGGCTGTCCAGGGGGACAACATAGTTCAATTCTAAAGGCATCCATTACGAGTGAATAAGGACCAAAGGTTAGATCTATACCCAGTCCACCCTTCCCAGAACTCAAGGGTCACGAGATAACAATAGATGATGCCTTATGGCCTTTTCACCCAGCTATTTTTAAGTAACTCTTAAATTGATGAACAACAAAATTTAAAGTTACATGACATACACTTAATGTGGTGGAAATCTGGAGAAACTTGTCCTAATGGTCACAAGTTGAGACATGATGGTTAATCATAATTTACTACAGGGGCAATGAACAATTAACAGAAACGTGGTAACAAAAGGTTCAGTCTAAAGAGAACAGGAAAACACAGATTCTAACCCAATTCCAAAACTCAGCACAGACCTGGATATATATATCAAAGACACGTCTTCCAAGGCTTCTCCAGGTAGGAGGATTCTGGATAGCAACTTCTGCAAATTGGAGGCTCACGGTATAATTACCGTTCTGGAGCCCTAATCCGTAGTATCTTAATGATCCAGCAGATATTCGTGCTGTCTGGAACAGCTCTGGGTCCAAAGTTCCTGTGAACTGAGATGAAGAGAAAGTTGTATACTGAGGATTGTTGCTGCTGGTGAAGAGGCCAACATTACTTACTGCCCACCTTTCTGTACTAGTCACATAATATGAAGCTGAACCTAGAGTCTCGTTTTCTGTCTCATATGTAATTTGATTATTAGACGTAATTTGTGGACCACCACACTTGATTGAAAAGTTATAATCTGTAACCCAATGGGAAAGAAGAATCTGTCAGATTGAATTCAAAAAAGTACTTTCAATTAACAAAAATTAAACATAAGCCATATCTCGTTGTTTAGATATATTTTATGGCTTCAATGCATTTTGGGACTGGAAATTCACTCTACTTTAGAAAGATAAATTGGAGTCTATTCTGTCTACTACAACAATTTATATAATTCCCTTTTGAAAATTGCATGAAGTAAAAACTTATGTGTGAAGATATGAATTGCTACCTTCTATCTGTTGTTTAAAAACAACCTCATGCACCTCTCATTTAATATCCCAAGAATTACCTGATATAGCTAACACGTTCTAACACTTACCCTCAAACTGAGGACCTACAAGTTTGACATAGAAGAAAACGAACTCTCAATTCACCTGACAATACTAACTTTGTTAATGTGAAAAGACCTTGCTCTCCTCAAGGTCTTTTGAGTGATCCTCACTCAACAATTACCCCACCGCAAATAGAAGGTTCTAACGAGCCTTGATTCGCAAAAGGCTTTGTGAGAAATGGAAAAGTAGGCCAATGACTTAAAATGACCCTTGTTTGAGGAAAAAGGAAGGGGGGGGGGGGGGGGGGGGGGGGGGGGGGGCGCTGGTTCTAGTGGGGTTGAACTTGAAATGACTTTACATAGGCTTCAGATCTCGAGGGTAATCTTACTAGATCAAATTCAACAGATGGGACTCGCAAAAATTTAACCACAGGGAAGGCTTATGCATTCATACGCCTCAAACAATTGAACCCAAAGTACATGGGTCAAATTTTCAACAGCAGGTTAGTTGCTTGGGTTGCAGGATGCCCACAAACCTGTAGACTACCGTCATTGATACCATGGAAATATCTAAGTGTTGGTCTGAAAATAAGAAAATTCTAAAAAGATAATGTAAAAGAAAATTGCAGAAGCTCATGGATATAACAAATTTTCTTCTACAATAAGAAGCAAAAGTGCAAAAATATCCATCCTATGATTCAAATTGTTTTTAGTACAGAGTTATCGCCCATGGGAAGTGTGCAAAAAATAAATTACATTATATAGTGAAATAAAAGCCAATTTTTTTACCAAAGAAGCTAAAAGTTACAAAAGCAGTATAAAAATGCCCTTAAAAATATCCATACGGTATACCTCCATAACCATTTATATACATGGAAAAAGGATCGTCCATAGAAAATAATGAATATCACATGCATAGGAGAGCTATCAAATAACCACTTTATTGCCATATCAAAAAGTTCACCCAACCTCATTCTTCTATTCCTGATGATGCATTTCCTATTGTATTAGTAACTCTGTTGTCCAGTGCCAATTAACATCCAGTCCATCAGTGAAATATGATTTTATGTATATGTGAGTTATTTATATTCAGGTTGTAAGGTCCATGATTATGTGCAAAACTGTAAATACACCTTAAGATCAACTCTTCATAATTATTGGTGAACCCCTCCACTCCAGAGACATCAGTGCCTCAGGGCATTTATGCCTAAAGCACATCATTATCATCTATGTCTCAATGACAATGAGAATTTTTTTTTAAAAACCACAAGATTCACTTCAAAAAAAAAAAAAAAGGAAAAGAAAAAATAAGATGGGGCTGCATGTTACCAGTCCTAGTTGATCCTTTTTAGAATTAGTGGAATTTGATGATTCTTTATCATTAAACCTCAAAGGAACACTAATCTCAAATAGATGTTCTCCTTCTAAACTTCATATTATGGAAAGTTCTAAATTGCACTTACAGACAGGAGGATTGCGATTGCAGGAAAAGTTCCTTTGAAGACAGCTCAACCCTGAAGGCAGAATACTGAAAGCAGAAGAAGAATGCATATTACTATAAGGATGTCATATCTGATGAATTTGAGCAACATCAAACACTAAATTTATCACTAACTTTTTTGAAAAAAAGCTATAAGGTTTAAGGTATACTGTTGAAATGATAAATACGTGTTCAATTACAAATTAGCAGTCTCTTTTAAGTGGCAATTTTATTTGTCTCATGCTATGCACCTCTTAGACTCTAAGTCGAATTTTTCCAAAAATAATTAATGAGAGTTAAATTAGCAGTGCTGCATCAGATGATGTCATTAACTTCTTGTGGAGACAAAGCACATGACCATGGATTGCAATTTGTCGTGTTTAAATCATTAATATTCTTCCTGTATTAGTTATAAAATGACATATATCAATAGATTTTCCACATTATTTCTATGAAGACATATAGAGGAGCTGTGTTTATCAGGATTCTGGAAGGAGGAATTTAGTCTCCCACATCGTTGCTTCTCTCCACCAGTAGTTTTACCATGGTAAAATAGTTTCTCTAATTTTCAATTCAACTTCTTAGATAGCCCCATCTGCTGCGCCTTTAGTAATCAATTTGACCTAATCACAGCAGATAGTTCTTCATCTTTATTTCAGAAGGCACAGATCCTATGCTAGCCAGTTTTACATGTGAAACTGAAAAGATGATGCCACACCAAAACCTGTTCAGCTCCTCAAGTATATTCATAATCACACATCTTTTATCAATGCTGAATCTTAAATTTTTTGAGATGATAAGAAGTTAACCATGAACTGATGTAAATGGAAGTACAAATGTAGAAATGCATGGCTTCCTTTAGTTATTGAATAATCATATAATTCTTAGTACATTATATTTGCAGTTGTTTAGTTTTCAGGCAATCATATAACCTCCAATACATAATACCATTCTAAAAGAATGCAAAAGAGAAATAATCGATACTGAAACTTAAAACATAATCATAGGCAGTAAATCTCACTCAACTGCATACGGAAAGTATGGAAGGAGAAATAAATTTTACACTATAGATAAGATAATCTTCAAAACCATAAACGAGCTACCATCATCATTTTGTAAATATTTAGGAGCAGATATCGGCATCTTAAAAAGCTAAAAATTATTGCATTCAGCAGCAGTATCTTGCATGTTTGACTGCTCATGCAGGTTCTGGTAACCAGCCCATGTCATCAATGCTAAAACAATTTAATGGGAAAGAAATTAACTTTCCTTTAGTGTCATTGAATGTTCAGAAGGTATGGAATAAAATTAAAAGCATTCAGCGGGGAGAGAATCACCTGTTGTTTGAACTTTCTACTGTGAAGTTATTGGCAACTAAATTACTGCATATTACACCCCAAAAATCTCAATGTCAGTTTCGAGAGTGTAAAATCACATGCAGAAGATAGACAAATGATACAAAATGCAGATATAAAAAAATTTTGGAACAAGAAAATCTTAAAATGTAGGAGTTGGCAGTCAAACTATTACAAGATGCCAGGATGATAAACCACAACTATTGAAAATAAAAACAGAGAGAAAGAAAGACAATTTTTTTACATACAGTTGTAAGTCTTGTTGGTTGATCCAAGAAGGAAAGCTCCCAGATAATTCATTGTATGATAAATCTCTGCAGGCAATAACATAATGGGAATGTTCAGTTGATATTCCATCCTCTGACAACCGCTAACGTGGTCAGTCTTAAATTTAGTCACTGAGAAGTCTTGTTCAGTAGATAAATCACTTTGTTCTGAATACAGAACCTCTATTTTTGTTTCTCCATGTCTCCCATTTTCCAGAATGCCATTATCGTGAATATATTTTGTGAAGCAAGAAATGGACTTATTTACACTCCCAATTGTGTATACACATTGCAACCTTATAGCTGCAAATTAGTGGATCCATAATGATTCTATTAAATTTGCATGGGTAAAAAAATGAACCCTCATTTTCTCATATGGCTAAACCAAAGGTGGACATCCATACTATGCGTGTCTCAAATCAACTAAAGAAAAAATGACTTCCATATACTTTCTAATAACTCAGAGTTAAGAAATACCTGCTTTTTCCACACACAAAAAAAAGTTAAGTCTTTTGGAGGTCGAAGTTTATAGTAGATACTACAGCGCAATGCCACTTTTGTTTTGCCATCTTATAGGGCTTTAAATAGGAGATATTAAATATTGAGGTCAATAATATATATTCTCTCTCTGAAGTTGCTCCAAACATGCCCCCCAAAAAATGCTAGGATCCTGATTTTAGTGGGCAAGATCCTGCATATTCTCTTAAGTGTGCTATTTGTACATGTCTCTCTATATATACATATACAAATACATATCTACTGGGATCACTGCCTTGCCTAATACATGACTTTCTAGCACATATGTTGCTGTGATAGGTATTGATGGCAAAAAAGATTAAACCTTTGCTGTATCATTGGAGTTCAATTGCAGATTATGCTTTTGAATCTATAAAACCATGAAATTTGAGAAACTGAACATTCAAAAAAAAAATCTTGATAATCATTTATGGACCAAAAAACGAGAGAACTTCCCAACTTACAAAAGAGTTTGTTGATAGCACCATTTACATCCATTTTAATTTAGAAGAAATACTTACATATTCAGGAGAGATGTACTCTTTTGGGCAGGAAGGAAGCCATTTAATTGATTATTCCCAAGAAACCTGAGCATAAAGAAATTAGGTCAAGCAATAATATGTTGGGAGGTTTCTGAGACAACGGAGCAGAAGATGTTTATTACAAGTAAGCCAGAGAACTCAAATTGAACAGCAAATCAGGAATCTGTCCAGTTAAACTGTTGAAGCTCAAATCCCTGGAAAATTAAATAAACTGTGGTTGTAAGAAAGAAAAGTAAAATGCACTGGATAATAAGGGAAAAACTCTTCACAAATATTTACTTCATAGAACTGGCTGGCTGGTTTTGATCCCCCCTTCCCCAACCTGATTATCAACTGGCCAGTTTTCAGGTTGAAGTATATGGGAGCCAACCCAAAATCAACAGCAATAACTTACAATTGTGACAAATTTTGATAATCTTCAATATTGGACGGGATCGAACCAGAAATATTGTTATTCCTGAGAATTCTGCAGGACACGGAACCACTTGGTTATGTTAATTTCGTAAAAGGGCGATGGCGAAGCATGAAAATGAAAAACTAACACAAGAGATTTTTGTGCTATAGCCATATTGCCTTACAATATGTTCAGAGACTTCATATCCTTGAGAAATGCCAGTGAAGAGCTTCCATTAGATAAATCACTTATTCTCCTACATGAGTAAATGTCATGTTATAAGAGACAAGATTAGCTTAAATATGCTAAATAGAACAAAATCTAACAGAAGAGTTAACACTCACAAGTCCTTCAACAGGGTTAAGTTGGAAAATGTCAATGGTATTGGACCTCCAAAGGAGTTTCCCTGAAATCGCCTACAGAAAAATCAAGGTACAGTCAATTTATAGATCATGCAAGTGAGGTTGCTGAATGTCGTTACAAGTAACGAAAAAATACATCTCATTTACTTCACATTGAAATTTAGTTTAAAGTTAAGCTATATTCTGAGTGTGATTATCCATACTAAGAGAACAAAACATAATATTGCTTACAAGGTAGTAAGTTTGGACCAATTCCCTATGAAGTCAGGTATGCTGCCTGTGAGTTCAGTGTCTGAAGCCCACCTGAGATCCCCAAAAAATTTTCCTTGGTAAATTTGAACAAAATATTTATCTTTTAATTTTTTCAGATAAAAAACAAAAAGGATATGTCAGAAAGTTCTTACACTTCCTGCAGGTTTTGGAGAGAAGCAAAATTTTCAGGTATAGCTCCACTAATTCCAGAACTATCAATGTAGCTGTCAAGGTGGATAATGTTCATGAAACCAATGCTACACTTTTTGTCCTCAACACCAGCAGTAAATTTAAATTTTGTTCGATAAGGATAAATCAAGAGTTGACAACTAACGAAATGGTTGCTACTTGCTAGAAATCAGCCAAGCAGTAGAAAGGTACATGATACATATAACAGAACTTCATATCTAATGACTACGAGTCTATGACATTTCTTATAGAAACGACAGTGCTTATCGCTAAGTACGTGCGAGAAATAAATGAACATGTTTACACAAAGGAGCCTCACCATCCAATGGGCGTGAACAAGGAGGCAGCAGTAAATGTAACAATAAATCATATCACCAGGTAAAATTGTTAGCAAATTATTGCATAGATAACAGGTCTTAAAACTTCATGATTTTTACAGGGAGAAACTAATGACTACACTGGCATTTATTTAGTGTACAGTTTTGGAGGAATTGTATCAATTAGAATATCTGCCAGCTACTCTGCTATAGCATTTATAGCAGCCATCAGTTACTTCCAATACCTTTTAGTTCTTCTCAACTGAACTCAGCAAAACCTTGTGTCAACTACTTGGGGTTGACTACATGAATCTTGTTTCACCATTCCATATGATCAAGGGCCTTTTAGTTCTTCTAACTAGATAAAAATTTTGAATTCACTATCATGAATGCTGAATGTTGTAGAAGAGATGTTGCAATAGAACAGAGAGTTATGGTCAAATTTTGCCTGCCTTATGCTCATTCTTCTCAATACTGGCCATCTAAACGAGCTCATCCATGTAAAATAAGCACTTCTCAATATTCTATCCACTTTAAATCAAAAGAAATTATTTTAAATCGAAATTAGTTCAGAGAGATGTCATATTCTGAATAAACTTCTGCAGTTTGTGCTGTGAAATGTATACGTTATTTCGTAGGATATCACCCCCCCAACAGATGCACCACCTCAGCATCTAAAGCCAAGGCTAAGCCAACTACGAATCTTGCTCATTTTGCCAAATTATTGGATATAAACATTAAGGAAAGGACTGCTTTAAGGACATAAGAAGAGGAAATTGTAGGTAAAGGTATTGGTGAGCTTCCACATCTAAGCAGTATGCACACCAAAGACACCTTCAGCTACATATGAGCATGCTGAAAATATATATTACAACTCAATTGCAGTAACTCAAGAATTCCATGCGACTAGAATATAGTGAATAATAGAATATCGGTGGGCGTTCATATGGATACCAAATGCAGCCCAACAAGAGAAGCAGCATTCTCCTGGAAAAAGATATTAAAAAATGAGCAATGTTGAGACACTTACAGTTTCTCTAATTTTGTTAAATTCCCAATATCTGATGGCAGAGGGCCGGAAAAATTATTTGTACTAAAGGACCTGGAAAATTAGCCAGTTAACAACATTAAATAATCTGAATAAGTAATATCTGAATGGAATGCAAGAAACAGTTATGTCATTCAATTATTTGTTGGAGGGATTCCAATGATCCATTCAAGTAGGTCCTGAATACCACTATAGCAAAAGAATAAGATTTAAGAACAGCAATTAAGTATAGCAACATGTTTTTTTAGAGAAAATATTTATTGACACAGATATATGTGTGTGTGTGTGTTTATATGTGCTTACATGGTGGCGTCAAGTTGTCTTCCAATCAACAGAAAATCTAAATATCAAGTTAAGAATAACATACAGTGATCTTAAATCAGTAAGTTTTCCAAGTTCCTTTGGTACCTCTCCAGATAATGCATTAATACCCAAGTTCCTAAAAGCATTAAATGAGATATCAGCAAATAAAGGAATGTAAGTACTCAGAGAATATTATTGACCTGCAAAATTCTAACAAAAAAAGGTAGGCTTACAGGTACTGCATGAGAGTTAGATTGCCAACGGATGCAGACAGGTTACCTGTCAGGTAATTTTGGCCCAAATTCCTGCAAAATGTGAAAGAAACTTTAGTATGATTAACTACAGAAAATTAGAATGGACCCATTGTGGAAAACCACCTGGCCACACAGCACATGCTTCAATGTGGCAATATTCTGCATCATAATTTTATGGACTACAGTTTGATACTCCGTAGTTTACATAGAGAAAAGAACATGGTATAAGCAAAAGGACAACTTTATCAAATTAAAAAAAATCAATGAAGAACCATACAAATTGGTGAGGAAAGTCAAAGTCCACAGCTCATCTGGGATTACACCAACAACATCTAATGCATAGACTTTCCTGTAACAAAAAAGGAAAAGAAAACAAGCAGTAAGTGAAAGATTTGAACAAACAGTACTAGCTGCTCAAGTTAATCAAACCAAAATGAAGTTGTTTTGGAGTAGATTCAAATTTCATATTTGAATTGTTTTTCACTAACTTCTAGTAGGCAATGAGTTTATCAGGAATCAACTCAACTCAACAAGCTTTTCTTTGAATTGCTTGGGGTCGGCTACACGGTCCACTTTCTCCCATTGGTACTATTGAAGTGCTTTAATAGTCATAGTTAAGTTGAAAGCAATCGTGTCTTTCTTTATTGCCCCAACCCATGTTCTCATTGCCTTTCTTTTATTTCTTCTACCATCCTCAAGATGGTTCAAATGACTTCTCTTTACGGGCACATTAATTGATCTACATTGCAAATGGCTACTATCCCAAACGACTCTCTCTCATTTTATCTTTAATCGGTACCACTTCTAACTTATACATAATTCATTCATTTCTATTCCATTTCATGTGGTGTGCGAGGTGAAAATCCCAGTATTTGCTACTTACAACGCGGTAATGTGGCAAGTAGTCTGATTGCATTCGCATTTGATTCCAGGATTGTAATTGGTTGAGTCGATGGAGGTTAAGTCGACGGCGGCTCCACTGCATGGTTCTCCGCTTATGTTCCATTGACCCGCAGACGCCGATTTGCCCCATTTTCGGAAGATGGAATTCAAAGCACTCACTGCCAACCAGATTCATAAATCATACCATACATTAAACTGTAAATCTTGAATCAATAAACTCACACAAACCCACACAAACATATATACATATATATATATATATATATAAACTCATCCCAGATTTTCCTTTTTCTTTCTTTAGAAAATTAAAGCTACATTCCCTCATTACCTCCTAGAGGAGTTGTTCAATGCTTCAACCTTGAGCCGGGTTACTTCTACTTTTCCCTTTTTTTTTTTTTTTTTTGGGTAGTAAATTCATGACCTTTGAACTCCTCTAACATGCAGATCCAACAATATATATAAGATAAAAGGTGGTCGATACAATTGAAATCGTTCCCAAATTTAAAAGTTTATATTTATTTATTAATGTCATAATCTTAAGAAAATAAAATAGCCGTTGTATTGTATTCAAAATTCTGGTGGACATCAGCCCACACCAAGCCGCACTGCTTCGTAGGGTTTGGGATTATGTATAAATTCGTAGGACACTTGATGAATATATATAGATTCATCAATTATAACTATAGGCCAACCTTAATACATACACTATGTTTGGATTAAAGATTTAGCGAAGAAAAAAAAAATAAAAAAAGAAATAAAATTACATTATATGTTTGATTGTTAGGAAAAATATAAGGTAAAAAAAACATAAAAAAAAATAAGGATTTGAAATATTTTATTTTATTATATTTTTCTTCACATTTTTTTTTTACTTGATAAATCAGAGTTTCAAATACAATATTAAAGTCTGACTCATAAAATTATATATAATATATATAGAACCTTATTAAGAACCTTAAAAATCGCAACATAAAATGTCGTCATACTTTCACAATCAATTGAAATAATAATGTCATACAATATTTAATAAACTCAATAAAAACATTATGTATTGGTATACAAAAAAAGTTTAAAGCATAATAAATATAAAAAATTGTGAAAAGCGTGTCTTAGAGAATTTCAACAATTTCTAAGAGTTAAATTATGTTAGAGTATTTAAAATATTTTCTAAAAGTATTTTTTTGTAAATTTGATGAAAGTTTCATTTGTGTGTGGGTATTAACAAAAGGATACCTTTTTGCCCTCTTGAATGCACACGGTCGTTCAAAAGTCAAAAAGTCGATTCCGAAATCATCAATTTAGTCAAGTGAACTTGTTCAGACATAACTTTTTTTTCCAGTTTATAACTTAAATCTAGTTATAGGAAAAAAAAAAAAAAAAAAACTTACATCTAAACGAGCAGAATTTTTGTCAAAATCATGATGATGCCTGCACTTTCTCCTTAAACCTTGTGATTCCAAGTATAACTGTGTTTTTTTGACATCAATTTAAGAGCTAGCTAACTCAAAGCCAACATATATGTAAATTTCATGGCTGTATAGACTGTAAAAATTAATTAGGATTGCCATCCAAATTAAGAATGTAAAAAGCCGTCATGACTATGTGTGTGTATATATATATATGTTTGTGTATTTTAAGCAAAAATGACGATGAAGTGAGAGTACCCTAGTAACTAGTTTCATATATGGAGTTTGTGCTGAAATTATGGACTACCCAGTATATTCACTGTTATATAAGATTGTAAACGAATCGAGTCGAACTAAATAATGAGTTATTTAAGTTTGATTTGAAAACTTTAATGTGTTTAAAATTATATTTAAGCTTAACTTGTTTAATTTTTAAATAAATTTTAAACGAGTTTTAATCGAGTTAATTATGAAACAAAGTTCAAATAGTTTAAATATTTTAATATATACAAGCGTATGCTCAAAAAATTGTTTAAGTTTTGATTTATATATATAATAAACTAATCTCCAACATGCTGAACCTATGATGATTGATTCATTATTTTACGGCCCGACCGATGCTAATTGTTAGGTTGCCTTGGAGGCAGAGAGGAAAGTTGTATGTTCGATTAAATCAAAGCAAACATAGAGAGAGAGAGAGAGAGAGAGAGAGAGAGAGAGGACCTTCAGAAGGAGTTGTAGTAGCATTCGTTTGATTTTGAGCTCGAGCTATGTCAACCATGGCGAAGAAGCAAACAAAGCAGAAGGCCAAGGCACAGAATAATGGTGATCCCGCCATAGGTTTCATCTTTCTCGATCGGTCAGATAGGTTGGTAAATGGATTCATGCATACATATATACATTTGTATATATATTTATATATTGAGAGAGAGAGAGAGAGGTTTTCAGGAATGAACACTAGTGGAAAGAGACATCTATATAGCTAATAAGATCGAGTCCACTAAATACAACTCAAAGAACATTCAAAAAGTCTGGCAGCGAGATATGAAAATTATGTGCCGATGATTTTTAAAGCTTGACTCTTTCTTTTTAACTAGGTTTCAGATGTAAGAACTTTCTCTCGGACGAAATCGTCTACATGTGCCTCTTTACAATATCTGCAAAAAACACTCCCTTTGCATACATACATATATTTTTTTTTATACTTCGAAAAATATATATATATATATATACATACATACATATATACATGCATGCATATGTAACAAAGATAATCCCTGGAAGCTAATAAATGAAAGTTTGACTTGGAACAGTTAATATCCCTCTCCTGTTGGGCTCATTGGTTATATGTATTTGCCCAATGGGTCAGATGTCAATATTCGGGTGCCCTGTCATTTTCGTATTGTTACAATGGCACTGACAGGTTTCCACGCACTCCACTCATAAAAACTCTGAAGATAATTTTTAGGATTCGTTGGGGAAAAACTTTTTTACCTGAATAAATTGTTTAAAAAAAAGTATAAAAAATTAATAAGTTAGGTTAAAAAGCTTGGTTGGGGTGTTTGATAAGCTGCTGAAAATTTTATTTTTTTGTTAGTTTTTAATTATGCTGTTTGACACAAATTTTTTTGATTTTTTTATACCTTTTTTTTCATGTAAAAATAACAATGTTGCAATCAAGGTAGTGGTGGTGCTGGGTGGTTATAACGGTAGTGGTTGGTGGGGGTGGTGGGTGGCGATGATGGTGGTGGCGATGGTGGTGGGTGGTGGCGGTTGGCGATTGGTGTTGGTAGAGGCTATTTTAAAATTTTGATAAATTTCATTAATTTTCACTATAGTGATTTAAGCACAAAAATCTTAATTTTTTTAGTATTTTGCTTATAAGCTTATTAGGCTAAAAAAGGTTAAAAAAATAAAATACTAACTTTTTTTAAAGTTAAAATAGCACTCAACCAAATTCTTCATGCTTTTTGTAAGTAAGGAGCCGAATAAGTCCATGGATGTCCAACTCTTAACTTCAGTCATCAGAAACAACTGCCGCATGGCTTGAGTGATCTTTAATGTTATAATACTAAAGATTTTATACAATTTTTTTTATAAAATAATATTATTAAATGAGAATTTTTTATTTTAAGACAAAATGTAGATCATAATAGCCCTTACACAAAATTTCATTGTCATGTTATTCTCATTAGTTTTTTTCTACAAAGTTTTTTAAAAATTAGCACTTTTCTTCAAATAAACATAGAAAATTAATGTTTTTCAAAAAATTTGAATAAAAAATCCTATCAAAATGATGCTGATGACATTTTTTATAACTAAAGAACATCATGATAGATGCTGTATTTTAAAACAAAAGGCTATCGTTCAATCACATCATTTCATTCAAAAATTCTATATATATTAAATTTTTTTATTATATAACATTACTCATAAACGACTGCGTTTGATGTGAGTACACTACTACTCCCAACCAAAAAATTACGTAATGCCTTAGTTAGCATTACATAAGATATATAGCATCATGGTCTGGTAACTGCCAAAACAAAAAATGATGTGCCTCCACCCTCTAGCCCTCTAGAAGAAAGAAAGGTCAAACCAAATCAGTCTATTTGGTTACGATTTTGGTTTTCTATTTTTTGTTTTTGTTTTTTGAAATTTGACAGAATCGTGTTTGGCAGATTAGTTTAAAAAACTGTTTCTGTTGAAACTGTGTTTGGTACGCCAGTTCTGAAATTGTTTTCATACGAAAATGAAAATGATAATGTTTTTTATAGTCCCATTTTTAAGTTTTCGAGAACAAGAAAAACGAACAGTTTTTAGATTTTTTTGCTTTAGAGAATGCGAAAAACGAAACCGAAACTGAAACCGAGACCGATAACAAACAGAGCCTGATTTTCTTTAATTTCCTTTTCCTTGTCCTTTCCCTCCCTCCCCTCCCCTCCCTCAAGTTCCAAACAGGGCTGTTAGTCTTTTATTTGTTTGTTTGTTTGTTTATCTTCTCAAATCTAATAGAAGACATGCTTAATGTAATAGATGGAACTCAGCTGTATAATGAACTGGAATTGAAGTTTAAAGCTTTGACATAGTCAAGCAGAGCAAATCCAATAATGCAAAACTTAAATAAGGAGACCAAGGTGTGCATCTGGGGACAAATTTTCAGTGGTATATATGGTAGTATTTACTACTATCGTTTCAATTTAAGCTTTGCTATGACAGACTTACCAAGTACAAGATAAATAGTATTTTGAAAACATGGGTGTAAGCTAGTTAACAAGTTGTGAATGACTCCAAAAACTAGAAAATAGATTCAATATATATAACTTTGAATAGATAGATATATTTTTATTAATGTGAAATGTTTTAATTCCGTACTTATTCGTCGATAGTCAATTTTATTTGACGTGAAGACATATTCTTGTCCAATGGCTATTGACATGTTAACTGGAAGAGGGGCAGAGTTTTCTTGTTCAATATCAATTGGGGTCCAGGAAGAGGACACAAGACCGACGAACAACTCACCATGGGCCTCGAGTTTGGGTAAGAAAGCCCACCCCACCCATATGGGTCTGCATATAGGCCCATCATTTATTCATCACATGGGCTTCTCAAAAGGAATCTCTTCACCCGGTCCTTAGTAGCCTTTCCAAAGTCAACCTAACTGGTTACCTTTGGAAAGGCGCTAAAACAGGCCTATAAGTTCGCTTTTATAATAGAAGAAGAATCATTAGATAGAAGTATATAGAATTAGCTGGATCGCCTGAAGCATGAACAAATCGCCTTTGTTACAAAGGCCTGGCGAGTTAAGCGAATTTTTTTTCATTTTTTTCAAAGAAGCAACACAATGATTTCCCTCTCTTAGGATGTGCTAAATTGTAATTGTGACCTCTGTTAAGAAGGAACCTTGAGTTCTCAACAAGTGCCTTATATGTAAATTACTGGCTTGAACCTTCTTGGATGAGTTTCATAGAAAGTTGGGAGTAGGATTCAATTTCAGCTCGGCTCATTCATTTCTCAACAATGATTGTAAAACCCATGTAGATGCTTGGTCACAGGCTTCTTCTTTATATACATGTACTTTTTTTTTGCCCTTTTTTAATATTGGATTGGTAGTTGTTGTAATAGGACTTTAACCTAGTCCATAACCCGAGGATACAAATAGAGATTGAGCCCAACAAAGTGGACCACAAAACCAGAGCAACAACAAAAGTTTAACCTTCTATGGACCTAGAATGGTGCAACGCGTGTGCAAGCTATCATAATCCAAGCCTTATTTGTAAAGTAAACGCAGTGTGAGGGTTTCCATTATTCTTCTTTCATCCTGTTTGGTAGGAAGGAAAATTGATGCCAGCACGCAATAAGCACAAGAAAGTTTCCAACCCCTTTGTGAGACCATCCATGTACCCTCAAGTCCGGACTGACCACATCAATTATGGTGGAGCTGTAATGGCCAAGACAATTGATGACGAAGAAAGGCAGTAACAAGCACTCAAGCAGTAGAAATTGCTGATCAAAAGATTATTGTGAAGATAGATACCGACATCTAGGGTTGGAAAATTAATTAATATTTCGCCTTTATATTTATGAATTTCAACTCAACTCAGACTAATTAATTTGATGAGTCAAAGTTCTGACTGAGCATGTGTTCATATCCATTGTTTTTATTAAAAAAAAACCCAAAATGTTTGATTAGTCCTTGATATTCTGAACGAAAACCCCCCAAAAAATAAAAAAAACTTGTTTAAAACAACTAGGAAAAATATTTTTTTTCCTGATGTATTGAACTGTGGGGACTTCAATTTGTTTATTTCTCAGAGCAGTTGGGCAGTTCCAACTTGGAAGTTGGATGGGTCTTGACCAGGATTTGCTTGACTCATTTAGTTGAGAAAATTCACATTAACAAAAAAATTGTGTCAGGCTTTCACTAACTTCAAGGGGTGTTCACATTGGCCTGTATAGGCTTCTCCTTCAATCATCTAGCTTTAAAAAAGGAAAAAAATGTTATA
This sequence comes from Euryodendron excelsum, assembly GCA_033060915.1. Classification (NCBI taxonomy): domain Eukaryota; kingdom Viridiplantae; phylum Streptophyta; class Magnoliopsida; order Ericales; family Pentaphylacaceae; genus Euryodendron; species Euryodendron excelsum. The sequence continues at coordinate 13,995,360 of CM065381.1, read as the reverse complement.
ATACTAGTCTTTTTTATTCAACGTTCAAGTGAGCATATAATCTCAATGAACTTTGGAAATTTTAAAACTCAAAATCATAATATTTGGTTCTCTGACATTAACTGTGGAACTAAAAATATAGTTTAATGCATGAGGAGTCATTATTGAAAATGGCAGTCGTCATCATAAACCATAATAAAACTTGGTTTGAGAGAAATAGTATCGTCTTACGATTGAAAATTAATCCGCTATCTTTAACTAGGGCAATGGTTCTTGCACTACTTGACAGCTTTCATTTTTCTTAATAACAATAGAGCTTCCCCTAACAAATATTCAGAAGAACATTATGGATTAGCGTTATTCAATTTGCATGGGAGGAATGTCCATGCATGGACGCCCTCAACCAAGATTAGATAAATGTAATATACCCACATAAAAAAGAAAACAATAGAGTTTTTCCTGAGAGTTAGATGATACTTTGCTTTTGCATTCTTAATAATTGAAATTGTCAAGAGAGAGAGAGAGAGAGAGAGAGAGAGAGAGAGAGAGAGAGAGAGAGAGAGGGAGAGGGGAGTGGTTCTGAAATTGTTTTCAAAGGATAACCCCACTGCTGTTTCTTAGTCACCCTTGCATTTTTTCAAGGGAACAAACACTCGTGACTCTTAAGACAAACCCTAAACGACACAAAATGAGGAGGGGCCACCATTTTAGGTCCTTTTCACAAATCTTGCCATGCCAATATGCCCCACCCACCCCACCAAATTCAGTATTAATGGCCAATTATATTGTTGCAATGCTCAAATTTTGGCTACACCTATGGTTTGAATTCCCAAAAGTTGTGTCTGTCTTATTAATCATCTCCACCAACTGCTTTCTAAACTTAATCATCTTCCACCAGATTTTTGTAATCAATACATATATATATGTTTGATCGAATTTCAGACCAGTGAGCAGTCATGAATCATGACTTTACATGAAAACAAAAGGACATGGGACGCCTAATGACCCATCAGAGTTAAAACTTGCCAAGATGAGAGATCTCATGTATCTCTATCCAACCTAAGTCTTCTTGTAGTATGTGAAGAAAATGTGTTACATTATGGACCGTAGAATTCTTCTCCATCTTAGATAAAGTAAGAGAGGAAGCAGAGTGGTTTCGTAATTTTCTGGAGGATGTTCCCGTGTGGCCTAAACCGGTCTCTGCTATCTGTATACATTGCAATAGTCAATGAGCAATAACAAGAGCACAAACCACGTGTATAATGGGAAGTCACGACATATATATCGACGACACAACACTGTGAGGCAAATGCTTTGGAATGGAATTATATCCATTAATTACATCAAGTCTAATGACAACATTACGGATCCGCTTACAAAAGGCTTGACAAAAGATCAAGTAGAGAATTCATCGAGAGGAATGGGCCTTAAGCCTATGACTTAAAAAGTCGCCATAATGGCAACCCAACCTAATTGATTGAAGATCCCAAGATCTAGGTTTAACGGGACAATCGAATTGTGCGTGACTAAGGATAAATCACTAAGGAACTCGTTCCCTGTTCATTTCTATGATGAAATAGTGATAACCTGTAGATAGTGTTTAGGATGAGCTTAGCTCTTAATAATTCTTATACCTTGGACTTCTAAGTGGAGTATCGTAGGATACTCTTAATAAGAGACCACCTATATAAGTATGAAGGGGCCGCTTCTATGAGAAATTCTTAAGGCTAATTTCTCTAGAGTACTCATGAATCTACTAGGCATTATTCAGGGCTAAAATGAACACAACCGAATGGTTCAGTAGATGATTGGAAAGGAACCGTGCGAGTGCTATTGTCTTGATTTATACAAATGGCTGAACAGTTCAAGACATCATGTTCACTGGTTAGCCAAATAAATTCGATGGTATTTCACTAGGGAATGTTCAAAGCCAAAAGTCACCTTTCTCAATGTGGCAACTTTCTACTTGTACTCTCTCTCTCTCTCTCTCTCTCTCTCTCTGTGTCAAGTCATCATTCTCATTTACATTTTTCATTTCCAGCCAATCTCATTCATCTGGGGGATTGTTAGAAAAAAACATGGGTGTAAATCCATTATTTTGTTGATCTTTGAGCCAATATAAATGTAGGACCCATACATCCTTTATGTCGGGTCATTGGTGCATTGGATTCACCTCCGAGAGGGGATGAATCTAGACTATTTACTTGCTCAAATCCGTGTAGGATTGAATGAGTTATTGGCCTCCAAAGTCACTCCCTTGAATATGGGTTATGTAGTTAAAAGTAAGTTATCCCACATTAATTTCTTATGGGACATGTTGTGCACATATAACTCAAGTTTAGAGTAAGGTTTGGGCCCCAAGGGGCACCCCACTTTTGTGGAAGAGGGAGGACCTATTGAACCCATGAGTTGACCTAATACTCCACGCGCGCGTCGCCGCTGCCGCCCACCCATCCGATCCGGGTCGGGATGTGGGCGTGGGGCGTGGATTCGGTTCGACTCTTATCTTTTTGGGTTAGATCGGAGTTAAATTAATTAATTAATTTCATTTTCTGACGGTTTGACCAAACAGATGTGTCCCTTCGGTAAGGGGGCTGTTTGGCTGCTAGTACCTGTTCGAACCAGTATTTCAAATAGACAACTAGGCTCTATAAAAAGGGCAGCATTCTAGCATTCATGATAATTCGAATTTTGTTGCATACAACATATTCTTCTTCTTCTTCTTCTTCCGATATTTTTCTAAGAGAGTTCAGATCATCTTGTGAAGCCGCCGAGCAGTCTTTATTGAAGTGCTGTCTGAGAACTACTAAGATCGTTTCATCCTGGGAGTCAGACGCCTATCATCCCGTGAGCACCAACTGTGGGGGGCGAATCTGTCTTTGAGAAGAGAGTGTGCAACACTCGACTCGGTCTATTTTTCAGCTTCTAAATTTTTTATTTTATGAACGACAATTGGGTAAGTTGTTACAATTACAATTTAGTTTGTTTTTATTCTAATCCTAATTATCTTCTAGTTAAAATTGATTCTAGTTGATAACTAGATACATTCTTGTTGTTTTATTATTATTAATTACTAATTATACACATAGCATTTAAATAAGGATTATTTTTCTAACCGTTTACACAGAGAAAAGATCATGGTATAAGAAAAAGGAATGCTGTATTAAATTAAAAAAAATCAATGAAGAACAATACAAATTGGTGAGGAAAGTCAAAGTCCATAGCTCATCTGGGATTACACCAACAACATCTAATGCATAGACTTTCCTGTAACAAAAAAGGAAATGAAAGCAAGCAGTAAGTGAAAGATTTGAACAAACAGTACTAGCTGCTCAAGTTAATCAAACCAAAATGAAGTAGTTTTCGAGCGTATTCAAATTTCAAATTTGAATTGTTTTTCACTAACTTCTAGTAGGCAATGAGTTTATCAGGAATCAACTCAACTCAACTCAACGTGTTTTTCTTCTAATTACTTGGGGTCGGCTACACGGTCTATTTTCTCCCGTTGATTCTATTGAAGTGCTTTAATAGTCAAAGTTAAGTTGAAAGCAACCGTGTCTTTCTTTATTGCCTCAACCCATGTTCTCGTTGCCTTTCTTTTATTTCTTCAAATGACTTCTCTTGACGGGCACATTAATTGATCTACAGTGCAAATGGCTACTGTCTCAAATGACTTTCTCTCATTTTATCTTCAATCGGTACCAATTCTAACTTATACATAATTCATTCATTTCTATTCCATATCGTGTGGTGTGCGTGGTGATAATCCCAGTATTTGCTGCTTACAACTCGGTAATGTGGCAAGTAGTCTGATTGCATTGGCATTTGATTAGAGGATTGTAATTGGATGAGTCGAGGACGGTTGAGTCGACAGCGGCTCCATTGCATGGTTCTCCGCTTATGTTCATTGACCCGGAGACGCCAATATCCCCATTTTCCGAAGATGGTATTCAAAGCACTCACTGCCAACGAGATTCATAAATCATACCATACATTAAAACTGTAAATCTTGAATCAATAAACTCACACACACCCACACAAACATATATACATATATATATATATATATATAAACTCATCCCAGATTTTCCTTTTTCTTTCTTTAGAAAATTAAGCTACACTTCATAATTCCCTCATTACCTCCTAGAGGAGTTGTTGAATGCTTCAACCTTGAGCCCGGTTACTTCTACTTTTCCTTTTTCTTTTTTTTTCCTTTTTGTAGGAAATACTAAATTCATGACCTTCGAACTCCTCTAACATGCAGATCCCACAATATATATAAGATAAAAGGTGGTCAATGCAATTGAAATAGACATATATTACACCATTGATTACAAGCAACCATCTGCATATCAAATATATCTCTTGCAATGTGCGATAAGTGATAACCATGTGTTGTGATTGTTTAATTCTTCGAATTTTGTTTTCCAACAGTAAACATACACAATTACCACTGTCACTAGCATATGTAAATTTTAAACTAACAATAAACTCGTGTTATGCACGGAAGTAAGGAATAAATTCAAGATTAAGAATTTTTTTAACAATAAATAATTATTTTTTATTCTTATAGGTTGCATTATTAATATGAACTATATTGAGAATAATATATAAATGTTCTAAACTAATTTCTATCAATTAACTATAATAAAATCTTTAAAACTGCGATAGAAAATGTCTATGCATAAGATTTTTCTAAGGAACTATATATTAATTTATAACTCAATAAGTGCACGAGTCTACTTATTATAAATGAATTACCTATTACGTAAATTAAATATTATTACTTAAAACAACAAATATAGCATAAAGGATTTGAAATTTAAGTGAGATGTAATTTATTATAAAATTTTGGAATATGAATTGCAATTTAATTTTTATTGATTTACTTGGGCTAGCACATTATTTTTACGACCGTTGTGCATGCTTTTATTATAATTTTGGAAAGTTATTACTCAGATTCAAAATTTTAAAATTTTCTATTAAAATCATTTTAGTTTTTATTTTTAGAAAGATAAAAATAAATAAATCTATAATATATGTTATTGCAGTTGGTTATGAGACCATTGAAGTTGAAATATTTAACTCTTTTTTTATTTACAATTTTATGTCCCTATTCCAAAATATCCAATCTTGTGGCTTCAATAATTGGTTGAAAAAGGAATTTACAATAATCTCCAAAATATAATTTTTCAATCTTATTTTCTTTAAAATATTATAACCATCAATCCATATTATATATTATAATAACTAGTTATGATGTTTCTAAAGCTAAAAATCTTAATCTAACTTTCTAAAAAGTTTAAAACATATTCTTTATGTTTTGTGCATAGCATAGGTTTACTATTAGTATATATATATATATATATATAAGTTAAAATACAATATATAGATAAGATAAGATTGTCAAACACAAATCACATGACAGCTGATTGATTAAATAATTATTCAATCTAGTTTATTACTGTTGTAATATATATATATATATATATATAATAGCAGTTAACCCGTGCTATACACGGTGTGTTATAAACATGAATAAGAAAAAAATTAATAAAATGATTTAAAAATGAATTTTTTACGTGAAGTATTTGATATGCATTATCTTGTCTATTGTTTATAAATATAAAGAAGACCTTAATAAGAGCGAATGTGCCCCTCACATGCTACATTTAATATTTTGAATGTATGTTTTTATTTATATGTGTAAACTCTAATTTTATAAAATTAAAAGTATATAATTAAGAGCATAATATTAAGCCACAACCTTAAAAAATAATATTTTTTAATCCAAAATTGAAAGTACTTGCTACTATAAATTAAAGTGCTGGAAAAAAATATTAGTAATGAACAAAAACATGATCAACTTAATTTTTTGCAAAATAATATTGATAGAATATTTAAATAGGTTGAATTTAAAGATATTTTATGTAAAAATCTACTAATAGATTGATTCATTTTGACCATATTATAAATTAATTAAGTTTTAGTTAAATCCTTGACCCAAGATATTATACATTTTATAAAAACAGTAAATAGGGTATTACACATACCACATTTAAATTAGAGTCCACATAAAAAATAATGATAAAGATTTATATGAAAAAATCAATGATTAGGTGACATACTTATTTTATAAATTTAAAACTCTATAAAAAATTGAGTTAAAACTTTTGAACTCAAAAACCGAACAACCAATTGATAGTATAAATATAGATTGCACAACAATGGGTGTGTATCTTTTAAAAATTTTGAGTGAGTTTATGAAACACATAATAGTTTGAATTTTAAAAGAGAATTTAGAAAACGATGATCTAAATTGATATACTTTAAAAATTATAGATCTATCTATACTGTATATATCATTCAATTACTGAGAATTTTTGGGTTAATTTAAAATTATTCTTATTTTAAAGTTTATAGGAGGGTTCCAATTAAAGAAATTTCAAAATTTTATTGTAATTACCAATGATTTTATTAATTTATAATTTATAAATTTAAGAAGAAATAAGAAAATGTTAGAAAGAACCATTAATATTTGGACAAAAATATATTATATATAAACAAAGTGCTAAGAAGTAAGTGACATGTTCTTTGTATTTTAGAAATTTTTAAAATCTCTTTATGATTAATAAAGATTCTTTAGGAAGATTATAATTAAAGAAATTTGAAAATGTTACTATGACTATCATTGAATAGCACTTATGAATATTATAATAAATTAATTAATATGAATCGATAATAATATGACACTAGGATTTTATGTTTTTAAAAAATAAGGATTTGAAGACAAGGAATTAAGATTTTCAACTTCAAAGACCTCTATCATTCTACTATAATATATAGTATAAATATATATATGTACAAGATAAGATGTAATATATATAAGATAAGATTGTAAAATATATCATACCTATATACAAGTTTTAGAGAGACGATAGGATTGTGTTAAGTTTTTTAGTTTTATTAAACTACTTTACAGTATAATATATATAATAATATATTATTTACGTTGTAACTTTGTTCACTAACAAAATTATCTCCATAATTGGTAAGTTTTGATAATGAAACTCTATTATTGGTAATATCCATTATTGATAATCTCCATATTCATGCGACAAGTGGTTTGCGGCTGTTCCGGTGTTGACGTAGTCCAAGTTGTTTGTGCACTCAGCGAGGTCGCATGTAGCTACTCGTAACAATACAAAATAGTTGATTGTAGGGAATTGCTCATAATACTATATTAGCAGTGGGCACGTACTATGTAAGGGGTGAAAATAATATTATAGTAAACATAAAATTTATATAAAAATTAAATTATTAATTTTATACACTAATGATATTTAATTACATTAAATTATAATAGTCTATATAATCTTAAAATAAAATATTAAATTTTTTTTTTTAAGATTTCGGACACCAAAAGCGACTTAGAAATAATCAACTACTTGTACAAAAATTAAAGAAGTTAAAGAAGAGGAAACATCCTCCATCCAAACTCTTTGAGAATCAGATTTCAAAGCCATTTGAGCTAGACAATGAGCGACCCCATCCTCTTTCCGAGACATGTAAGAGATACCCAATCTTCTGAATAATCTTGATAACTCACTAATTGTTTGGTTGATAGCCACAGACTCACGTATGGATGTAAAAAAATATTAAAAGTTAATTGCAATAATAAAAAAAACTTTACAATAAGAAACTAAGTTTTATTGTGACATTCTAAAGTAACTTTTTTATTTTAAAATCTTGCTAAGGGACTACATTAATGTATATGTTACAAATTTTAGATGATTTATTTATGAAATACATTTTATAGAGTACATATAACCACTTCAAGTTGATAAGTTACCGGAAAAAAAAAATTCAAAATTTTAAGTTAGGGAGATTTGATTTAATTAGATTACTTGAGTTTTAGTAAATATTTACTAGCCAATAATGAATAGAAGGTAAACTATTTTATAGTTAGACCAATACTATTATGAGATATGTAATGTTATTGTTTAAAATTTTTTAGAAATTCACCCAACGACTAATTGCTACAATATATCCTATAGATAGTTTTGTTCTTCTTAAAAACAAAAAAAGGTTAAAGGGATGTGAATAACAAATTCCATAGTTTTAAATCAAACGAAGGACTTTCTAAAATTATAAGAGAATAGCCTAAGGAAATATAAATACAAGAATTCTAATATTTTGAATTTTATGTAAAACTTTCCAAAATAATATTAGATTTTACTAAAATTTATTAATCGTGAAAAAAATAAAGGTTTCTATATTTTATGGTTAAACTTGTACTATTAAGGCACATGTGATATTAGTAATTTAAAATTTAGAAAACTAAAAAAATTATACTGGCTTTTTCAATATAAAAGACCCAACAAAGTATTGCTATAAATAGATAACTATAAATACACATTATGTTAGTCTGAATCACATAACAATATGTCAAAACTTATTAAAGTAATAAGTGTTTCAATATTACAAAAAATTTAATTTTCAAAAATTTAAGGGAGTGACTTTAGGAAATATATAGATTCAATTTTGAAAGAAATGTAAAATTTTAAGAAATTATGATAAAAATTATATATTTTAACTAATCAAATTGTAACAATATTAGTTAGCATTACCAAAAATTTAATTTTCACAAATTTTAAAGGAGTGATTTAGGAAAGGTATAATAGAAATTGAAGGTCCCATCTATATACTATCTATAATTCAAATTAGGAAGATTTTTTAGGCTAACCAATCAAATTGCAACACGTGCTTTTTAATATTACAAAAATTAAAAAATCTGTAAAATTTGAATTAAGAGTTTAAGGCTCAAAGATTTCCCAACCTATTGCTACAGTATAATATAGATTTGAGTCATCGAATGAACGTGGGCCATAGCTTTGGGATCTATTATAAATACCCTTCGACCACACTGTTCTACAGGTAAATTTTATACAAATTATCTCATGAAGTGTAATAGGTACATAGTCATGTCCAATCAAGTCGCAATTCATACTATACTTCACCAAAATTTTCTATTTAAATTTGAAGTTCTATCTAATTAAGTTTTTACAAATTATTTGATCGAATATAATTGTAATATGATTTTAGATTCAAAGTCTTATTTAATTAAATCTCTACAAATTATTATTGTTACATACAAATTATGTCATAACATTATCAATTAGGATTAGTTTTTATAAGTTATTTTATTTTTTTAGAACATTTTATTACAATAAAACAAATTAGGATTATCAATTTTGGATTGTATTCTTAATTATTTTAGGTTTTGTATTAATTATTTATTACATTTTTATTATGAATTTGAACAAGCTTTTCTCTTCGTACATTACACGGGTTAACACTTAGTATATATATTTATATATAAACTCATCCTACATTTTCCTTTCCTTTCTTTAGAATATTAAAGCTACACTTCATAATTCCCCCATTACCTCCTAGAGGAGTTGTTGAATGCTTCAACCTTGAGCCGGGCTACTTCTACTTTTCCTTTTTTTTTTTTTGTTTTTTCATAAAATACTAGATTCATGACCTTCGAACTCCTCTAACATGCAGAACCCACGATATAAGATAAAAGGTGGTCGATACAATTGAAATCGTTCCCAAATTTAAAAGTTCATATTTATTTATTATTCTGATAGATAGGACAACTATTTAATGTCATAATCTTAAGATAATAAAATAGCCGTCGTAGCGTTTTCAAAAAAAAAATTTTTTTTTGGGGGAACATCAGCCCACGAAGCCCAAAGTTTGGGATGACGTATAAATTCGTAGGAGGGTTTGGGATGATGTATAAATTCGCCAACCTTAGAATGAATGCTTAGATTGTGTTTGGATAAAAAATTTAGTGAATGAAAAGAAAATAAAATAGGATATGAAATTACATTATATGTTTGGTTGTTAGAAAAAATAAAGGATAAAAAACATAAAAAAAAAAGAAATAAGGATTTGGAATATTTTATTTTGTTATATTTTCTCTCATATTTTCTTTTTTCTTGATAAATTTGGATTCTAAACACAACATTAAAGTTTAGCCCAAAAATATATATATATAATACAGATAGAACCTTTTTGGGAACCTTAAAAATCGCAATATAAAATACTGTAATACTTTCACAATCAATTGAAATAATAATGTCATAAAATATTTAATAAACTCAATAAAAACATTATGTATTGTTATAACAAAATAAGATTTAAGAGCATATAATAAATATAAAAAATTATGAAAAGCATGTTTTAGGGAGTTTCAACATTTTCTAAGAGTTAAATTATGTTAGACTATTTAAAATATTTCCTAAAAGCATTTTTTAAAAAATTTGATGAAAGTTTCATTTTTGTTTTAAAAGCAAGTTTTCATAAAAATGAGTTTGTCCTTCCAAAAAGAGTTTTCAGAAAACTATGCGAAAGGATGTTTATTTTTGTGGGTATTAACGAGAGGACACCTTCTTGCCGTCTTAAATGCACACAATCATTCCTAAGTTAGAAAGTCGATTCCGAAATCATCAATTTAGTCAAGTGAGCATGTTCGGACATAACTTTTTTTCTAATTTATGACTTAAAGCTAGCTATAAAAAAAAAAAGGTACATCTAAATGACCAGAATTTTTGTCGAAATAGTGCTGATGCCTGCACTTTCTCCATAAACCCTGTGATTCCAAGCATGACTGTTTTTTTGACATCAACTTAAGAGCTAGCTAACTCAGAGCCAACATGTAAATTCCATGGCTGTATAGACTAAAATAAGAATGTAAAAAACCGTCATGACTGTGTGTGTATATATATATATGTTTGTGTATTTTAAGCAAAAATAGCAATGAAGTGAGAGTACCTAGTCCTCCCTCCAAAGCTAGTTTCATATATGGAGTTTGGGCTGTGTATCCACTGCTATATAAGATTGTAAAGGAGCAAAGTCGATTTGAGTAGTGAGTTATTTAAATTTGGTTTGAAAACTTTAACGAGTTTAAAATTGTATTCAAGTTTAATTTGTTTAATTTTTAAGTTAATTTCAAACAAGTTTTAATCGAGCCGATTACGAGCCAAGTTTAAATAGTTTGAATATTTTAGTTCAAGGAGTTTGAATATTTTAGTGTACATAAGCATATCAACACAAAGGTTAAAAAATTAATGACTTTTAAAATGTATTTAAGTTTAACTTATTTATATAATAGCTTAATTTTCAACTATCTAAACGCAAGTCAATTGGTTCATTTTACATCCCTACCGTTGCTGCATTATATGTGATGCCCGGCCCAATTGTAAGTTCGAAGTTTTCTGACTTTTAAGGCAGGGAGCAAAGTTTTGCATGTTCAATTAAATCAAAACAAACATAGAGAGAGAGGGAGAGAGAGAGAGAGGACCTTCAGGAGTTGTAATAGCATTCGGTTGATTTTGAGCTCGAGCTATGTCAACCATGGCGAAGAAGCAAACAAAGCAAAAGGCCAAGGCACAGAATAATGGTGATCCCGCCATACGTTTCATCTTTCTCGATCTGTCAGATAGGTTCGTAAATAGATTCATGCATACATATATACATATGTATATATATTGAGAGAGAGAGAGAGAGAGAGAGAGAGAGAGAGAGAGAGGCGTTTTTAGGAGTGGTACACTTTTTTCGCCCAACTCTTTTTAAATTTATAAGTAAAAAAATGAGATTTTTTTGGCATTTTTACTTTTTATTTTTATATTTTTTTTGTTTATCTTTAGTTAAAGTAAAATTAAAAAAACATAAAAAAGTAAAAAAAAAATATAACTTTTTTACTTGTAAATTTATAAAAAAATTAAGTAAAAAAATTGTACTAAACGGATCCTAAATCGACCGCAAAAAACATTCAAAAAGTCTCGCAGTGAGATATGAAAATTATGTGCTGATTATTTTAAAGCTTTACTCTTTCTTTATAACTAGGTTTCAGACGCAAGAACTTTCCCTCGAACGAAATCGTCCACACTTGCCTCTTTACAATCTCGGCAAAAACAAACTCCTTTTGCATACATACATACATACATACATGCATGCATATGTAACAAAGACAAATCATTGGAAGCTAACAAATGAAAGTTTGACTTAGAACAGTTAATATCCCTCTCCTGTTGGGCTCATTGGTTATATGTATTGGCCCATTGGGTCTGATGTCAATTTTTAGGTGCCCTACCATTTTCGGTTTTTTCCAATGACACTACCATTTTCGTATTTTTCCAATGACACTAACAGGTCTCCCCATGTACTCCACCCATAAAAACTCTCAAGATATTTCTTGGGTTTAAACTTTGAATGTTATGAGGTCATGGCTTACGTGGATGAGCCGCCTCCACGAATAGCCGCCTCTACTGCGTATATATAACAGTGGCCAATATGCTGTGAGAACAACCAAGAAAGAAAGAGAGAGAAAGAAAGAAAGAGAGAAAGAGAGAGAAAGAGAGGAGTAGAGAGAAAATAGAAGGAAGAAATATAGGTAAGTTTTCAAAGTTCATGTTGTATTCTCTTTGGTTTTATAGTTTCAATAAAATTTTGAGTGATCCAGAAGATCTAGCCCTACTTTTTCCAGAAGAACTCATATGATAAATATTTAACAGTTCCTGAAGAACTATTCACTATATTTTGTGTTGAGTTATTTTATCTGCTTTATGCTTTAGTTTTATAACACGTTATCAGCATGATACTTTAAGTGCTTTGTGTTCTTCCTTCATTTGATGTGTAATTTATCTTCATTTTGAATTCTTTACTGTTTACTCAATTCGCATGAATAGTATAAACAATAATTCAATTATTGAGATAAATAGTATTTATTTCGAAACTTTGTTGTTTTATTTCTCCCAGATTTTGTATTTTTTGTCTATGATATTTATAGATCTGGAATCCATATTTCGACACCTTTCCATAGACATGTGACTCGACTATATTTTGATGTCTAGATTAAAAATTATAATGAAGACAAAAATAATAATATTACATATATATATCGATATATCACTGAAGTGCATAATAATTGTTCCTATGTATGAATAGTATTTTTACTATGCATAAGTTATTATTGATAACTACTGTTGATGAACAATTGTTTTACTATTTATAAATAGTAATTATATAGTAATTATAGAATAAATAATCTTTAATCAATAGTACGGTAATACTTTTTTACCGTTCTGCTAGTTGTCATAAGACCCACCTAACATTACTGTGTTCGGTAGAGGTTTTTACATGATCATTAACTAATAATTGTCAAATTTTATTATGTGTGTTGCTTTAAATATTTTATATTTAGATCATTTCAGAAGTAATGATTTTATAAATACAATGAAAGAAATCAAGCACTCTTATGAAATATTCATTAAGGCTTGCACGCAGTTTATTTAATTATTGTTACTTTATAAGGTCGGCTTGCTGCTTGTTACTGCTTTCATTTATGTTGCTGCTATTATTTAATTATGTTTATTATGGCCGCTGCCTATTTTAGTTTTCCATTGTGTCATCATTGCATTTTTCAAAAGCTTATTATGATTTAATGCACCTGGAGTTGCAACATAATTAAGAAATGCACTTGGAGTTACTAGATTATGGTTGAATACACCTGAAGTTGCAAGACAATGATTTAGTGCACCTGAAGTTGTAACAGTGTTGCCAAATAAATGAAGGAGTACAATTTTTATTATTCAAATACGTCCACAATGAAAATGATGTGGAAGAAATCTTCCTGATGAAGATATGATAGACAAATATATTTATATTTGATGCCTCGAACGTGCTCCAAAAGTAGCAATATCAAGAGGGTTAATTCAGAAATTATATTCCAATGGCACATCGTATAAATATATAGAAGATAAAGGTAAATAGTTACATTACTATTCATGCATACTATTTATATTACTATTTAATGTACTATTTATGAGTTCCACATTATTTTGATTTTGTTCCCCATTTTTTTCCTATGTTTTCATTAGTGTTATATTATATTTCTGAAAAGAATACAAATTTATAATATGTATCAATCCCTGAAGTGATAAATGAATGGTATGGATCCAGCGTAGTGTAGCTCACCCAATCGAGTGCTATAATTAGCTGATACATGTGGCCAAGTTTATATCATTCCCTGAAGTGAATGTATTTTTAATGGTCATGGATATTGTCATAGATGTGATTACAATGTAATAATCTTTGAATTTTTTGAGATACCCTGAAGGTTGTAAATGCTACTAGAAGTGAAATAATATGAGCTCAACTTCTCAAAAAGTACAAAGATGTTTCATTGATTACGTACCTGTAGTACGATGATTAAATATTTAATAGATTGATATGATAGAAATATTTTGACAATGAAACATTATATCAATTTTGTAGTTGAAGGCATGGATCATACCAATGCGTCAATTATTACAAATATGAATGGGAGAAGATATATGTTTAGTAGACATTGCGAGAACGCACCCAATTCTTTAATATGTCATAAACTTAACATTAACTGAAAGTAATGTTAAAACAATATCAAGCATTACAAATTGATTGAAGGCTCCAGGCGAGCCAAGCTTTAGAAGAGTTATACTTTATAAGAGCTAACATAATGTGATCAAGAGGAATAAAATTTGATATTGATGATGCATTCTATTCTATAAATATTTTTACTTTATTTCTGTTATATTAGGAGCATATGATGAAAACGAATATAACAATAAAGGTAATGAAAAATATATTTCTTTACACTTCTTTTTTCATGCTAGAAGCATGTACTAGAGAAATTTGCTGCTTTTCTTCTGGGTTATATTATATTGGATCACCTGCAGTGATAAACCAAAAGTTTTTCAACCCAAAAGATTTTTGTATTGTGAAATCACCTAAAGTGATACAACAGAAGCATTTATGGATTACCAGCAGTGACAACATCTGACGTAATGCACCAGAAGTGATTTGATCCCAAATGAATTTTATATTTTAGTCACCCGGGATTAACAATAATATATCCAATAATTAACAATTTTTATGGACATCCGCTAAAGAACTAGAAGATTCTTTTTGCCAAACAATTATTTGGTTACTCTGTAATACTAATATATATCTCATTTATGCATATATATACAATGGTTACATCTTTATTGAATATTACCTCTCATATTTTACGAATAGTCCTTATGTGGAGTCAGTTTTCCCACCATTAGGGGGAGATAAGATGTAAACGTGATACTGTAAGATTAATGCTAATATTGTGAAACTGTCTCATCTTGTTCCTTGGATAAGTCGATATGAATCTGAAGTTCACAATATGATTGCAAATCAATTGTCTGAAGCATTTACCGACACAAAGACGATAAACAAATCATATCATATCGATACTAGCTGTTAATGCTATATCACATATTAATATCCCTGTACGACAATATGTTGATGTCCCTATAGGATCATCTGTTCATATAATAGTACATAATTTCAAAGCACTTGAAGCGTGAGAGACATATCGGTATAAAAGTCAAACTCTCAGAAAAAGAAAAGCACAACAAAATGAGCAAATTGGTGTTCCTGAAGAAACTATAATTAAACTTCCTGAAGAATGAACTTTTGAAGACCAATTTCCTGAAGAGATAGGAAATTATTTCGATAATTCTTGAAGAAGAAAATAAATCTCCAAAAGAGGAATCCCTATCATCTAAACTTTTTAAAGAAACTCCTGTAAAAAAATTCCCAGAAGAGAAAACTCCTGAAGAGATATCTCCTGGAGAGGAAATGGTATCTGAAAATAATAAGATCTCAATACAAGAGAATAATGGAATAGAAATAATATCTACGTAAATACAATTAGCAGAAGTAATAGACGAAACCACAAATAATCGACAAATGTCGATAATATGATCGATCAAAATGAAAAGAAATTATTGAGTTAGAATTAAACTCATTAGCATAATGTAAAGTATGTGAACTTGTAGTTTACACACCATAAGATGAAAATATTAGCCCTGTAGTCCAAACACCAGCAAATGTTAGACCTATAGTCTAAACACCAGAAGCTGTAAAGTATTCGGACCAGTAGTCCACTCACTTGAAGATGGAAAACCGGTTTGATACAAATGGGTATTTGCATAATGAGAAAATAGAATAGTGCGATATAAAGCACGACTCGTAACAGAAGGTTTCTCGCAGAGTTTTGGTATTGACTATAAATTCTATCTTATAAGGATACAATGACATTCATATTATTGCTTAGTTTGTTAGTCTTAGAAAAACTAGATATGCATCTAATGAATGTAGAACAACCTATTTCTATGGTGGATTAGGTAATGATATACATATGAAAATTCTTGAAGAATTTAAAACAGATACCTCGAAGGTTATATTCTATCAAGCTTCAAAGATATGGGTATGGGTTAAACCAATCTGGACGCAGATGGTACAATTATCCCAATAAATATCTATTAAAAGAATGATATGTGAATAGTACAATTATCTATGCATTTTTATATGGATTTATTATGATTGCAATATATGTTGATGCTTGTGAACATTATTGATACTCTTGAAGAGATTACAAAAACTACGAGTTATTAAAAAATTAAATATCATGGAATAACAAATTATTGCCTTGTCTTGTAGATTGAACATTTTTATTCATCAGTTGACATATATAGAAAAATGTTATATTGAACGAGCTCATCCATGAAATTCTCCAATGGATGTCTAACCACTTGATGTACAGCAAGATAACTCATTTCTGTTCTCAAGAAGATGGTGACGAACTTCTTGGTCCTGAAGTACCATATCTTAGTGCAATAGGTGCTCTTATGTATCTGGCAACAGGTATAAGACCTGATATAGCATTCTATGTCGACCTATTGGCAAGATATAGTCTTGCACCAACTCGACGATATTGGAAAGAAATTAAGCATAGGATGTGTGGGGATTATGGAACTTATCATTTAGAAGATCTCTGCTAGCTTGGAAAGAAGAGGAGTTGAGTAATCTTATGGGTCAGATTGAGCCAATGAGATTGGATTCTACTAGAGAGGATAGTATATTTTGAAAGTTGGAAAATGATGGGAGATTTTCTGTTAAGCCATATTGCAATGCTGTAATGCATCCAGTTCTTTAGGGACACCCTGCAATTTCTAAGGTATGGAAGGTCTTGGCCCTTGTGAAAATAAAATTTTTTGGTTGGTTGGCTCTACAGGAAAAGATTAAAACAAAGATTTTGTTGGCAAATAGAAAATGTTTACCTCTTGCGAGCTCTATGTTATGCTCATTGTGCCAGAAATCGGAGGAGGATTCAAATCATATTATGCTCAAGTGTGAGGTGGCATGAAAAATATGGAGTTCCATTGTGGAATCATGGGGTCTAAAATGGGTATGCCCAAGCACCTTTTTGACTCAGTTCCAGTTGTGGAGGAGCATAAATTTCATAAATGTGAAAAAATGGCTTTGGGAGGCATTATTCTTTTCTATCATATGGCATATATGAAGGCAAGTAGTGAAGCTACTTTCAATGGGATTGAAGTGCAATTGATAGAGGTGTTAGCCAATTCCAAAATTCAAGTAGCCCTCTGATTAAAAGCAAGAAAGTCAAAAGCACAATTCACCATTAATGATGTTTTGTATTCAATTCAGGGAGTTAGAAGTATTAGAATTTAGTTTATCTAGTTATTGGTAGTTTTTTGATTCAAGATATTCTGGTTATAATGGGTCTGGAATCTCATATGGTCATGAGATCCTTTGTTAGTATCTATTTTCGCTCTTCGGGTTGTTTTTCTGGAGGTTGGATTACTATTTCTATCCTCCAAAAACCTTGTCCATTTTATTGTTTCAAAATTTAATGAGTTAACTCACTTGGGTAATCTATTGATTAATGATGCCAAGACCGCAATACTCCAACATTTTGGGTTCCACTTTTACAGGTGTCCCATATTGAAACTTAACCGAGGCCATACAGCAATTGGCTTTGTACTCAATGATAGGTTAGATGGGTGGGATTTTCCATCAGAACAAAATCATTTAATGATCTTAATTACGAGTCTAGCCCTATTATGAAAACAATTGAACTTTGATTATTGCATACACATTGCAATTTGTGTTTAATGTGACTTGTGGAGGACCTATTATATGTGAAATCTATGCACAAGTGCTAAGTAATAAGCAAACGTCTCCACATATATTGAACAACACATTGCTTCTTGGTAAATCTTTTGGGTTTTGGCTATTGGGAAATTACTAAATTTTTATTGGTAAATCTGTAAATTAATTAAAATTTTGCTTGAATAGAAATTTCCTTACTGAATCTATTTATCTTTTTTTTTTTTTGCTAATCTATTTATTTGTTTTTTTTTTCGGGGAATAGAGAATTCCTTAGTAAATCTATTTATTAGCTAAGCATTACCATTAAATTCTTTTTTTTTTTAACCTACCCAAACTTTTAATTTATTTATAAGACAAGTATGATAAATTACAATTTTCTCCTCTTTCCTTTATAAATAATAATAATAATATTATTATTATTATTATATTTATTATTTCGTTAATAAGTTTTGGAAACAAATAAAATCCTTCTAGTAAACGAAGCTTAAGTTTCTTGAGTATCCAGTAGCTAGTCTCCAGTTTTTAGGTGTGTTTTTTTTTTTTTTTTGCAAATTCTATTACTAATTGTATTATGTAGCCTGGTTTTCGATCATATAGCATTAAGACAATACAAGGTGTTTCTTGTTGTTTAAGGAAAATATAGCATTCTCCTATATGTCTATATATATAATCAAAACCCGAGCAGCGTAGCCTAAACCATTCATCTCTTGTATTACAAAACAATTGATTCGAGTTTGTAAGGTTATGTAATTAGCTAAATTTTATGCCAAGTCTAGTTTGATGTAATTTGGGAGTTTGAGATATTAATCACAAGCATTCGGAATTGATTTGAAGCTTATTTATACAAGCTCGTGCTAAAAGGGACTTGTATAATATATCTTGGATAGCTATATAGACTTCGAGGGATATTGACGGATCTCGCTGGATCCTCGCAAGATGCCGAGAAACGTCGCAATATGTTGAGGGTAAAAACAGTGAGCATGCAAAATTGGGCAGGACTTCGCGGGATGTCGCGGGATGTCAATGGAAAAAAACAGTGGGCATGCAAAAGCTGGGGATTGAGCTCGCGGGATCCTCGCGGGTTCTCGAGGGATCGAACTGCATCTCGCAGGATTCTCGCAGGTTCTCGAAAGATCGAGCTACGTGAAATCTGAATTCTCGGGAATCGCACCGCTATGGTTTTTTTGTCTATTTAAGGCCTGGCACATTTTCTCAGACCTAGATCTGAGTCGCCACATTGAAAACTCTTAAAGAGAAGTGTTTCCCACCTTCCAAAAAAAGCTTAGCAAGAATCTTCTTGAACTCTATTGAGGAGATTAAAAGTCTTGAAGGAGTTCAAGGGGCCAAATCAGTTTTAAGAGGATCTAAACTGTGATCAAGCACGGGGATGGTGAATCATGGATATGAGAAAGATCCAGACAATCATTAGATTAAGGAGTTGATAAGTTTTGATTGTAAAGAGTCTTGTAACCATCTGAACTACAAGTTATAATGCATGATCTTTGTCCGGCAAAGAGGACACATGGTTTTTCTCCCATTTAAGGGTTTTTACGACAAAAAGCTTGTGCATTCTTGGTTGAATAGTTTGTTCTCTCTTCTATCTTAGATTGTACAATATTGCTTATAGTCATTACGCCCTGACCTAATATTGTAGTAATTAGTCTCTTTGACAAAATATAGACAAATGCTAGGTTTTTCAATTGATATCAGAGCAGGACACTCAAAATCTTTTTAATTTTTTAAAGAGTGAGGTCCTATTGCCTATGTCTATGGATTGGTCAAGGGAAGGTAGTTCTATGATTAGACCTTCATTACTTGATGGAATCAACTACCCCTATTGGAAAGCAAAGATGAGAGTTTTTCTTAAGTCTATCGATGGGCGTGTTTGGCTTGCTGTACTTAATGGCTGGACTCCACCCACAGTCACAACTGAAACTATAACAACTTTAAAATCAGTTATGTTGTGGGATAAAATTGATTTTGATAATTTTGGGTGGAATAACAAAGCCATGAATGCCATCTATAACAGTGTTACAACTGAGGAGTTTCGACGAATCTCAAACTGTGAAATTGCTAAACAGACATAGGATATTTTACAGATTACTCATGAAAGTACTACTTGATGCAAGTTGATTCTATTCAAAGGAGCCACAACCTGAATTAATTGGCTATGCAAATGTTGGCTATCTTTTTGATCCACATAAAGCTCGGTCTCGAATTGGGTATGTTTACTTATGGTAACATTGCTCTATCCTGGCGATCAGTGAACAAGACATTAACTACAAATTCTTCAAATTCTTCTGAGAGAATTGCAAATTCATGAAGTAAGCCGAGAGTGCATTTGGCTAAGATCCATAATTCAACATGTTCAAGAAAGCTGTGGATTATCCTCGATGATATTATATGAAGATAATGATTGTAAAGATTACAGGAGGTTACATCAAAAGGTGACAAAACGAAACATATTTCGTCAAAATTCTTTTATATGCATAAAGCTCCAGAAGAGTGGTCATATCAATGTCCAGTAAACATGTTCAAGTAACAATTTGATGAACGTATTTACTAAAACACTACCTACGGAGTTTGATAAACTATCTAATTCATACTAGAAGTATGAATGAGGGAGAGTCGCGTAGTGTACTCTTTTCCCTTCGCCAATAGTTTTTCCCACAGGGTTTTTCTTGGCAAGGTTTTAACGAGGCAGGTTTAACGCACCCATACTAAGGTATGTTACATCATATCACTGTACTCTTTTTTCTTCGCTAAGGTTTTTTCCCATTGGATTTTCCTAGCAAGGTTTTAATGAAACAATTTTAATATACTCTAATATGTATTGCAGTCATCCAAGGGGGAGTGTTGTGAGGTCATGGCTTACGTGGATGAGCCGCCTCCACGCATAGCCGCCTCTACTGCGTATATATAGCAGTGGCCAATATGCTATGAGAACAACCAAGAAAGAAAGAGAGAGAAAGAAAAAAAAAAAGAAGAGAAAGTAAGAAGTAGAGAGAAAATAGAAGGAAGAGAAATATAAGTAAGTTTTCAAAGTTCATGTTGTATTCTCTTTGGTTCTACAGCATCAATAAAATTTTGAGTGATCCAGAAGATCTAGCCCTACTTGTTCCAGAAGAACTCATATGGTAAATATTTAACAGTTTCTGAAGAACTATTCACTATATTTTGTGTTGAGTTATTTTATCTGCTTTATATGTCTTTAGTTTTATAACATTGAAGATATACCCCTTCTACAATAAATTTATATTGTATTTGAAACATAGATTTATCAAGAAAAAAAAAGTGAAAAAAATAATAAAATGAAATAATATTTTTATTCTCTTTCGCTTTTTTTTTTTTTCTTTTCTATCATTAAATTCTTATTCCACATACAATCTTAGAGTGGAAAATCGTCCACACGTGCCTAGAAAAATATATTTTGAAGAAAAAAAGTGTTAGGAACTTCAAAATTGCCGGCTGGAGCTCCCTCCATTGTCCAAATGTCAACTTTAGTCACCAGAAACAACTTCCGTGTGTCTTGGGCGATCTTTCAAACAAGGATAATGTTTTACTATTAGAGAATTTATACAAATTTTTTTATAGAATAATATTATTAAATAAGAGTATTTTATTTAAATATAAAATATAAATCATAATAGCCCTTATATAAAATTCTATTGTCACATCATTCTCGTTAGTTTTTTTTTTTTTTACAAATTTTCTAAAATAATAGTATTTTTCTTCAAATAAACATAGAAATTTTTTTTTAAAAAAATTGAATAAAAAATCCTATCAAAATGATGTGGACGGTGACATTTTTTTATAACTAAAGACCATCATGATAGATGCTATGTTTTAAAATGAAGGACTATGGTTCAATCAAATCATTTTGTGCAAAAATTCTTGATATATTAATTTTTTGATGGTATAACATTACTCATAAACAACTGCGTGTTTGATGCGGGTACACTACAACTCCCAACCAAAAAATTACGTAATGCCTTAGTTAGCATGACATAAGATAGCAAGAGTAGTGCTAGCTGCAAGCGAATCAGTAGTCACTCTTCAGCCATCGCCCATGTGCAAGCAACACATGTTTTTTCACTTTATAAGCGTAATTGGAACCGGAAAATCTTAGTTTCGTATTGTATGTGGGCTAGTAATCTTTGTGTCGAATCAAAAAAATAAAAAAGTTTGTTGCAGGGAAGGACCAACGATGCACTTCAGACAAATTTAGGTTGGAATTTTTGGACTTTAATTGTTTTACAAGATAATGAAAGAAAAAATAAATTTCAGAAATTACTCCAAGTTTTGACCCCAATTGTGTGGTTAAGACTTGGGGCCTAGAGTTTGCTCTTTCTAAAGTCTCATATTTAACATATTTTAGGTGTTATTATCAGTGGTCATGAGTTCAAGAGTTTGATAGACCCTCATATAAATTACAGGGTTTGAAATTTTTTTTTGTTGGCATGATTCGTTTAATGGGCTGGCTGAGAATTATCTTTAAAGCTTGGTCTGGCCTAATATATATATAAAATAATACATTTATATATAATTAAACTTTATGTTATTCAATATTATTTTTTTAAAAAAATTATTTATTAAATAATTTTTAAGTTAAATAAGAGGGCTTGGACGAGCTTAAGATTGTAATTTTTTTAAGTGGGCGTGTTTGAGATTTAGTTTTAGGCCCGATAAGATTTATTTATAGTGTAGGCTCGGCTCGAGCCTAGCCCGCCCGACCTGTACAATGTCCATTCCTAGATGCTTTCAACTCTTTAAGGACCAATTTTAAGATATTTGACCTAATAATTACTGAGTTTATGTGGAATGAGGACTATACGAGCCTCACGATTAGTCATGGTGGGTGTAAAGTGACTTTGAAGACTCTATTATAAAAAAAAGACAGTAAAAAAAAAGTAAGTTTATTTTCTATTTCTTTACTTGTGGGTCTCAATTTTTTTTTGGTAATGTACTATATCATACACACAGACAATCATGTGCTTAAAGAACATATATATATGGACATGTTTGGCTTGACGTAATATATATTTTTTTTAAAATATTTTACTCATTTTGTTGTTATGTGATTAAATAAAATATAAGAAAATTATTTTAAAAATTTTTTTTATTAGAAGATAAAAAAAAGACTTACGTTTTAAGATTATGTAAGTCATTTACTTTTAATATTATTTTAACCATTTTATCACCCACCACCAACCACCACATAGTAATATTATGAAATACATTTTATAAATGAGTTTTTAAATGTAAACCAAACACTATAAAATAAAAATCAAAATCAAAATTTTTTGAGTAAAATTTTTACATAAAAATTAATTTTTGATGTTAAAATATTTTATTTCAAACCAAAGGCATCTTATTTTTTTTACTGTTTAAAAAAGTCATGCATTGATTGTTCTTATTTTTCACTCTTTAAAAAGCTAAAAAAAACATTAAATATTAGAAAGAAGGGGGTGACTTTTCTTTTCGAATAATGAGGTGTGTCAGGATATAATATAGCTCTTCCCTACACCGTTGCCCGGTTACACTATAACAATAATGGGACAAATGGGACAAATGGCACTTGGACATCGCGATGGTTCAAAAGCGACTGTTTAGTCGCCTGTTCCTAGCATTTCCCAAGATACCAATAGCATCATGGTTTGGTAACTGCCGAAAAAAAAAAAATGATTTGTCCCCACCCCCTAGCTCTTTAGAAGAAAGAAAGGTGAAACCAAACAACCCATTGTGAAAGGGCTAATGAATCAAGATCGGCACTGGGGGAGGGACAAAGAAAGGAAAATTATTACTTTTTTATTTTCTCTTTTATTTTCTTTTCCTCACCCTTTCCTTCCTTTCTGTTCAGTCCCCTCCACTCCACTCCCCTTCCCTTCCCTTTTCTTCCCTTCCTCAACTTCCAAACAAATGCAGGTCACGCAACAGCATATGAAACGTTTTAATTCTGTACCAGTAGGTACTTCTTCGTCAATAGTCAATTTTGTTAGATGTGAAGACATTTTCTTGTTCAATGGCTATTGACATGTTGACTAGAGGAGGAGCAGAGTTTTGGAACTTCATATCCAGTGACTAAGACATTCCTTATAGAATCGATGGTGCCTATTAATTTGTATCTCCCAGAAATAACTACACATATTTACACCAGTTGGAACTCACCAACCAATGGGTGTAAGATACCAAATTCATTTTAACACTTTGTTAAGGGTTTTATAATTAATAACTAAGCGTGGAACACCCCTTTCAAATTTAACATTTTTATAAACATAAAATTTTGTACAATTTCAGAGAGAGTAGGATTTTTGAATGAGTTTAGCGAGCCCTTATTGGTATTTGCCGATCTAGAAAATCATTTTCATATGAGAGAGAGATAATATGTCTCTTTCTATCCCAAAAGGCATTAGGATGGTCACTACAAATTTCATTAAGAAATTGCTTTTCAATTAATTTGATTTTATCTTGAATCTTATGTTTAACTAGAGATTCAGAAATAGTCCAAACAGAAATTTCTTGTTAAAAAAAATTAATTTGATTTTCTTTTGCGAAAAGAATATCTTTTACTTCATTTAAAAATCTAGTTTGAGGATCAATTATAAACTGGAAAACAATATGTTGATTATTTAAATTGGTATAAATACCTGTTGAATATATTTTTTCAACAGGCATAATACTATAAAGAAAAGAAGTACCAAGAATAACATGGTGTTGTAAATTTTTTACAAGTAGAAAAGTAGATGGAATGCATACATCTTGATTACAGATATGTGTATTAGTGATTTTATACTATATTTGTAGCTTATTGCCATTAGCAGAAGTCAAAGAATGTTTTGTCTTCTCAAAATATTGGGTTGGAATAACCCTCTTGAACACAGTTCAGATTTGTACCACTATCAACCAA
Organism: Euryodendron excelsum; assembly: GCA_033060915.1. Classification (NCBI taxonomy): domain Eukaryota; kingdom Viridiplantae; phylum Streptophyta; class Magnoliopsida; order Ericales; family Pentaphylacaceae; genus Euryodendron; species Euryodendron excelsum. Next base: position 13,970,414 of record CM065381.1, on the reverse strand, counting down.
AGTAGTGAGATTTTCAATTAATAATTCATTATGAACAAATAAAGTAATCTTGATGAACCACTTCTGAAAAGTAACCTAATTCAAGATAGTCAAATATTGGGGAATAGTAGGACTAGAAGATTCTAGCTTTAATACAAAACTATAAGAAGTCTGTTGGCCTAATTCTAAATTATTAACTCTAGTATTAAGACTTAAATTGTCATCTTTCAGAGATTTAATCTTTACTTTTAGCTGATTAATTTTAGTACGTAAATCCTATATGGTAACAAGTTTTTCTTTCTTATTTTGAAGTCATTTCATAACTTCAAATATGCTATAAACATTAGTTATATTAGTAGTATCATCCTGTTTTTTTAATGTGCTTAAGATAATTTTCAATTATTTGTGCTTTCCCAGAAGGTTTCCTGATAGTGTTATCCCATCATATGTCCCATACATGAGATGGAGGGCTTTGAAGGTGTTTCCTTGGAACTGTTAAATCAAGGCTGTTGTTTACGTTGGCATAAACGTCTACTCATTCGTTTTAAGAATTTCATAGGTTGCATTTGGATTGATATATTGGAAATGAAGTGATTTAAGGTTCAAATATAAGAAGATGATTATTCAAGTTGCCTTGGGAGATTTGAGGGACGGGATAAAGTGGAGGCACAAGAGATGCATCTACTGGAATACCTCTGCACTTAGAATCCATTTCAATCGTATCTGTTGCATGCTGCGAGTTTGAATATCAAATTCTATGGTTATAATTTTAAACTAAGATCTGAACCATTGTGTCTCAGTTATAGAATTTATTTTAAAGTTTTTCATACACTTATACTTAATTGTAAATTATTTAGTGTTTCTGGTAATACTGTTGTGATTGAATTTAATCTGTTTAGCTCTAATATAGCTACTAATCGTCAAATTACTTGAAATGAAATTTAATTTTCAAAAACATGGCAACTTCAACAGACTGTTCCACCTGCTCCCTTGATTCATGAAGAATTGGATCAAATCATCCAAACTCCTGAAGGATGTATTAAGGTAAGATTTACCTCTGGATCTTCTCGAGGCTCTAGATTGGGATTTCTTTCACAATCTTCTTCTACCAGATCTATGATTCCTCCTTATAAGATTTCTTTCTCATAAAATTTTAGAGATTCTATCTCGAAACTTTCTGATGATATTGAGTTTGTCAGAATATCTAACCAATAGATTTCTCATGGAATCCCTAAATCTTCAGTAGAAATGCCTACTGCCTCTGAAATGGAATTTCGTATATAATGGATTTAAGTTTAGGGAGCAAAACAAGAGCAATCCTTAATAAGGAATTGTTCCAACCATACTATAAACCTTTCTGTGATTGGTATTTTTCTAGTTTCAATCCCACTGAGTTAGCAAATATAAAAATCAATATTTTGATCATTTGAGAATAACTCAACAGTTAGAACATTTTGTTTCGTGATTTTTACAATATTATGCAGAGACCCATTATATTAATGTTCTTGAAGAAAAAGCTTGGACAACAGATAATGGATCTGTTATCCATTCTATTTTCCTTCCTATAAAACCTATAAAGGTTACTAGTTCTTCGACTTCCTAAGTTTTAGAAGCTAATACTTATGTTAAACCTTCTGTGGTTGAATGAGTATATATTACTATGGAGGAGTTGAATCAAGCTTTTAAACAAAATAATTATACAAATTTATATTTACAAACAATTTGTCAACAATTGTTACGTCTAGATAATAAACTAGATCAATTACCTCAGCCATCAATGTACTATGAGAACGATTACAAGTTCACACTTTCAGTGGCGGAGCCACAAAATTTATCCAGAGGGAGCAATCATTAATGACAATCTAAATTTTTTTTAAATCAACCATAGAGCACTTGACTTCTATATATATTTATAATATACGAAAAATGCTATTTGTTTCAAAAACTTTGTACAAAAACTTTAATAAAATGATGTAATATGATATTTTTGTAATTAAAAACTACAATTATGAGATTATGAGTATTTGATTTAAAGTGAAAGGCTTAGATTCACGTTTATTAGAGGAGCCCCTTTTTTTTATAAGGTTAAGCTGTAAACGAGGGTTTTCACAGACTATTAATCGTTTACTATGTGTCAAAGCACAACTTTCCGAAATAAAAATCAAGAGCAACTTCAAAAATTGAAGAGATCTTTTTTTATTGTAAAATCAAAATAAACTTTTAGTTTCAAACAAAAATTTGAAGAACATAAGTTCGTTCTTTTTTATTGCCGCATCAGCCAAAAATTCAAAATCTGAAGTTTATAATTATTTTGAAGGTTGCTTTTTTTTTTTTTGTTTTTGTTTTCTTGTTCCACTTCCCACCCCCCTAAAGATTAAGGCATGCACTTCTGGGCATGGCATGCAATGAGATGGGTATTTGTAAAGAGTTTAATTTTGATGGACTGATAGTGTAAATTTTTTTTACACAAGCGGGCATCAGAATGCGACACGTGTTCATAAGTTTTGTATTTTTATGTTATACTTAAATTCTAAAAGACACGTGTCGCATTGTGGTATCTCGTTTGTGTAAAAAATTTATACACTGTCAGTGCATCAAAATTAAACTCATCTGTAAAACCCCTAGTTGCAAATCATACTTATAGAATTAGCCTCTTCTTAGGCATCTCCACATAGTTCACTTCATTCATATCATAATCTATTTTGTTTTATTTGTGTATCTAAGCATATTTGTTTCCATTTGCCAAAATAAGTTTAATCTGCTGCTTCACTAATTGTTCATTGTAATTGCTTGGGAACTGGTTTGATTCTTAGATTCCTGCCTAATCCTAGATGCAGCTTTAGTTCACACTTTTACGTAGGGATATACATGAGTTGATTCAGTGAGCCATTTAGGGTCAGTTCCAAATGAGAACCGAATCGCTATATCCCATGGACCTTAACTGAACCGAATTGTTGGGATGGGCTCCGTGTTCGAGTTAGGTCTGCCTATATTACATAAGACACTGTTGATTTAATTAAAAGTTTTTTAAAATATCCTCAAACTTGCAACCTCAAATACTAAAAATAATTAAAGAAAAAAACAACACACAAAACAAATCAACAATAGTTGAGTACACGTTTGAATACGTATATAAAACAGATATTAGAACTTTTATAACATGCCCATCTATATTTTGGTTTGAATTTCTAAAAATTGCTAACCTGCACTAAACTAGCAAGGTGGATTGTTTTAAGATTCAGAACCAAACTAAATCTTTTTACAGACCCCGGAACAAATTGACCCATGGAGGCCGATGTTATTCGGTTCTTTTGTGGACGCTAGGTTTAGTCATGGTATTGAAGAAAAGCTTAACCAATATTTTTCCAATTGCAGATGGGCCCTGACATTCCAACAAGATTGTGGAGTTGTTTCTTTTTATTTCACTAGAATTAGGAGTCAATTTTGTTATAATTACATTCTACTTTTCCGAAATCCATGCAATAGAAAAGGAAAAAAAATTGTAAGCATAATTATGTCTGTTCGAGGGGCATTGTTGCCCATGATTTTCACTTATAACCTATGCCTGATTGTGGCGTCAAGCCCAACTTTCAAATCATGTTTAATTAGACTTGTGGCATACTAGTCATCCCGTTAACATTGATCCTATTTACTTCTTCTTCTTCTTCTTCCATTTTTTTTTTTTTGTCCATTATCTAAGTTTTAATGATCTTGCTGGTGTACTATTTTCATGTGTTTCCTTCGGGTGAATTTAGAGCCATTTAATTTGACCCCATTCTACTTTAATTCCTACAGTTTAGTGGTGACAGTCAAAACTTTCAACAATAGTCTAAATTTCAATTTCAAGCTTCCATTTGGAAAATAGGTAGAAATTAACCATGTGATTGTCACACGACACTAATTAACCATGAAATCTCTAGGACCATAATGAAATTCAAATGAAACTTTCAGGGTGAAAAGCTTGTATCTAAATGTAGTTATTGGGTAATCACATCCATCTGTGTATGGAGGGTTGATATTGAGATTTGCCCAGAGTTGTTGGGTTTTTAACTATCAAAGTGAAAGTACATGAATTGAATTGTGAATAGACAAAGTTCGATTTATCCTTATCATTTCATAGTTATACTTTAATTAATTTAACTATTTCAGACAATCACTTACAATTATGACAATCAAATCCCATACTTCTAGTTAAATCTCAATATAAATTCGCTATGAACTTCTATTTAAAAGATGGATGAAATTAGCCTTGTGACTTAGAAATTATTCTTACATGGCTAAGATTGGCAGAGCATATTACCATATACATCTGCAGCCTAATTATGTGAAGTCATCAAAGTACAAAGCATAGTATGTGTGGTTCTCAGTCATCGACCTTCAATCATTGATAGAGTGACCTTGTTTATGGAGCACATATTGTTGTGTTGCGATTGAATATTGGAGTCCAACAAGCTTCGATAAGTAAATGTAGGTTGTTTTGGCTGCGGAGCATCTGTTTCACTACTTAGCATCAAAACTATAGCTCCCATGGTTGGCCTATCTGCAGCATAGTCTTGAACACAAAGAAGGCCGATATGCATGCATCTCATTACCTCTGATCGGAAACCTGATTCAACCAATGCTTGATCAATGAAGTCTAATGCCTTCTCTTCAGTCCACAATTGCCATGCCTGAAACAATCTTGTATTAACATCATGAGATCAAAAGGCAAATAGCACGTAGAGGAAAATGTCAATCCATTTGAAATGAGCACTGAAGTGAGTCAGAGCACCTACATAACCAAGAAGGCTTAGATACTGTTCATGACAATGGAAACTGGTATTCTTCATGCCAAAAACAATCTCTAATAGCAAGACCCCAAAGCTAAATACGTCAGATTTTTCAGAAAATATCCCTCTCATGGCATACTCAGGAGACATATAGCCACTGCATTTCATCAAAATACAATCATGATTAGTGCTTAAATGTCAAAAAAGTACTTATAGCAGTACCTGGTGGTTCGAAATAGAGTTACATCCAGTATTATGTAGTCTCTGCACGTAGTTATCCTATTTCACTTCAATTATTACTGCATTTGATGTAATTAAATCTATTTGGTAAAGGGTACGAGAGATTCAATCAATTCAAAAGGGAACAAAGGATGCTTACTATGTGCCCACTACTCTCTGAGTGTTTGCTAGCTCTTGTGTTGTTCGAAAAGTTCGTGCCAAGCCAAAATCTGATATTTTGGGGTTCATATCTTTATCCAAAAGAATATTGCTGGCTTTCAAATCTCGGTGAATAATTTTTAAACAAGAATCACGATGGAGATATAGAAGCCCTCGAGCAATCCCCTGAATGATGTTGAAATGCTTAGCCCAATCAAGTTGTGCTCTTCTTGCTGGATCTAACCAATTTGAATATAATGAACAATGATCAGTGTACTTCTTATGCTTGTGATGCAAAAACATAACGTTGTACTGCTAGATATTGATGTGTGAATAACACTGAATGACTGATATGCAACAAGTGAGGAATTAGTGATCTAATTTTGGTGATACACTATGCCTCGTGAACAGAAAATTGAGTAATAATCTTTTATCCAACAAGATAAGTAAGAAGTAGAAGGCACAAGCAGAAGTTGAACAAACCAAAGAGAAAAGTATCCAAGCTTCTGTTGGGCATGTACTCATAAACTATCATTAGTTCTTCTCCTTCAATACAGCAACCGAAGAGCCGAACAAGATTTTTGTGCTGGAGTTTTGAGATCATTACAATCTCATTCTTGAACTCTTCTATGCCTTGCCCTGAGCATCTAGAAAGTTTTTTCACAGCTATCTCTTGCCCATCTTCCAGCTTTCCCTAGACACAGACCATTAACTCTCTCAATCAATCAATATGCATTTGATAGTAGAATACATATACATATACATATGCATAAAATACTTCAGAAAATAGGAAATAACCTTGAAGACACGGCCAAATCCTCCTTCCCCATGTTTGTTATCTTAGCAGAAATTGTTGGTAGCAGCTACAATTTTATCAAAGTCTAATATTGGCCTTCTAGTCCTTCTAGTCCTTCTATTCCCCAATATTTGACTATCTTGAATGAGGTTACTTTTTAGAAGTGGTTCATCAAGATTACTTTATTTGTTCATAATGAATTATTAATTGAAAATCTCACTGCTTTGGTTGATAGTGGTGCAAAACTGAACTGTGTTCAGGAAGAGTTATTTCCAATCCAATATTTTAAGAAGACAAAGCATTCTTTGACTTCTACTAGTGGCAATAAGCTACAAATACAGTATAAAATCACCAATACACATATCTGTAATCAAGATGCATGCATTCCATCTACTTTTCTACCGGTAAAAAATTTACAACACCGTGTTATATTTAGTACTCCTTTTCTTCATAGTATTATGCCTATTGAAAAAATAGATTCAACAAGTATTTATACCAATTTAAATAATCAACATATTATTTCAAGTTTATAACTGATCTTCAAACTAGATTTTTAAATGAAGTAAAAGATATTCTTTTCGCAAAAGAAAATTAAATTAATTTTCTTAAATAAGAAATTTCTGTTTGGACTATTTCTGAATCTCTAGTTAAACCCCTAAGATTCAAGATATAATCAAATTAATTGAAAAACAATTTCTTAATGAAATTTGTACTGACCATCCTAATGCCTTTTAGGATAGAAAGAGACATATTGTGTCTCTCCCATATGAAGATGATTTTACAGATGGGCATATACCAACAAGGACTCGTCCTTGTCAAATGAGTCAAGAATATCTTGAACTCTATAAAAAGGAAATTGCTTTCTTATTTGAGAAAAAACTCATTTGAAAATCCTACTCTCCCTTGAGTTGTACAGGATTTTACGTTTATAAAAATGCTGAAATTGAAAAGGGTGTTCCACGCTTATTATAAACCCCTTAATAAGGTGTTAAAATGGATTAGGTATTCTATACCTAATAAAAAAGATTTACTTGACCATCTTTAAAAGGCTTTTATCTTTTTTAAATTTAATTTAAAATCCGAATATTGGCAAATCCAAGTTGCTGAATCTGATAGATACAAAACAACTTTTACTGTCCCCATTGGGCATTATGAGTGGAATGTTATGCCTTTTGGTTTGAAAATGCTCCTTTTGAATTTCAGAATATTATGAATGATATTTTCATTCATTACATTGATTTTATATTAGTATATATTAATGATATTCTTGTCTTTTCTCAAACTCTTGAGCAACATTTCTGTCATTTGAAAATTTTTTGAAAAATCATATTACATAATGGATTAGTTATTTCTACCCCCAAAATGAAACTTTTCCAAACCACTGTTCGTTTTTTTGGGACATAACATCCATCAAGGACATATTGTTTCTATTACAAGAAGTATAGAGTTTGCTTCCAAATTTCCTGATGAAATTTTGGATAAAACTCAATTACAAAGATTTTTAGAGAGTTTAAATGATATTAATCCTTATTATAAAAATCTTGGCAAAGATTCTACTATCTTATATGATAGAGTAAATAAAACTCCTCCATGGACTCCAGATTATACTCTAGCTGTTCAAAAGATTAAGGTTAAGGTTAAAAATCTTCCTTGTTTAACACTTGCTAATCCTGCATGGTTTAAAATTATGCAAACTGATGCTAGTCATATTGGCTATGATGGTATTCTTACTCAGGTTATACCTGATATCATAAAACAAATCTTTATAAGATATGTTTCGGGAAAATGGAACTCAACACAGCTCAAATATGCTGTTGTACAAAAAGAATTTCTTTCTATTGTTAAATTTATTTCTAAATTTCAAGATTATTTATCAAATCAAAATTTTCTGTTAAAAACAGATTGTCACGCTGCAAAATATATTTTCAGCAAAAATGTTAAACATGATGCATCAAAGCATATAATTGCTCGATGGCAAGCACAAATCTTTGTGTTTGATTTTGATATTGAATATATCAAAGGGCAAGCTAATTCTCTCCCTAATTTCCTGACTCGTGAATTCTTATAGGAATGAACCCGTATGATCGTGGTAGAGGAAAGAGACATACCCCAAACCGAGGACGTGGAAGGGGAAATAACCTCTCCCAAGGTCGTGGATCTACCCACAAGGCACATCTGCCACTAAACCAGATAAAGTTACAGTTATACCTATAACTGATCCTCTTTATGATAAAGTTAAAAAATTAATTGAACAAAAACTTCAACAAGGTAATACCGCAATTGAAGCATCATATGCTCAAATGGTAAAATCTCCATCACATTCAGTGGCTCCTATTATGTTGCCATGCACAGATCATATTTTAGATCTTGAACCTGTTCATATTCAATGAGAAAAAAATCCATAGTATCTCATAGATAAATATTTTCAAACTTTTTCCTATCCATTTGGCAGCCAAAAATTCTAAATAGTTATGCAACATATTTTGGAAATTACTGGCTCTTGTGATTTTACAAATTTTTATTCAAACATACAGACCAAAGTAGGTCTTATTAATTTTTCTAAATGTTATATTAAAAAGATTAACACTAACACCAACACAAACAAATAAACACAAATACATTTGAATTGTCAAGGAAAGACAAATGAAATTGTACCGGAGAAAGTGTAAAAGAGAGCAAGAAAACTTAGAGTATATTAACAATAGAAAGAGAAAGAGCAAGAGAATTGTGTGGTGCCTTCAACAATGAGTGAAGGGTCCCTTATATAGACAAAGAAAAAGTAACTATTCTGGATTTCAAACTATCATTTACAAGTCCGGAGACAAAAACAAAATAACTTTACAAAAAGTCAAAAGTTATTTTAATATAAAGCAGATGCATAATGGAGGCGGGTCCAACATTTGGTGGAGTTGGTTGGCCATTTGTGTCAAAAGTAAGATGCCTTTTTGTCGTCTTATGAGACACGTCAAAAGTAAAGAGATTCCTTCACATAGAACGGCTACTTTTTGTCATTCTTATCCTTTTCTAACGAGGCATGAGAGTAAGGTCTTCTTGACTTTTTCTTGGCTAATATCTCAAGCATAGCATCAAAAAAATCCTCTGTGGTCGGTGTAGGATCAGTGTCAGGTTCATCCTCATAGGGGTCCTGTGATTCACCTACTAGACAAGTGTGATGAAAGGATTGGGAGTGCAATTCTTTATCAATTTTTGAGTCTGAGTTAGATTTAAAGATGGCTAGAAATTCACCATTTAATTGGCGCATGCATTCATACATCAATTCTTTATCCTTCATGAGAGAATTTCTCCCTTTTAATTCATATTTTATGGTATCCAATTTATTAAAAGAAGAAAGAGAAACTTGAGCTCTCTGAAACACATATTCTCATTGATAATCCTTGACAATGGCAACAATGTCTGCAGTAATCTTGTCCAAATCTTTATCTAGTTTGGACCACCATCCTACATAAAATTGTTGATAGAGACAGAGAATATTATCTTGGTCCTTCTTGACAATAAGAGTCTATTTCTAAATCTAAGGCATCCCGAATTCAGTAAAGAAATGCATAAGATTGGATCCTTCAATATAATGGGCTGGATCCATACTGTTAATTTGGGGTGAATAGGAAGCCCAAAGGCCCAATTGTTCTTGCAGAACATCAGGTAAAATGGTATGAAGTGGATCAAATTTTTTCCACCAAACATAAAACTATTGAGAAAATCCTTTTTTTATATATTTCAGGGGACAATTTAATCCACAAAGAATGCTTTCTTTTTGGATTTTCATAGTAAAAAGTCCATGTGAAAACTTGGATACAATCCCAATAATTATAGGAATGACGAATATCATTTAAAACAAAAGCTTTCTTATTATGAGGAACTAATCCCCATTCATGAGGGAAAATAATCTTTTTAATATAATATTTAGATAAATTAATAGGACCTACTTTGGTCTGCATGTTTGAATAAAAATTTATAAAATCACAAGAACCAATCATTTCCAAAATATGTTGCATGACTATTCGGAATTTCTGATTGCAAAATGGATAGGAAAAAGTTTGAAAATATTTATCTATGAGATACCATGGATCTTTTTCCCATTGAATATCAATAAGTTCAAGATATAGAATATGATCTGTGTATGGCAACAGAATAGAAGCCACTGAATGTGATGGAGATTCCACTATTTGAGCATATGATGCATCAATTGCGGTATTACCTTATTGACGTTCTTATTCAATTAATTTTTGAACTTTATTATAAAGAGGATCAATTACAGGTATAACTGTAACTTTATCTGGTTTAGTGCCAGATGTAAAGGCCTTGTAGGTAGATCCACGACATTGGGAAATGTTATTTTCCCTTCCATGTCCTCGGTTAGGGGTATGTCCCCTTCATCTACCACGATCATATGGGTTCATTCCTGCAAGAATTCACGATCCAGGAAATCAAAGAGAGAATTATCTTGCTCTTTGATATATTCAATATCAAAATCAAACACAGAGATTTGTGCTTGCCATTGAACAATTATATGCTTTGATGCATCATGTTTAACATCTTTGTTGAAAATATATTTTGCAGCTTGACAATCTATTTTTAACACAATTTTTTGATTTAATAAATCATCTTGAAATTTAGAAATACATTTAACAATAAAAATAAGTTCTTTTTGTACAACAACATATTTGAGCTGTACTGAGTTCCATTTTTTCAAAGCATATCTTATCAAGATCTGCTTTTTAGTATCGGGAATAACCTAGGTAAGAATACCACCATAGTCAATATGACTAGCATCAGTTTGAACAATTTTAAACCATACAGGATTAGCAAGTGTTAAACAAGGAAGATTTTTAACCTTAGCCTTAATTTTTTGAACAGCCAGAGTATGATCTGGTGTTCATGGAGAAGGAGTTTTCTTTAATCTATCATATAAGATAGCAGAATCTTTGGCAAGATTTTTATAATAGGAATTAATATAATTTAAACTCTCTAAAAATCTTTGTAATTGAGTTTTATCCAAAATTTCATCAGGAAATTTGGAAGCAAACTCTGTAATTCTTGTGATAGGAACAATATGACCTTGATAGATGTTATGTCCCAAAAAACAAACAGTGGTTTGGAAAAGTTTCATTTTGGGGATAGAAATAACTAATCCATTATGTAATATGATTTTTTGAAAATATTTCAAATGATAGAAATGTTGATCAAGAGTTTGAGAAAAGACAAAAATATCATCAATATATACTAATATAAAATTAGTGTAAAGAATGAAAATATCATTCATAATATTCTGAAATTCAGAAGGAGCATTTTCAAACCAAAAGTCATAACATTCCACTCATAATGCCCAATAGGGACAATAAAAGCTGTTTTGTATCTATCAGATTTAGTAACTTGGATTTGCCAATATCCAGATTTTAAATCAAATTTAGAAAAGATAAGAGCATTATGAAGATGGTCAAGTAAATCTTTTTTATTAGGTATAGGATACCTAATCCATTTTAACACTTTATTAAGAGGTTTATAATTAATAACTAAGCATGAAACATCCCTTTTAATTTCAACATTTTTATAAACATAAAATCATGTACAACTCCAGGGAGAGTAGGATTTTCGAATGATTTTTTTCTCGAGTAAGGAAGCAATTTCCTTTTTACAGAGTTCTATTCTTAACTCATTTGACAAGGACGAGCCCTTGTTAGTATTTGCCAATCTAGAAAATCATCTTCATATGGGAGAGAGACAATATGTCTCTTTCTATCCCAAAAGGCATTAGGATGGTCACTACAAATTTCATTAAGAAATTGCTTTTTAATTAATTTGATTTTATCTTGAATATTAGGTTTAACTAGAGATTCAGAAATAGTCCAAACAGAAATTTCTTATTTAAGAAAATTAATTTAATTGTCTTTTGCGAAAAGAATATCTTTTACTTCATTTAAAAATCTAATTTGAGAATCAGTTATAAACTGAAAAACAATATGTTGATTATTTAAATTGGTATAAATACCTGTTGAATATATTTTTTCAATAGGCATAATACTATGAAGAAAAGGAATACCAAGTATAACATGGTGTTGTAAATTTTTTACAAGTAGAAAAGTAGATGGAATGTATACATTTTGATTACAGATGTGTGTATTGGTATTTTATACTATATTTGTAACTTATTGCCATTAGCAGAAGTTAAAGAATGCTTTGTCTTCTCAAAATATTGGGTTGGAATTAACCTTTCCTGAACACAATTCAGATCTGCACCATTATCAACCAAAGGAGTGAGATTTTCAATTAATAATTCATTATGAACAAATAAAGTAATCTTGATGAACCACTTCTGAGAAGTAACCTCATTCAAGATAGCCAAATATTAGGGAATAGAAGAACTAGAAGATTCTAGCTTTAATACAAAACTAGAAGAAGTCTGTTGGCCTAATTCTAGATCATTAACTCTAGTATTAAGACTTAAATTGTCATCTTTAAGAGATTTAATATCTGCTTTTAGCTGATTAATTTCAGTACGTAAATCCTGTAAAGTAACAGGTTTTTCTTTCTTATTCTGAAGTCGTTTCATAACTTCAGACATGCTATAAACATTAGTGATATGAGGAGTATCATCTTGTTTCTTAACGTGTTTCAGATAATTTTCATTCATTTGTGCTTTCATTGTTGTATTAGTAATTTGATCTAAAAATTTTATAATAGCTTCCTGATCTTGAGTAAGCATATTAATATTTAGACCATGCATATCAACAATAACTTTGCAGTAATTACTGCAAGTACCTTGACAAGAATTTAATTTGTCAGATTCACTGTCACTAAAAGATAACATATCATCTTCTTGAACCTGAACGAGTTCATTTGACTCAGAGCCTTCTGGTTTAGAGTCTTCAGGTTCACTTCCACTATTAAGAAGTAATTTAGCTAAAGTATCTTTTAGCTGGTCATCAATCTAAAGTTCCATTAGCTTCTTCTTGGTGAGACACCTATTAGCATAGTGACCAATTTTACCACACTTTCAACATTTAATGTCCTTTTTGGAAATAGGTGATTTCTTCTTAGAAGAAGACTTTTTGACTAACTTCTTAGAAGGTGGATTAGAAGTAGAAGCATCAGGAAAACGCTTCTTTTTCCTATATGAGAGGATTTTTCTTACTTTTTGAACAATAATAATGATCTAAGGGAGGCTTAGGCATATCCATAGCAAAATTATCACAGAAATCTCCAAGTTGAGATTTTTCCGTAAGCCTTTGCTTTTTAAGCTAGCTTTTTAGCTTAATGTCATTACATAAAGCTAATCCTTCCTGGATACATGTATCTATAAGACTACCAAAAGAATGATTAGAATAGGGAATAAAAATACCATCATTTCTATCCCTAAGAGCTTTTCTTACTCTTTTAGCAAATAGAAAAGGAAGACCATCGATAAATTTAAACTTCCAATGATCACTATTAACATTAGGATGTTGCATAACCTTACTAAGGAAAACATCCTTATACCATCTAAAATGGGTAAGAGTAGGATATCTAAGATTTTGGAGAAGTGTCCTAATATTTTCGTTATTACTAGAATATCTTCCAGTAAAATGTTCACATATGGCTAAAATTAGTATATATACTGCTTGTTCACTGATTGGGACATGATTAGGATTAGTTAGGGTAGGAAAAGGTTCCTGTTTAACTGCATCTAAAATTTTAGATTTTACAGTAGGGGACAAATAATTATCCCATCATCCTTTAATAGTACCAGTAAACCCACTAATAACCATTTGGGCTATGACATTGTCACTGTTGCCTCGTTGTTTGCAAATAGTGTTATACATACAAATCTTATGACACATGTAAAAAATCTGCTTATCAGCAAAAAATACTTGATCAAGACTCTTATTTTCAAGATACTCATAAACAAGCAGTCGTTTATCTCCCTCAATGCAGCATCCATACAATTTCCCAAGATTTCAGTGCTGCACGGAAGATATTGTAGCTATCCCTACGACAAATTGACTCTTTCCCTGGTGGGATGCAACAGAAAGTTGTTTAATGGCAACCACCCTCCCGTCATTGAGTGTTCCCTATTCACGAGTACAAAACTTAAAAACTTGAGACAAATTGTCTGGTCCAACCATGGTTTTTGTTCTCAAGCTCCATTTATTAATCTAGAAAAAAGGGGGTATGAAGTATGGACCCATAAATTTATGTTTAGTGTACAATACTGTTTTAATAGCAAGGGTTTGGATTTTCCATTATGTTATCTCTACAAAAGTCGCAATGGACTGCTGCTAACCAAGAATGGCATAAAATGCGATGGTACAAGCACACAGCTGCCATGTCACAATGATTTAAAAAGCAAAAAAGTGGTGATGTGGCAGATTGCGGTCTTTAACTAAGAAGCTAATCATGGAAAATCCTAGAGGAGCAGTACTTACAAGTTGGATAATTGGTACCAATTCATGAAGCAATATGAAGTGCTGGATGACTGCTTATCCTTGATTATAAGAATGACATACCTTATAAACAGGTCCAAAGCCTCCCCTCCCAAGTTTGTTTTCAGGATGAAAATCTTGCGTTGCAGCCGTTAGTTCAGCATAGCTGAAAGTATAATGTCCAGCATCCATCCCTAGAAGCTCTGCGCAAGTTCAATACAGATGGTTGTGAATATATTTAGGAAGTCACAATTCGACTTATATGTCTAGTATGCTTATGAATTATAACGATGGTCATGATCATTCTGTGCATGGCACATTAATCACTGAAATTTAGCAGATTATATAAGAAAATGTACTAATTATTACCATAAGCATAAAAATCTTAATCACAGTTTCAGTGCAAAATGGTCTTTGATTTAAGATGAGGAAATTATAGGGGGGAAACTAAAGAAAATCCCAAAATGATAGTAGTTTATCTTTTTTCCTCTCACTCTGAAAAACCCCGAGTCTTTGGGTATGTGTGCGCAAATATATCTACACTTAACTTCCTGTTTTAGAGGGTTGTTAAGTAATCGGTTAAATTCAAAAAGGTGTTGCTGGTGGGATGGGATAGATTTTTGTAGGGGGGTGGGGGGGTCAGTTAATAGTAGGACTTTCAAATAAACCTTCGTCATGCCCAAACACATGTTATGAAAAACACAAATAGCATTTGGCCAGCCTGATGTTGCAGCTCTCAGAGAGCATTTCCACTAAAAGACTAGAGCCACACCTGGGCAAATAACATATCTTTTGTGCAGCAAAGAAGTCAAAGTGCAGTAACAAACTTGGCCTACTGTTTTTTTTTTCCTTCTATTTTTACCTTCATCCTCATTCTGGTGTGCCCTTGTTCTTCTTTGGACAAAACTATACAATGCCAATACAGACAGAAAGCTTACAACTCCAACAGGAACAACAATCCCTACAATCAAACCGGTCTTATTCTTCTTGCTGGTAGGAGGGTTGTTACTAACAGTGGGGATGAAGTCTGTACAAAATATTAGTTGTCAAAAACTTGACATCAATATACTAAAATATCAGATTTAAATTTCTGAACTTGATATTTCTGAATCGTATTACCTGGGGTGGCAGTGATTGCTGAAATAGAAGGTCCGTATGTAGCTTGAAGAGGAACACAGCAAGTCCCTTTACCGGCCCAAAAGAGATGGATTTCGAGGTAGTTTTCTGATACCTGAGCCTTAAATGGCTTCTGAACAGATTGGAAAGAGAACCCACCTGCCTCCTTTCGTATGTCAAAATCTTTCCACTCCAGATTTCCCTAGAATGAACAAGTTGAAAACTTAAGGGGAAAAAATGAAAAGAAGAAGAAGAAGAAAGTAAGAGATGGATAGCATCAAAGAATGGACGTCTTTTACTTTGTTATTGAGAACCATATCATGTTTTTAAATAAATCAATAAAGTTCTGAGAAAAAATCAAGAAGGCAGTTGCAATCTCTCGTGTTCGAAAAAAAAAGTTCAATAATATAAGCATAAAATTTCAGGGAAAGGGAACACATATTAGGAAAACAAGAAGCTTATGCTAACATTCTAGAAAAGATATTCTGGGAATTAATCTCAAAGGAACATTGGCTGGTGCAATTGCAAAAATACATCTATAAAGGGTGACAAGGCACAGGCTGTCCAGGGGCATCCATTACGAGTGAATAAGGACCAAAGGTTATATCTATACCCACTCCACCCTTCCCAGAACTCGAGGGTGACGGGATAACAATAGATGATGGCCTATGGCCTTTTCAGCCTGCTATTTTTAAGTGACTCTTAAATTGATGAACGACAAACTTTAAAGTTACATGGCATACACTTAATGTGGTGGAAATCTGGAGAAACTTGTCCTAATGGTCACAAGTTGAGACATCATGGTTATCATAATTTACTACAGGGGTAATGAACAATTGAACAGAAATGTGGTAACAAAAGGTTCAGTCTAAAGAGAACAGGAAAACACAGATTCTAACCCAATTCCAAAACTCAGCACAGACCTGAATATATATATCAAAGACACGCTTTCCAAGGCTTCTCCAGGTAGGAGGATTCAGGATAGCAGTCTCTGCAAATTGGAGGCTCACGGTATAAATACCGTTCTCGAGCCCTAACCCGTAGTATCTTAATGATCCAGCAGATATTCGTGCTGTCTGGAACAGCTCTGGGTCCAAAGTTCCTGTGAACTGAGAGAAAGTTGTATACTGAGGATTGTTGCTGCCGGTGAAGAGGCCAACATTACTTACTGCCCACCTGTTTGTACTAGTCACATAATATGAAGCTGAACCCAGAGTCTTGTTATCCCTCTCATATGTAATTTGATTATTAGATGTACTCTGTGGACCACCACACTTGACTGAAAAGTTATAATCTGTAACCCAATGGGAAAGATGAATCTGTCAAATTGAATTCAAAAAAGTCCTTTCAATTAACAAAAATTAATCATAAGCCATATCTCGTTGTTTAGATACATTTTATGGCTTCAATGCATTTTGGGACTGGTAATTCACCCAACTTAGAAAGATGAATTGGAGTCTATTCTGTCTACTACAACAATTTATATAATTCTTGTTTGAAAATTGCATGAAGTAAAAACTTATTTGTGAAGATATGAATTGCTGCCTTCTATCTGTTGTTTAAAAACAACCTCATGCACCTCTCATTTAATATCCCAAGAATTACCTGATATAGCTAACACGTTCTAACACTTACCCTCAAACTGAGGACCTACGAATTTGACATAGAAGAAAATGAATTCTCAATTCACCGGACAATACTAACTTTGTTAATGTGAAAAGACCTTCCTCTCCTCAAGGTTTTTGAGTGATCCTCACTCGACAATTATCCCACTGAAAATAGAAGGTTCTAAAGAGCCTTAATTCGCAAAAGCCTTTGTGAGAAATGGAAAAATAGGCCAATGACTTAAAACGACCCTTGTTTGAGGAAAAAGAGGGGGGGGGGGGGGGGTGGGTTGGGTGTTGTGTTGTTTGGGTTGGGGTTGAACTTGAAATGACTTTACATAGGCTTCAGATCTCAAGGGTAATCTTATTAGATCAAATTCAACAGATGGGACTCCCAAAAAGTTAACCACAGGGAAGGCTTATGCATTCATATGCCTCAAACAGTTGAACCCAAAGTACATGGGTCAAATTTTCAACAGCAGGTTAGTTGCTTGGGTTGCAGGATGCTCACAAACCTGTAGATTACCGTCATTGATACCTGGGAAACATCTAAGTGTTGGTCCGAAAATAAGAAAAATCCAAAAAGATAATGTAAAAGAAAATTGCAGAAGCTCATGGATATAACAAATTTTCTTCTACAATAAGAAGCAAAAGTGCAAAAATATCCATCCTATGATTCAAATTGTTTTTAGTACCAAGTCATCACCCATGGGAAGTATGCAAAAAATAAATTACGTTATATAGTGAAATAAAAGCCAATTTTTTTACCAAAGAAGCTGAAAGTTACAAAAGCAGTATAAAAATGCCCTTAAAAATATCCATACGGTATACCTCCATAACCACTTATATACATGGAAAAAAGCTCATCCATAGAAAATAATGGATATCACATGCATAGGAGAGCTATCAAATAACCACTTTATTGCCATATCAAAAAGTTGACCCTACCTCATTCTTCTATTCCTGATGATGCATTTCCTATTGTATTAGTAACTCTGTTGTCCAGTGCCAATTAACATCCAGTCCATCAGTGAAATATGATTTTATGTATATGTGAGTTATTTATATTCAGGTTGTAAGGTCCATGATTATGTGCAAAACTGTAAATACACCTTAAGATCAACTCTTCATAATTATTGGTGAACCCCTCCACACTCCAGAGACATCAGTGCCTCGGGGCATTTATGCCTAAAGCACATCATTATCATCTATATCTCAATGACAATGAGAATTTTTTTTTTAAAAACCACATGATTCACTTCAAAAAAAAAAAAAAGAAAAAGAAAAAATAAGATGGGACTGCATGCTACCAGTCCTAGTTGATCTATTTTTAGAATTAGTGGAATTTGAAGATTCTTTAACATTAAACCTCAAAGGAACACTAATCTCAAATAGATGTTCTCCTTCTAAACTTCATATTAGGGAAAGTTCTAAATTGCACTTACAGACAGGAGTATTGCGATTGCAGGGAAAGTTCCTTTGAAGACAGCTCAACCCTGAAGGCAGAATACTGAAAGCAGAAGAAGAATGCATATTACTGTAAGGATGTCATATCTGATGAATTTGAACAACATCAAACACTAAATTTATCACTAACTTTTTTAAGAAAAGCTATAAGGTTAAGGTATACTGTTGAAATGATAAATACGTGTTCAATTACAAATTAGTAGTCTCCTTTAAGTGGCAATTTTATTTGTCTCATGCTATGCCCTTCTTACACTCTAAGTCGAATTTTTCCAAAAATAATAAATAAGAGTTAAATTAGCAGTGCTGCATCAAATGATGTCAGTAACTTCTTGCGGAGACAAATCACACGACCATGGATTGCAATTTATCGCATTTAAGTCATTAATATTCTTCCTGTATTAGTTATAAAATGACATATATCAATAGATTTTCCACATTATTTCTATGAAGACATAGAGAGGAGCTGTGTTTATCAGGATTCTGGAAGGAGGAATTTAGTCTCCCACATCGTTGCTTCTCTCCACCAGTAGTTTTACCATGGTAAAATAGTTTCTCTAATTTTCTATTCAACTTCTTAGATAGCCCCATCTGCTGCACCTCTAGTGATCAATTTGACCTAATCACAGCAGATAGTTCTTAATCTTTATTTCAGAAGGCACAGATCGGATGCTAGCGAGTTTTACATGTGAAATTGAGAAGATGATACCACACCAAAACCTGTTGAGCTCCTCAAGTATATCCATAACACTCATCTTTTATCAATTATGAATCTTACATTTTTTAAGATGATAAGAAGTTAACCCTGAACTGATGTAAATGGAAGTACAAATGTAGAAATGCATAGCTTCCTTTAGTTATTGAATAATCATATAATTCTTAGTACATTATATTTGCAGTTGTTTAGTTTTCAGGCAATCATATAACCTCCAATATATAATACCATTCTAAAAGAATGCAAAAGAGAAACAATCGATACTGAAACTTAAAACATAATCATAGGCAGTAAATCTCACTCAACTGCATGCGGAAAGTATGGGAAGAGAAATAAATTTTACACTATAGATAAGATAATCTTCAAAACCATAAAGGAGCTACCATCATCATTTTGTAAATATTTAGGAGCAGATATTGGCATCTTAAAAAGCTAAAAATTATTGCATTCAGCAGCACTATCTTGCATGTTTGACTGCTCATGCTGGTTCTGGTAACCAGCCCATGTTATCAATGCTAAAACAATTTAATGGGAAAGAAATTAACTTTCCTTTAGTGTCATTGAATGTTCAGAAGGTATGGAATATAATTAAAAGCATACAGCGGGGAGAGAATCACCTGTTGTTTGAACTTTCTACTGTGAAGTTATTGGCAACTAAATTACTGCATATTACACCCCAAAAAATCTCAATGTCAGTTTCGAAAGTGTAAAATCACATGCAGAAGATAGACAAATGATACAAAATGCAGATATAACAAAATTTTGGATCAAGAAAATCTTAAAATTTAGGAGTTGGCAGTCAAACTATTACAAGATACCAGGATGATAAACCACAACTATTGAAAATAAAAACAGAGAGAAAGAAAGACAATTTTTTTGCATACAGTTGTAAGTCTTGTTGGTCGATCCAAGAAGGAAAGCTCCCAGATAATTCATTGTATGATAAATCTCTGCAGGCAATAACATAATGGGAATGTTCAGTTGATATTCCATCCTACTGACAACCGATAACTTGGTCAGTCTTAAATTTAGTCTCTGAGAAGTCTTGCATTTAGTCAATAGCCTTACATAATACCATATTTGCATGGATCTTACATGCGAATTTCCAAAATCACTTTGTTTTGCATACAGAACCTCTATTTTTGTTTCTCCATGTCTCCCATTTGCCAGAATGCCATTATCGTGAAAATACTTTGCGAAGCAAGAAATGGACTTATTTACACTTCCAATTGTGTATACACATTGCAACCTTATAGCTGCAAATTAGTGGATTCCTAATGATTCTATTAAATTTGCATGGGTAAAAAATGAACCCAAATCAACTAATAACTCAAGAGTTAAATTGGAAAAAAATATATACACTCTTAGAGTTAAAATATATATATATATACACTTTGGTGTATTAAATTGGAAAAAAAAAAGGTTGAGTAATACACCAAATCAACTAATAACTCAGTTAAATTGGAAAAAAAATATACACTCTCAGAGTTTAAAAAATATCTATATATATACTTTGGTGTATTAAATTGGAAAAAAAAAAAGGTCGAGTAATACGCCAAATCAACTAATAACTCAGTTAAAAAAATACCTGCTTTTTCCAACCAAAAAAAAAAGTAGTCTTTTGGAATTCGAAGTTTATAGTAGATATTACACGCATTGTCACTTTGTTTTACTATCTTATAGAGGCATTAAATAGGAGATATTAAATATTGTGGTAAAAATATACACTCTCTCTCTCTGAAGTTGCTCCAAACATGCCCCCCAAAAATGCTAGGATCCTGATTTTAGTGTGCAAGATTCTCTGTGTTCTCTTCAATGTGCTATTTGTACATGTTTGTCTGTACATACACATACAAATACATATCTACTGAGATCACTGTCTTGCATGATACATGATTTTCTAGTCCATATGTTGCTGTGATAAATATTGATGGACAAAAAGATTAAACCTTTGATGTATCATTGGAGTTCAATTGTAGATTATGCTTTTGAATCTAGAGAAAACTTCAATTTTGCCCTCTTAGTTTAACAATATTGCCCTCGTAGTTTTGAAATACGTCAAAAATACCCCACGTCTCTCATTTTTGCCCTCCTTTTTCTACAAACCTTATAATCACACTTTCAAAAGTACCCTCTTGGCGAGTCTTCATTCTATTTTCTTTTTCTTCTACATAAGGAAAACATACAATAGAAAAAAAATTGCTTCTCTAATTTATTCTTAAATCATGTGTATATTTTTTTTTTTAATTATTAGCAAACAAAAAAGGAAGGTAAACATCAATTTTTCTAATATTTAATTTTAAACTTTCTACTTCTTAACTTACAACTTTCTTGTGTAAGTAGTCATGGATTTTTTCCCCCTTTTTCTTATTTTAAAAATCAATTCAAGTTATAAACTTAATCTAAAATTGGTATAAAAAACAACTCAATATTATTTTTGTGTAGTTAGTCAATTTGGTGTCTATAAATTCATGTTGCAAATAATATTAAGCTAAAGTTAAAAATTATTTGCTCGAGTACTATTTTCTTTATTATTTTAACAATTTGTGTAATTTAAATATTAATATAGGTGCCATAATAATTGACATGTTATATTAGCCTTAAGGCACTAATCCTTTGAGTGCTATTGTTTTAGAATTTTTTTTTTATAAATGTTATCGTTTAATATAGATTTTAGAGTAAGTAAATAATTAAATTGATATATTTGTCTTTAGAAATAAATGGGGTATAAAAATCTGATATTAGAGTGGATTAGCTCTTAATTAATAATAAAATATATTAGGGGTAAATTAGGAAAAACAGATGTACAGTGCCATTATGAATGTGTGGCAAAAATGATAACAGAGCGGCATTATTGAGGAATTTTAAATTGAAAGGGCAAAAGTGAATATAGAGCAAACTAAGAGGACAAAAGTGAGGTTTTCACTTGAATCTATATAACCATGAAATTTGAAAAACTCTATATTTAAAAGAAAAAATCTTGATAATCATTATGGACCAAAAAATGAGAGAACTTCTCAACTTACAAAAGAGTTTGTTGATAACACCATTTACATCCATTTTAATTTAGAAGAAATACTTACATATTCAGGAGAGATGTACTCTTTTGGGCAGGAAGGGAGCCATTTAATTGATTATTCCCAAGAAACCTGAGCATAAAGAAGTTATGTCAAGCAATGATATGTTGGGAGGTTTCTGAAACAAAGGAGTAGAAGACGTTTATTACAAGTAAGCGAGAGAACTCAAATTGAACAGTGAATCAGGTATCTGTCCACTGAGACTGTTGAAGCTCAAATCCCTGGAAAATTAAATAAACCGTGGTTGTAAGAAAGAAAAATGTAAAATGCACTGGATAATAAAGCAAAAACTCTAACAAATATTTACTTCATAGAATTGGCTCCCCTCTTCACCAACCTGATTATCAACTGGCCAGTTTTCAGGTTTAAGTATACGGGAGCCAACCCAAAATCAACAGCACTAACTTACAATTGTGACAAATTTCGATAATCTCCAATATTGGATGGGATAGAACCAGAAATATTGTTATTCCTGAGAATTCTGCAGGACACGGAACCACTTGGTTATGTTAATTTCGTAAAAGAGCGATGGCGAAGCATGAAAATGAAAAACTAACGCGAGATTTTTGAGCTATAGCCATATCGCCTTACAATATGTTCAGAGACTTCATATCCTTGAGAAATGCCAGTGAAGAGCTTCCATTAGATAAATCACTTATTCTCCTTTCATGAGAAAATGCCATGTTATAAGAGGCAAGATTAGCTTTAATATGATAAATAGAACAAAATCCATTAGAAGAGTTAACACGCACAAGTCCTTCAACAAGGTTAAATTGGAAAATGTCGATGGTATCGGACCTCCAAAGGAGTTTCCCTGAAATCGCCTACAGAAAAATCAAGGTACAGTCAGATTTATAGATTATGCAAGTGAGGTTGCCAAATATCATTACAAGTGCCAAAAAAATACATCGCAGTTACTATACACTGAAATTTAGTTTAAAATTAAGCTATAATCTGAGTGTGATTATCCAAACTAAAAGAACACAACATAAATATTGCTTACAAGGTAGTAAGCTTGGACCAATTCCCTATGAAGTCAGGTATGCTGCCTGTGAGTTCAGTGTCTGAAGCCCACCTGAAATGCCCAAAAGGTTTTCCTAGGTAAATTTGATCAAAATTTGAACAAAATATTATCTTTTAATTTTTCAGATAAAAGATAAAAAGGATATGTCAGAAAGCTCTTACACTGTGCGCAGGTTTTGGAGAGCAGCAAATTTTGCAGGTATAGCTCCACTAACTCCAGAACTATCAATGTAGCTGTCAAGGTGGATAATGTTCATGAAACCAATGCTATACTTTTTGCCCTCAACACCAGCAGTAAATTTAAATTTTTGTTCGATAAGGATAAGTCAAAATTTGACAACTCACGATATGGTTGCTAGAAATCAGCCAAGCAGTAGAAAGGTACATGATACATATAACAGAACTCCATATCTAATGACTACGAGTCTATGACATTTCTTATAGAAACGACAGTGCTTATTGCTTAGTATGTCCGAGAAACAAATGTACATGTTTACACAAAGGAAACTCACCATCCAATGGGCGTGAACAAGGAGGCTGCAGTAAATGTAACAATAAATCATATCACCAGGTAAAATCGTTAGCAAATTATTGCATAGATAAAAGGTCTTAAAACTTCATGATTTTTACAGGGGGAAACTAATGACTACACTGGCATTTATTTAGTATACAGTTTTGGAGGAATTGTATCAATTAGAATATCTGCCAGCTACTCTGCTATAGCATTTATAGCAGCCATCAGTTACTTCCAATACCTTTTAGTTCTTCTCAACTGAACTCAGCAAAACCTTGTGTCAACTTCTTGGGGTCGACTACATGAATCTTGTTTCGCCATTCCATTTGATCAAGGGCCTTTTAATTCTTCTAACTAGATAAAAATTTTGAATTCACTATCATGAATGCTGAATGTTGTAGAAGAGAAGTTGCAATAGAACAGAGAGTTATGGTCAAATTTTGGCTGCCTTATTCTCGTTCTTCTCAATACTGGCCATCTAAACGAGCTCATCCATGTAAAATATGCACTTCTCAATATTCTATCCACTTTAAATCAAAAGAAATTATTTTAAATCGAAATTAGTTCAGAGAGATGTCATATTCTGAATAAACTTCTGCAGTTTGTGCTGTGAAATGTATACATTATTTCGTAGGATATCACCCCCCCAACAGATGCACCACCTCAGCATCTAAAGCTGAGGGTAAGCCAACTACGAATCTTGCCCATTTTGCCAAATTATTGGATATAAACATTAAGGAAAGGACTGCTTTAAGGACATAAGAAGAGGAAATTGTAGGTAAAGATATTGGTGAGCTTCCACATCTAAGCAGTATGCACACCAAAGACACCTTCAGCTACATATGAGCATGCTGAAAATATATAATACAACTCAATTGCAGTAACTCAAGAATTCCATGCAACTAGAATATAGTGAATAATAGTATATCGGTGGGCATTCATATGGATACCAAATGCAGCCCAACAAGAGAAGCAGCATTCTCCTGGAAAAAGATATAAAAAAATGAGCAATGTTGATACACTTACAGTTGCTCTAATTTTGTTAAATTCCCGATATCTGATGGCAGAGGGCTGGAAAAATTATTTGTACCAAAGGACCTGGAAAATTAGCAAGTTAACAACATTAAATAATTTGAATAAGTAATATCTGAATGGAATGCAAGAAACAGTTATGTCATTCAATTATTTGTTGGAGGGATTCCAATGATCCATTCAAGTAGGTCCTGAATACCACTATAGCAAAAGCATGAGATTTAAAAACAGCAATTAAGAATAGCAACATGTTTTTTTAGAGAAAATTTTTATTGACACAGATATATGTGTGTGTGTGTGTGTGTGTGTGTGTGTGTGTGTGTTCTCCTATGTGCTTACATGGTGGCGTCAAGTTGTCTTGCAATCAACAGAAAATTGAAATATCAAGTTAAGAATAACATACAGTGATCTTAAATCAGTAAGTTTTCCAAGTTCCTTTGGTACCTCTCCGGATAATGCATTAGTACCCAAGTTCCTAAAAGCATTAAATGAGATATCAGCACATAAAGGAATGTAGGTACTCAGAGAATATCATTGACCTGCAAAATTTTAATAAAAAAAAGGTAGGCTTACAGGTACTGCATGCGAGTTAGATTGCCAATGGATGCAGACAGGTTACCTGTCAGGTAATTTTGGCGCAAATCCCTGCAAAATGTGAAAGAAACTTTAGTATGATTAGCAACGGAAAATTAGAATGGACACATTGTGGAAAACCACCTGGCCACACAGCACATCTTCAATGTGGCAATATTCTGCATCATAATTTCATGGACTACAGTTTGATACTCCGTAGTTTACACAGAGAAAAGAACATGGTATAAGCAAAGGGACAATTTTATTAAATTAAAAAAAATCAATGAAGAACCATACAAATTGGTGAGGAAAGTCAAAGTCCATAGCTCATCTGGGATTACACCAAAAACATCTAATGCATAGACTTTCCTGTAACAAAAACGGAAAAGAAAACAAGCAGTAAGTAAAAGATTTGAACAAACAGTACTAGCTGCTCAAGTTAATCAAACCAAAATGAAGTTGTTTTGGAGCAGATTCAAATTTCAAATTTGAATTGTTTTTACTAACTTCTAGCAGGCAATGACTTTATCAGGAATCAACTCAACTCAACAAGCTTTTCTTCTAATTACTTGGGGTCGGCTACACGGTCCATTTTCTCCCCTTGGTTATATTGAAGTGCTTAAATGGTCATAGTTAAGTTGAAAGCAATCGTGTCTTTCTTTATTGCCTCAACCCATGTTCTCATTGCCTTTCTTTTATTTCTTCTACCGTCCTTAAGATGGTTCAAATGACTTCTCTTTACGGGAACATTAAGTGATCTACATTGCAAATGGCTACTATCCCAAACGACTTTCTCTCATTTTATCTTTAATCGGTACCACTTCTAACTTACACATAATTCATTCATTTCTATTCCATTTCATGTGGTGTGCGAGGTGAAAATCCCAGTATTTGCTACTTACAACGCGGTAATGTGGCAAGTAGTCTGATTGCATTCGCATTTGATTCCAGGATTGTAATTGGTTGAGTCGATGGAGATTAAGTCGACGGCGGCTCCACTGCATGGTTCTCCGCTTAAGTTCCATTGACCCGGAGACGCCGATATCCCCCATTTTCCGAAGATGGAATTCAAAGCACTCACTGCTAACCAGATTCATAAATCATACCATACATTAAAACTGTAAATCTTGAATCAATAAACTCACACACACCCACACAAACATATATATACATATATATATATATATATAAACTCATCCCAGATTTTCCTTTTTCTTTCTTTAGAAAATTAAAGCTACAGTTCATAATTCCCTCATTACCTCCTAGAGGAGTTGTTCAATGCTTCAACCTTGAGCCGGGTTACTTCTACTTTTTCCTTTTTTTTTTTTTTTTTTTTTTGGGTAGGAAATACTAAATTCATGACCTTTGAACTACTCTAACATGCAGATCCCGCAATATATATAAGATAAAAGGTGGTCGATACAATTGAAATCGTTTCCAAATTTAAAAGTTTATATTTATTTATTATTCTGATAGACAGGACAACTATTTAATGTCATAATCTTAAGAAAATAAAATAGCCGTTGTGTCGTATTCAAAATTCTGGTGGACCATCAGCCCCCAAGCCGCCCCTGTTTCGTAGGGTTTTGGGATTATGTATAAATTCGTAGGACACTTGATGAATATATATAGATTCATCAATTATAACTATAGGTCAACATTGGTATGAATACATACACTATGTTTGGATTAAAGATTTAGCGAAGATAAAAATTTAGCGAAAAAAAAAAATAAAAGAGAAAATAAAATTACATTATATGTTTGATTGTTAGAAAAAATATAAGGTAAAAAAAACATAAAAAAAAAGAAATAAGAATTTGAAATATTTTATTTTATTATATTTTTCTTCACATTTTTTTTCTACTTGATAAATTCGAGTTTCAAATACAATATTAAAGTTTGACTCATAAAATTATATATAATATAGATAGAACCTTATTAAAAACCTTAAAAATCGCAACATAAAATATCGTCATACTTTCACAATCAATTGAAATAATAATGTCATACAATATTTAATAAACTCAATAAAAACATTATGTATTGGTATACAAAAAAAATTTAAGAGCATAATAAATATAAAAAATTGTGAAAAGCATGTCTTAGAGAATTTCAACAATTTCTAAGAGTTAAATTATGTTAGAGTATTTAAAATATTTTCTAAAAGCATTTTTTTTTAAATTTGATGAAAGTTTCATTTGTGTGTGGGTATTAACAAAAGGACACCTTTTTGCCCTCTTGAATGCACACGGTCGTTCAAAAGTCAAAAAGTCGATTCCGAAATCATCAATTTAGTCAAGTCAACTTGTTCAGACCTAACTTTTTTTTCAGCTTATAACTTAAATCTAGTTATAGGAAAGAAAAAAAAAAAAAAAAAAACTTACATCTAAACGAGCAGAATTTTGTTCAAAATCATGATGATCCCTGCACTTTCTCCATAAGCCTTGTGATTTCAAGCATAACTTTGTTTTTTTGACATTAACTTAAGAGCTAGCTAACTCAAAGCCAACATATATGTAAATTTCATGGCTGTATAGACTGCAAAAATTAATTAGGATTGCCATCCTAATTAAGAATGTAAAAAGCTGTCATGACTATGTGTGTGTATATATGTATATATGTTTGTGTATTTTAAGCAAAAATGGCGATGAAATGAGAGTATCCTAGTCCTCCCTCCCAAGCTAGTTTCATATATGGAGTTTGTGCTGAAATTATGGACTACTCCGTATATCCACTGTTATATAAGATTGTAAACGAGTTGAGTCAAGCTAAATAATGAGTTATTTAAGCTTGATTTGAAAACTTTAATGAGTTTAAAATTGTATTTAAGCTTAACTTGTTTAATTTTTAAATCAATTTCAAATGAATTTTAATTGAGTTAATTATGAGACAAAGTTTAAATATTTTAATATATACAAGCATATGCTCAAAAAATTGTTTAAGTTTGATTTATATATATCATAAACTAATCTCCAACATGCTGAACCTAAGATGACTGATTCATTATTTTACGGCCCGACCGATGCTAATTGTTAGGTTGCCTTTGAGGCAGAGAGGAAAGTTGTATGTTCCATTAAATCAAAGCAAACATAAAGAGAGAGAGAGAGAGAGAGGACCTTCAGAAGGAGTTGTAGTAGCATTCGTTTGATTTTGAGCTCGAGCTATGTCAAGCATGGCGAAGAAGCAAACAAAGCAGAAGGCTAAGGCACAGAATAATGGTGATCCCGCCATAGGTTTCATCTTTCTCGGTGGGTCAGATAGGTTGGTAAATGGATTCATGCATACATATATACATATGTATATATATTTATATATTGACAGAGAGAGAGAGAGAGAGAGGTTTTCAGGAAGGGACACTAGTGGAAAGAGACATCTATATAGCTAATAAGATCGAGTCCACTAAATACAACTCAAAGAACATTCAAAAAGTCTGGCAGTGAGATATGAAAATTATGTGCCGATGATTTTTAAAGCTTGACTCTTTCTTTTTAACTAGGTTTCAGATGTAAGAACTTTCTCTCGGACGAAATCGTCCACACGTGCCTCTTTACAATATCTGCAAACTAACAGTCCTTTTGCATAGATACATATATCTTTTTTTATACTTCGAAAAAATATATATATATACATGCATGCACATGCAACAAAGACAAATCATTGGAAGCTAATAAATGAAAGTTTGACTTGGAACAGTTAATATCCCTCTCCTGTTGGGCTCATTGGTTATATGTATTGGCCCATTGGGTCAGATGTCAATTTTTAGGCGCCTGTCATTTTCGTATGTTTACAATGGCACTTACAGCTCTCCCAGGCAGACCCACTCATAAAAACTATCTAGATATTTTTTATGATTCGTTTGGGAAGAACTTTTTTATCAGAATAAACTGTTTAAAAAAAAAGTATAAAGAATGAATAAGCTAGCTTAAAAAGCTTGGTTAAGGTGTTTGATAATTTGTTAAAAATTTTATTTTTTTGTTAGTTTTTAATTATGCTGTTTGACACAATTTTTTTTGGTTTTTTGATTTTTTTTTATAACTTTTTTAATGTAAAAATAACAATGTTGCAATCAAGATAGTGGTGGTGCTGGGTGGTTACGACGGTGGTGGTTGGTGGTGGCGATGGTGGGTGGGGTGGTGGCAACGGTGGTGATGGATGGCGGTTGTTGTTGGTAAAGGATATTTTAAAAACTTAATAAATTTCATTAATTTTCACTATAGTGATTTAAGCACAAAAATCATAATTTTTTTAGTATTTTGCTTATAAGTTTATTTGGCTAAAAAAGGTCAAAAAAAAAAAAAACTAACTTTTTAAGTTAAGAAAGCACTCAACCAAACACTTCATGCTTTTTGTAAGCAAAAAGCCGAAACTTTAGTCACTAGAAACAACTGCAGCATGGCTTGGGCAATATTTAATGTTATAATACTAGAGAATTTATACAAATTTTTTTTATAGAATAATATTATTAAATGAGAGTTTTTCATTTTAAAATAAAACGTAGATCATAATAGCCCTTACACAAAATTCCATTGTCATGTTATTCTCATTATTTTTTTCTACAATTTTTTTTTAAAAAATAGCATTTTTCTTCAAATAAACATAGAAAATTATTGTCTTTCAAAAGATTTGGATAAAAATTCTATCAAAATGATGTGGATGATGACTTTTTTTATAACTAAAGAACATCACGACAGATGTTATGTTTTAAAATAAAAGGCTATCGTTCAATTAAATCACTTCGTATAAAAATTCTATATATATTAAATTTTTAATTGTATAGCATCACTCATAAACCACTGCGTTTGATGCGGGTATCCTACAACTCCCAACCAAAAAATTACGTAATGCCTTAGTTAGCATTAAATAAGATATATAGCATCATGGTCTGGTAACTGCCAAAACAAAAAACGATTTGCCTCCACCCTCTTGCCCTCTAGAAGGAAGAAAGGTCAAACCAAATCAGCCAATTTGGTTACGATTTCGGTTCTCCGTTTTCTGTTTTCATTTTTTGAAATTTGACAATTTTGTTTGGCAAATTAGTTTGAAAAATTGTTTCTGTTAAATCACGTTTGTTATGCCGATTCTGAAATCGTTTTCATTCGAAAATAAAAATGATAGTATTTTCGATAGTTCTATTTTTAGGTTTTCAAGAACAGAAAAAACAAGCCGTCTCTAGATTTTTTGTTTTAGAGAACACAAAAAACGGAACCGAGACCAGTAACAAATACAGCCTAATTTTTTTTAATTTCCTTTTCCCTGTACTTTCCTCCCCTCCCCTCCCCTCCCCTCCCCTCAAGTTCCTAACCGGGCTGTTAGTCTTTTGTTTGTTTGTTTATCTTCTCAAATGTAAGAGAAGGTATGCTTAATGTAATAGATGGAACTCAGCTGTATAATGGACTGGAATTGAAATTTAAAGCTTTGACATAGTCAACCAGAGCAAATCCAATAACGCAAAACTTAAATAAGGAGACCAAGGTGTGCATTTGGGGACAAATTTTCAGTGGTATATATGATAGTATTTACTACTATCGTTTCAATTTAAGCTTTACTATGACAGACTTACCAAATACAAGATAAATAGTATTTTGAAAACATGGGTGTAAGATAGTTAACAAGTTGTGAATGACTCCAAAAACTAGAAAATAGATTCAATATATATAACTTTGGATAGATTGATATATTTTTATTGATGTGAAATTACAAATGCAGGTCACACCACGGCATACGAAACGTTTTAATTCTGTACTAGTAGGTACTTATTCGTCAATAGTCAATTTTGTTAGATGTGAAGACATTTTCTTGTTCAATGGCTATTGACATGTTGACTGGAAGAGGAGCAGAGTTTGCTTGTTCAATATCAATTGGGGTCCAGGAAGGGGATACAAGACTGACGAACAGCTCACCATGGGCCTCGAGTTTGGGGAAGAAAGCCTACCCCACTCCATATGGGTCGCCTATAGGCCCATCATTTACTCGTCACATGGGCTTGTCAAAAGGAATCTCTTCACCTGGTCCTAAGTACCCTTTCCAAAGTCAATCCAACTGGTTACCTTTGGAAAGGCGCTAAAACAGGCCATAGGTTCGGTTTTATAATAGAAGAAGTATAATTAGATAGAAGTGTATAGAATTAGCTAGATCGTGAAGCATGAACAAATCGCCTTTGTTACGAAGGCCTGGCAAGTTAAGCGAATTTCTTTCTTTTTTTTCTCCAAAGAATCAACACAATGATTTCCCTCTCTTAGGATGTGCTAAATTGTAACAGTGACGTCTGTTAAGAAGGAACCTTGAGTCCTCAGCAAGTGCCTTATATGTAAATTATTGGCTTGAACCTTCTTGGATGAGTTTTATAGCAAGTTAAGAGTAGGATTCAATTTCAGCTCTGCTCATTCATTTCTCAACAATTATTGTAAAACCCATGTAGATGCTTGGTCACAGCCTTCTTCTTTATATATATACATGTATTTTTTTTTTTCCTTTTTTTTATGTTGGATTGGGAGGTGTTGTAGTAGGACTTAACCTAGCCCATATATTAAGCACTTAGGTCCTAACCCGAGTCTACGAAGTGGACCACAAAACCAGAGCAATAACAAAAGTTTAACCTTATATGGACCTCGACTGGTACAACGCGTGTGCAAGCTACAACAATCCAAGCCTTATTTGTAAAGTACACGCATTGTGAGATTTTCCATTCTTCTTCTTTCATCCTGTTTGGTAGGAAGGAAAATTGATGCCAGCACGCAATAAGCACAAGAAAGTTTCCAACCACATTGTAAGACCATCCATGGACCCTCAAGGCAGGTCCGACAACTTCAACTATGGTGGAGCTGTAATGGCCAAGACAATTGATGACGAAGAAAGGCAGTAAAAATTGCTGATCAAAAGATTATTGTGAAGATAGATACCGACATCTAGGGTTGGAAACTTAATTAATATTTCGCCTTTATATTTATGAAATTCAACTCAACTCAGACTAATTAATTTGATGAGTCAAAGTTCTGACTGAGCACATGTTCATATCCATTCTTTTTATTAAAAAAAAACCAAAATGTTTGATTAGTCCTTGATATTCTGAACGAAACCCCCCCAAAAAATAAAAAAAACTTGTTTAAAACAACTAGGAAAAATATTTTTTTTCCTGATGTATTGAACTGTGGGGACTGCAATTTGTTTATTTCTCTGAGCAGTTGGGCAGTTCCAACTTGGAAGTTGGATGGGTCTTGACCAGGATTTGCTTGACTCATTTAGTTGAGAAAATTCACATTAACAAAAATATTGTGTCAGGCTTTCACTAACTTCAAGGGGTGTTCACATTGGCCTGTATAGGCTTCTCCTTCAATCATCTAGCTTTAAAAAAGGAAAAAAAATGTTATAATACTAGTCTTTTTTATTCAACGTTCAAGTGAGCATATAATCTCAATGAACTTTGGAAATTTTAAAACTCAAAATCATAATATTTGGTTCTCTGACATTAACTGTGGAACTAAAAATATAGTTTAATGCATGAGGAGTCATTATTGAAAATGGCAGTCGTCATCATAAACCATAATAAAACTTGGTTTGAGAGAAATAGTATCGTCTTACGATTGAAAATTAATCCGCTATCTTTAACTAGGGCAATGGTTCTTGCACTACTTGACAGCTTTCATTTTTCTTAATAACAATAGAGCTTCCCCTAACAAATATTCAGAAGAACATTATGGATTAGCGTTATTCAATTTGCATGGGAGGAATGTCCATGCATGGACGCCCTCAACCAAGATTAGATAAATGTAATATACCCACATAAAAAAGAAAGCAATAGAGTTTTTCCTGAGAGTTAGATGATACTTTGCTTTTGCATTCTTAATAATTGAAATTGTTGAGAGAGAGAGAGAGAGAGGGAGTGGTTCTGAAATTGTTTTCAAAGGATAACCCCACTACTGTTTCCTAGTCACCCTTGCATTTTTTCAAGGGAACAAACACTCGTGACTCTTAAGACAAACCCTAAACGACACAAAATAAGGAGGGGCCACCATTTTAGGCCCTTTTCACAAATCTTGCCATGCCAATATCCCCCACCCACCACCAAATTCAATATTAATGGCCAATTATATTGTTGCAATGCTCAAATTTTGGCTACACCTATGGTTTGAATTCCCAAAAGTTGTCTCTGTCCTATTAATCATCTCCACCAACTGCTTTCTAAGCTTAATCATCTTCCACCAGATTTTTGTAATCAATACATATATATATGTTTGATCTAATTTCAGACCAGTGAGCAGTTATGAATCATGACTTTACATGAAAACAAAAGGACATGGGACCCCCTAATGACCCATCACAGTTAAAACTTGCCAAGATGAGAGATCTCATGTATCTCTATCTAACCTAAGTCTTCTTGTATTATGTGAAGAAAATGTGTTACATTATGGACCGTAGAATTCTTCTCCATCTTGCTTCTTCTTCTTCTTCTTCTTCTTCTTCAAGTTCACATTCCACACGGACAATTCAAACCAAACATTCTAGCTAGCTAATTACACTTCATACCCAACACACACCTACTTGTATTATTATCAATGCCCAAAAAACTGCTAGCTTTCTTCCTCATTTTCTGACCACTTTCCTGGAAGAAGCTGATCAACTGCACAAAGATAATGACTTTGAGCTTTGACTTGGTGGCTCTGCTAGCTAGCTACGAGATACATTAATTAATGTGTTCGTACTCTTCAAAATGTCTCAGTTTGATCAGACAAACTGATAAGCGATCATTTAATGGGAGTGAGAGATCATAATACATGCCCCCCACCCCAAAAAACGTTTTCCCTTTTCAAGTTTTTACGTCTAACACGTGTGTATATACATGTATATATATACACACTCCCACCAATATATATAGGGGATATTGAATCTTAATTCTCAAATTTTCTCTGATCTTTCAAGTTTTTGCATCTTCCCAGAAAAAAAAAATGGTAGAGAAAGAAAGAAAACGAAGTTTTTGCTTCTGGGTTCCAACCTTATGAGAAATTTTGAAACCATGCGCGATATACCTGTTAAATTAAACTTTGTTGGAACCAAAATGGAGTATGGACCATATCCATGTTCAAGAAAGGATGCCTTGCGCGTTATGCATGGTGCATCTACATGTATGTGATCAAATCTCTAAAGGTAAGAAAGAGGGAGAAAGTAAACCCCCATATGGTGGGTTCAGCGGTAGAGTTTTGGGTGGCCTCAACTTTGGTCTTGGGTTCGACTCTCCGTAGCCATGCGAGAGGCCAGGCATCCCACATAAACCCTGCCTTGGCTTTATGTGTAGCCCGCACCTCTGTCAAAACTTTGTGTACCAAAAACAAAAAGGGAGAAAGTAGCACGTGGAAAAGGAGGGTATTTTGGCGCAAAATCACTTGAAATTAAAATTAAAAAGAGTTATTTATAAAAATAACCCATAAACTATAACTCAATATCATTGAATTTTATTAAATTATAAAACATAACATATTGACTCCCTAAATAATTAATTTGTATCGATCAACACTTTCTAATGACAATCTGTTTGGAAAGTATATGAAAAATTGTCATGTGATTTGCATATGTTCACAAAATTACATTTTTATACCTACATTGACGTGCTTTTATTATAATAATTGTTTAAGGACTCAAATACCCTTTGAAATGATACGTATATAAAGGGAAAATTCAATGGGCATTTTAGTCATTAGACAATACAAAAACAGAATGTCAATTTAAGTATAAAATTATACTTCTATGAACATTTGCAACTCACATGATAATTTTTTATCCATTTTTCTAATAAATGACTAATATACTACTAACAAACGTGTTGATTAATTATGAAGTTAATATGATATGTTTTATAGTTTATGAAAGTGTTGTGCTACTGGTCATAGTTCAACGAGTAATTTTATAATTAATCCTTAAAAAACACCTTCTAGCTTTTATTTCAAAGTTAACATTAAGGTCATATATGGAATGACAAAAAAAATGATTTGATAATTACCTCTCAAAAGTATGAGCCGGCGAGAGACACAATGTTTTAATTGCTACAATAACAATGATAAGAAAACTTTATATTATTTCATTAAAGCGGCCAATTCTCACCTATAAACTGTGATTCTTTTCACAACAATTAACATGGTATGTTTGTCTATATTTCTTGTTAAAAACTAAAAATACCGGTGCATGATGGTGTACTTCTTGACTGAGCCGGCCGAGTTTTGTCGAGCCTATGAGACAAAAACTTATGCAGTCTTCACTTAGCAGTCGACTCACATTTATTATGAAATATTATGAAAGGAGGAGGAAAGATCACGAGCAAAAAATTCTTCCATGAGACCAAATTTAAGGCATTATTGGGCCCACACAAGCTACAGGGTTAGGCACTCTATGTGTTAGGGTTGCAAGGCCGTATTTTGAATTCCTTATGGTGTGTGTACTGCAATGATATTTGTTATATATACAAGTGCAACGATAGGTAAACGTGACTTGTCTCTTTGGGTGCCTAACAAACCCATGACACTAAGAAACACACTAAGAGCACTACACCAAAGCAGTCCATGGAAATAAGTGAAATTATGACAAGGATCTTGACCTAACAATACTTTATAGATGTACTGTTCGACCACCAAACTTATTTATTTATTTATTTATTTCCCTTATATTAACATGCTAGTTATTTCCTTTTTCATGCTCTCTGTGCTGCCGCAATTTACTCCCAATGCATGTGATTGGTAAATGCCCCAGTTCTGCGCCATAGTTGTAGGGTAAAATAATAAAAAAAAGGAAGTTACAGCGACTTTCCAGGATTGTATTAGCCAATATTGTACCAAAATTTAGAAATTAGCATATTCATTATTCACAGTAAAAAAAACAAATCATTTGTTTGGAACTCACAAGAATAAGTGTCTTTATGTGAGAAAGAGAATCCGAAATAAACTTTCTAAAAAAAAAAATTATTTAATTTTTTTGATGCACCAGGTGACCATGCTCCATCATTTTACAATGTCTATGTAACTTCTAGATTAAGTGCGGAATTCAACACCACCTAGCATGTTGATTATGTGCGCCAGGAGCATTAAAAAACTTCATGTCACGTTACAATATAACTTTTATTTTATTTTTTTATTTTTTCAGGTTAAGCGACCAATTTATACGCATTTTAACTAATTTTATATATATGATCTAATTAAAGATAGACCATCCACACCGAGATATAATTGCTCTCTCAACAAAATTATAATTGTCATTAACTAGCTTATCAAAAAATAGAATCAAAGGGAGGATGGAAGGCACCGTAATTTAGTGTGGTACACATGGAATCATAATTGCATTTCTCGCACGAGGAAATAAATTTAGATATTTTACTAATTTGTGGCGTAAGTTTTGATTGTTTAATATACTAACTGATGATACAATAAACTCGTAAGGTCTGTTTCAAGCCAAGCACAAACGATCCTTAGGGATGTCAATCGTCTCTCTCGACCATAAATATTGGTGTGGTGCCTGCCAAAAGTAGTCCAATACCAAAGTTAGGCTAGTAATCTTAAGATATTTGTGCAGAGTGATGGAAGAGAATAATGTATGCGTTCCCATGAAGGTAATGAAGTCTCCTTTATATACCAGTGTAGGGGTGATTCTTGGATAACGACTGCATACATCATGGGTGTAATGGTATCCCTAGTTAAGGGGTGATGATTGATTTTTAGGCGTGGATCTCGAGATATGCTGGTGAGGCACCTGGAGCTACGCTCAGGATGTCTGACTGTTTGGTTCGGCTCGAGAACTAGATCAATATAGGGCTCAAACGGGATAACAAGGGCAGTTTGTTTTGACGCACGAGATCAGTACTTATCAGATGTCCCCAATTCCCTTGGTCGTTCTTCTTACGATCGTGGGAATTATACGGTTGAACAACCATCGAGGCGGGGGTGCCTTTATTGCGCTGCAGGCGTAATCATGGAAGGGGTCAGTGATAAGATGCCCTTTTTGTATTGTTGCCATGTGGTTGCTTTTGATTAGTTGTTGGTCTAAGAAGCGTCCCTTTAGCTGCCGACCGTTGGATTTGGGGCAAGTGGAATGATCTTGGCCCTCCGTTTCGAATGGGAAAGGGTTTTGACTTCGCAATTAGGCTTCGCCTCCTCACTTTGCCTTCGGAGATTTTCTGCAGCTTTTCTTTCTCCTTCTCTTTGCCATTCGCTTTGTGTTTTGATTTTGTGAACCCAGTGTCTTGATTCTTACCCCATTTGGTAAGATTCTTCCTCTTTTTTTTTTTTTTTTTTGTTTTGTTCTTGGGTCTTATGCATTGGTTTTTTGTTCAGTGCCTTTGGTAGTCTGAGCACACCCACAGGATTCCGTTTCTTGGGAATTTTGTTGGTGATTTGAGTTCGCTCAAGGGTTTCATAGGACTAGTAATGCCAGCGTTAAACGGGGTTAGAGACTCAGGCAGGTTAGGGACTATGGATAATCTAGAAAACATTAGTTCCGGTTCCGAGAGGATAGCCTTTGACAATTTGGTGGCCGTCAAGTGCGAAGCCTCAGGGAGTGCTTCCGTGGGCTACTTTGAGGCGTCAGTGGAGAAGGTGGCACCGGAGTTGGGGGAGGAAACCGCTTCTTCAGTGGGAGCCATTTCCCTCAGACCTAGAGATGTGGTTGTCCCGGGAGTCAGGGAGTTCAATTTTGCCGCGGCCCACGTGTCCTCTACCCTGAAGGAAGGGAGAATCAGGAAGTTGTGGAAAGAATATCAGTTCCTTATAACCCTGAGGTATAGAGTCCCTGAGAAGGAGGACACAACCTGTTTGCCCCGCCCAGGGGAAGTAACCGTCTATGAGGGGGCCTTGGCCAGTGGACTTAAGTTCCCTCTCCCTAAACCAGTCAAGGACGTATTATGTCGGTTGGGCTTAGCCCCTAGTCAGATACTCCTGAACTCATGGAGGATCTTTTTGGGCTGTGTCGTTCTATGGCAGGCCTCTAGTGATGGAGGGAACATCTTATCGGTGGAGGAGTTCTTGTATTTCTATAAGGTCACGATGAGGGAGAACGGGTGGTGGTATTTTTCTGCTAGGAGTCTCGAACTGAGTTTTGTGAAGGACTTGCCCAGTTCTCACAAGGGATGGAAAGACAGATTCTTCTATATCTATGGCGATGGGTGGGAGTTCCAGCCTTGGGAGCCAGTAGATGAGAACATTGCTTAGGTCCCAGACAATGGGGTAGGCTAAGTAGGAAGGGTATGTAGCGATCAGCCTTTTTAGTTTTTATTGGTGTTTTTCCTCTTTCCGAAGTCTTGAGGTTCTGACCTAGGTCTTTGATTTGGTTAGGGCGTGTTATTCCTATCCTAGATGATGATCAACTAGCTTGGGTAAAGCGCGTCAAGAAGCACGGGGTTAGTGATGCCAGTGCTATGGTAAACTCTAAGACTTTAGTATGTACTTGTTGGACCTTGAGCCTATAAGAGAAGCTTTAGTGGTTGAGTGCGCTAGGAGTGAGTTCGCACTTACTTTCTCCCCTTGTTCTGATATATCATTTTGATTCGTTGTTCAATCCTTTTATTCAAATAATGAGTAGCGGCGAGGAGAGCAGCAGCAAGCAGAGCGGAAGCAAGCGGGAATAGCTTTCAATAGGTCTATCTTGAAGATGGTGGGAAAGACCTTTAAGGATGTCGAACAGAGCGGGTCGAAACGATCCAAGTTTTCGTCAGGGGGTGGCTCTAGTGCCAAGGTCAGGGAGGCTTTGAACCCCCCTTCTCAACCAAAAACGACGCCTACTCTATGCGTTGTTACGCCTGTGGACCCTCCTTCGGTAAAGGATCGGTCCTCTATTGCTCCCTCTGCCACCGACCTTTCTATCGACGTCTCCAAGCCTACGAATGCTATTGATAATCCAGAGGTTGCTTGGCAAAAGGTTAAGAACGTCATCTTCATGGATGACACCAAGAGGTTGAAGGATGTGTCCAACTCTCAGTTGGCGAAGGAGATGGCTTACGACTTGATTCGGGTAAGTTGTCCTGTAGAGTTCAACTTTCTTCATTTGTTCTTGTACTAGTAACCCATGATATTTTCCTTCTCTGGCTTATTCAAGCTACCGCTAGGGCAACGGTAATGGCCACCAGGCTTGTCTCCGTAAGTAGGGATTGTGCGGAGTAGAAGAAGAAGGTTGCCGACTTTTAGACAGAGTCAGAGGTTTCCAAGAAAAGGATGAAGGAAGCCTTCGCTAAGAAGGAAGCCATTGTTACTAAGAAGGAGGCCTTAGCCATGAAGATGAACTCTCTCCTTCAGGACTTTGCTAGGAAAAATTTCCTAAAGGAGTATGCCCTAAAGGAGGTGTCTGCCTTCTCAAAGCAGCTAGAAGAGGCCGGGGAAAATATTGTCCAAGAGTTTAAGGCTAGGAGGCATTTAACTTGGAGATGGCAGATGTCTACATGATTGGTTTTGCTGATGCTAAGAAGATGGTTGCAAAACTTCATCCTGATCAAGACTTCTCCACTTTGAAGCCTAGCGATGATGATACTGCCTCTATGGCAGTGGGTGGTTGAGAAGAAGAAGGCCAGGTTGGGAATGATGCCACTGTGGCAGATGATATTCAATCTTAAACCTCTCTTCCCGTTTCTGGATCGTAGCCTTCCTTGTCTTGGATCTTGGCTTTCCTTTGCTTCTGACTTTTGGTTCTTCTAGTGTAATGGTTCGAGACAAGTGTAATTGCTTTACCATATTAATGGAGAACTTGGCTTCTTTTTCTTCCGTCTATTTGAATAGAAGTCTACACTCTTTTCGTTTGTCTGAATAGATGTTTGCATTTCTTTTATTTGTCTGAATGGATGTTTGCACTTCTTTTATTTGTCTATTTCCTTTAGTAGGTATAAAGCCTTGAGCTCGTGAGCCTCTCTCCTGGTCGATCACATGAACCAAACAGGAATACTTCGTTGGTGTAAAGCCTTGGGCTCATGAGCAACTTTCTTGGTCGGTCACATGAACCGAGCAGGAATGCTTCGTGGGCATAAAGCCTTGTGCTCGTGAGCCTCTCTCTTGGTCGGTCATGTGAACCGAACAGGAATACTTCATGGGCGTAAAGCCTTGGGCTCATGAGCCTTTTTCTTGTTTGGTTAACGTGAATTGAACAGGAATACTTTGTGAGTGTAAAGCCTTGGTCTCATGAGCCTCTTTCCGAGTCAGTCATATGAACCAAAAAGGAATATTTCGTGGGCATAAAGCCTTAGGCTCGTGAGCCTCTTTCCTGTTCAGTTACCGAACATGAATACTTTGTGCCTTAGGCTCGTGAGCCGTTCTCCTAGTTGGTCATGTGAACCGAACACGAATACTTCGTAGGCATAAAGCCTTGGGCTCATGAGCCTCTTTCCTGGTCAGTCACGTGAACTGAACAGGAATACTTCGTGGGCGTAAAGCCTTGGGCTCGTGAGCCTCTCTCTTGGTCGATCATGTGAACCGAACAAGAATACTTCGTGGGCGTAAAGCCTTAGGCTCATGAGCCTCTTTCCTGGTCAGTCACGTGAATCGAACATGAATACTTTTTGGGCATAAAGCCTTGGGCTCGTGAGCTTCTCTCCTGGTCAGTCAGCTGGATGGAATAGGAATACTTCGTGGGCATAAAGCCTTGGGCTCGTGAGCCTCTTTCTTGGTCAATCTCGTGAATCGAACAGAAAGGCTTCGTGTAGTTTGGAGTAGTTTGTAGGAAAATGCACTTGTGGAGGAATAAGATTTTATTGACTTTTAAGTTGGCATTACATCGGTCCCATTTATACATAGTACTTTCTAAGGTGTTCTGCGTGCCATGGGTGAGGTAGCTTCTTCCTATTTAGATCTCTGAGTCGGTACGTCTTTTTCCTTGCAAAATCGACAACCTCATAGGGTCTCTCCTAATTCGGCCCAAGCTTCCCAACTTGAGTGTCTTTCATGGATTGGTTGACTTTCTTTAGAACCAAAATTTTGAGCTTGGAGTTCCTAGGGTGTACCCTACTGTTATAGTATTGGCGCATCTTCTGCTGATAGAAGGCCATTCTGATAGCTGCTTATAGCTTTATTTCCTTGAGTAGGTTATGGTTTATTGCTAGGACTTCATTTTTAGCCCCTAGCTTGTGGTTTTGGACTCTTGGGTTGGGGAGTCCAATCTCAACTAGAATCATGGCCTCTATGCCGAAAGTGAGTGTGAAAGGGGTCTATCAAGTGGAAACCCTCTTGGTAGTTCGGTAAGCTTATAGTATGCTCAAAAGTTCGTCCAGCCAAAGTCCCTTAGCCTTCTCGAGTTTGGTTTTGATGATTTTGAGGACATATCGATTTGTTAACTCTACTTGTCTGTTGGCTGATGGATGCTCTGGTGAGGAGCACTGTTGACTGATCTATAAGTCCGAACACAATTTATTAAACTGCTTTCCTTCAAACTATTTTCCATTGTCTGTGATGACCACTTTAGGAATCCCAAAACGACACACAATGTTTTTTCATAGGAAACTCTTAATTTTTTCTCAGTGATGGTGGGTAGTGCTTCAGCCTCTACCCATTTAGTGAAGTAGTCAATAGCGACTACTGCGAACTTGTTCTACCCTCTACCCAGTGGGAACGATCTTAGATGTCAATTCCCCACTAGGCGAAAAGCCAAGGGCTCTAAATAGGCGTCAGCTCTTGAGCAGGCTATCTTAGGATATTTGCGAACCTCTGGCACTTGTCACACTTCTTCATAAAATTCATGGTATCCTTGTTCATGCTTGGCTAGTAGTATGCTTCTCGGAGTATTTTGTTGGCCAACGAGCACCCTATAGAATAGTTTTCACAAATATCCTCATGGATTTCCCTCATTATATATTTCGCTTCCCCTTTTGTGGCGCATCTGAGTAGGGGTAAGGTGTGCCCCCTTTTATAGAGGACACCATCTACTAGTATATACCGGTTAGCTTTAAACTTTATTCTTCTCGCTTCCACTTTGTTCTCTAATAGGATCCCATGCTCCAGGTACTCTCTAATTAGCTTAGCCCATGGTGTCGTTGTCACAGTGTTGTTGACTTCTGGAATATGGATGCTCGGTGAATCTAGTATCTCCATGGGCACCCCAGGATTCTCTTCGTCAGACGAGGCAATTTTGGCTAGATGGTTAGCTTCTTCATTTTCTAGTCTGGGCACTCTCTCTAGTGTCACTTTTGAGAACTTCCTGGTTAGTCCCTAAGCCATTTGGCAATATTCTTTCATTTTTGTGCCTTTAGCCTCGTACTCCCCTCAGACTTCCTCAACCACTAGTTGAGAGTCACCTCTCATTATCACTTATTCTGCCCCCATTCATTGAGCTATCAGCAGTCTAGCGATCAAGGTTTTATATTCTGCCTCGTTGTTGGTGGCTGGAAATTTGAATCGGAGGGCATTTTCTACTATATGGCCATCTGGTGTGATGAGGACTACTCTTGCTCCACTTGACTACTCGGTGGAAAAACCATCAACGTTCAGTACCCAGTCGTGCCCCGCATTCTCTTGACCGGGTTGGGTGTCTGGGAGGTTTGTAAATTCTGCTATAAAATTTGTAGCAACTTGCCCCTTTATCGCCAACCATGGTCGATATTAGATATCGAACTGGCTGAGTTTGACCAACTATTTAATCAGTCGATCCGATGTTTCTGGCTTCTGCAATACTTTCTTGAGCGGCTGATTGATAAGAACAATGATAGTGTGTGCTTGGAAGTATGCGTGTGGCTCTTACCAAGGCTAAGGCTGTCAATTCCATTTTTGAATATTTCTCCTCAACTCTTTTGAGGGCTTTGCTGGTATAGTAGACAGGTTTTTGCACTCTTTCATCTTCTCTTACCAGGGCTGAGCTAACCGCAGTGGTCGGAACTGCCAAGTCGAGGTAAAGTTCCTCTCCTGTTACAATTCGATTAAGTAGTGGGACTAACCCCAGGTACTGCTTAAGCTGTTGGAAGGCCTCTTCGTACTCCTTTGTCCATTCAAACGCCTTGTGCAAAGTTTTAAAGAAGGGGAGACACTTATCGGTTGATCTTTAGATGAATCTGTTCAGTGCCGCCACTCTTCCTGCTAGCCTTTGGAGTCCTTAATTGTCTTTGGGGCTTGCATGTTGAGTATTGCTCTAACTTTCTCCAGGTTGGCTTCTATTCCCCTCCAGGAGACCACGAAGTCGAGGAACTTTCCCGACGCCACTCCGAATGCGCACCTGGTGAGGTTCAACTTCATGTTATAACTTCTCAAGGTTTGGAAAGTTTCTTTCAAGTCCTGTATGTGATCGGAGGCTTGTTTGCTCTTGACTATCATGTCATCAATATAGACCTTCACATTTCTCTCAATTTGGGACTTGAACATTTTGTTCACTAACTGCTGGTACGTTACCCCCATATTTTTCAGGTCAAATGGCATAACTTTATAATAGTATAGGCCCCTATCTATAATGAAAGAGGTGTGCTCTTGGTCTTGCTTGGCCATCTTGATTTGGTTGTAACCCAAAAAGGCATCCATAAATGTCAACATTTCATATTCTGCCGTAGAATTGACCAAGAGATCGATTATTGG
Organism: Euryodendron excelsum; assembly: GCA_033060915.1. Classification (NCBI taxonomy): domain Eukaryota; kingdom Viridiplantae; phylum Streptophyta; class Magnoliopsida; order Ericales; family Pentaphylacaceae; genus Euryodendron; species Euryodendron excelsum. The sequence continues at coordinate 13,926,454 of CM065381.1, read as the reverse complement.
TAAAGAAAAATTGTCATTTGGGCAAGCCTTACTGAGGTCGGTGAATTTGACGCATATCCTCCATTTTCCATTGGCCTTCTTCACCATTACTACGTTGGATAGCCAGGCCGGGTATTGGGCTTCTTAAATAAATTTTGCATCGAGGAGCTTGCCCACTTCTTTTGTTATTGCCTCGTTGCATTCTGGAGTGAAACTTCTCATTTTTATTTTACCGGTTTGGCTCCAGATGTGATGTTCAAGTGATGGGCCAATGTCCAAAGGTCGATGCCTGGCATATCTTCATGTGTCAAAACAAAGACATTCGCGTTCTATCTGAGGAATTCTTTCAATTCTTCGTTTGATTGATCGGGAGCTGCTTTTCTGGTCTTGACCACTTTGTTTTGGTCAGATTCCCAAATCATGACCTCCTCAAGGTCCTCCACGGGCTCTCTTCTCCTTACATCCTCTTCATTTCTGACCTCGAGCTCTTCCACCACTAGGGCCTCCTTGTCTACCTCCCCCTTCAGCAATGCCAAGTAGCACTCTCTCACCGTCAACTAGTCTCCCTTTACATTCTCAATTCCTTGCTCTATTAGGAATTTCACCCTGAGATAGTACGTGGATGTTACGACTTTGAACTGGTTCAAGATCGTTCGTCCTACGATGGTATTGTAGGTGGAAGGGTAGTCGACCACCAGGAAGTCCATAATCTTGGTTGCTTACAACGGGGCGGTTCCTAGGGTCATTGGTAGCATTATGGAGCTAATAGGTGTGATTTGGTCCCATGTAAAGCCGACCAAAGGGGACGTGACATCTGCTTGAATGCCCTCCAAAACAGGATGTCTGCTGAACTACCACTATCAATCAATACTCTTTTTGTTCAACAATTAGAGATGATGGTGGCGATCACTAGGGGATCGTCATGTGGTTGGCACAATTCCACTGCTTCCTCCTCGTTGAATGTGATGGCGACGGGTTCCATTCTAAACTTCTTGATCATTGGTTTAGCCGCCAAAAGCTCCCTTGCTTACTTTACCTCTCGGACGTGCTTCTTTCAAGCTGTTGATGACGGGCCATTTCAAGGCTGGATCATTGCAGATTTCATACAGAACATGCTCTAGAGGGGCAATAAGGGGCGTGAAATTGTAGACGAGGTTCGCAGATTGCCCTCTATCTCCGTCCATCCGTGATCTTAATCCTAAATTCCTCAAGGTTTTCGCTTCTCAGTCGTTCTTTCCTTCTCTCGACCTCTTCTTTTTGTCTGATCTCAAGCTGATCTCCATATCCTGATTGTGTCTCGTTCTGATGGCATGTTTAGCGTTCATGTACTTTTGAGCTCTAAGGATGAGTTCCACCATGTCCTTCGGTGGTTCTTTTGTCAGGGAGTAGAGGAGCTTGTAGGTCCTGAGACCACTCATAATGGCGGTGACTGCCACCTTGTCATTCGTGTTATCAACGTCGGGGGTCTCTTGGTTGAATCGGGTCACGAAATCCTTAAGGGACTCGTCCCTCCCCTGCTTTAGGGTTAGTAGTTAAGCGGCAGGTCTCCTTTGCCTCTACTTGCCTATGTAATGACTGACAAAGAGCTTGCTTAGCTGGACGAAACTACCGATCATTCCTGGCTTGAACCTATTGAACCACAATCTAGCCGATCCTTTGAGTGTGATCAAGAAGGTGCAGTATATGATTTCGTTGGGCATTGCCTGCAGGTGCATCAACGCCTTATACGTCTCCAAGTGACCTAGGGGGTAGGGGGTCCTTCGATCCGTTGAAGGTTTCTAGGGTAAGCATTTTGAACTTTGGTGGCAAGGGCTCCTTCATGACTGCTCTAGCGAACGGTGAGTCGGTCTGGCTTACTAGCTTTCAATAGTGTTGGGAGTTTTTGTTTTAACCGCCTCCAGGACTCTAGCCATTTGTGCTTGTATGGCTTTGATCTGCTCATCCCAGGCGGGAAGGTTCTCCATCTTTTCTCCGACAACCTTTAGGACCTGGGGGATTAGTCGCAACCAAGATTAGGCAGCATGGATATGTTCCTCCTATCCTAGCCCCACTCTTTCCTCCCTTTGTGCGTCACCTTCAGTTTTGATAGGGCCATCGTCTCTTTGGTTAACCACCCCCACCCCATCTCCATCCGCTCATTGGTTTCTGGGTTGTTGATTTTCTCCGGGGGTGGCAAATAGAGCCACAGGGACCCTCTGAAATAGCTCTTGGCTCTCCGTGACCAATTATTGCATGCTGGCCATCATGTTGATGACTTGCTGCTCCAAAGTTGTCATCCTAGTCGTGGTTTGATCCTCTACGATTGCTTGCCTTGGAGTGAATGTGCCGTACCTAGTCAAGACCATGAAAACGGCAAGAAAGTCGTTCCAACAGACGGCGCCAACTGATGATACAATAAACTTGTAAGGTCCATTTCAGGCCAACAGAAACGATCTTTAGGGATGTGAAGCGTCTCTCTAGACATGAACACTGGTGTGGTGTCTGCTAAAAGCACTCCGATGCTAAAGTTGGGCCAATAATCTTAAGATATTTGTGTAGTGTGATGGCAGGGAATAATGTAAGCGTATCTATGAAGATGGTGACGTCCTCTTTATATACCAGTGTATGAGTGATTCTTAGATAACGACTACACACATCATAGGCGTAATGGTGCCTCTATTTAAGGGGTGATGGTTGATTTGTAAGTGTGAATCTCAAGATATGTTGGTGAGGTGTCTAGGGCTACGCTCAAAATGTTTGACTGAATGGTTCGGCTCAAAAATGCGAATGACATGGGGCTCCAATGGGATAGCGAGGGCAGTTTATTCTAACGCACGAGATTGTACCTATTACTAACTATACAAACAAAATAAAAAAATTTAGTGGGCCGGGTTGAAACGGCAAGCGGTTGGAAAGAAACGGCTAATGAGGTGGGAACATGGGACAAAGACAGAGGCTTCTGGAAAGGGCGTCTTTTCTAACGTTTTCTTCTTATTCTTATTCTTGATTTTTCGATTCCATGTGCTAAAGAAAGGAGCGTAACTGAGCTGGATCCAGCTGGCTAGCTCTCTTTGGCGGTGGTCCCCACAACCAACTTCGTGGACATCCATGTCACCTCCACTCCCTCTCTCTCTGTCTTTCTCGTTCTCTCTCTCTAACTTTCTTTATTACGTGTTTGTGGGCGGTCGGTGGTCTCCATGTACGACTGTACGGTACTACGGACACGTCCGGCGCGGACGGTTTTAAATGCCCCTCCTCCGTCCCTATCACCCAACCTCCTTTTTCCGTACCGTATTAATTAATCAATCTACTACTCCTACTCGGTCTTCTCTACGGTAAAATTACGGACTAGTACTCCGTATATCCCTCGAACCGTATTTCTCATTCTTTCAAAATAAAAGAATGAAACTTTTGTCTCCAAAATAAAAAACAAAACTGTGTTAGATTCCTTTTTTTTTTCGTTTTTCGGGAGTAAAGCATTTTAAAATGAAAATGAGTTATCGTGAAATGGATGACGGTCTTTGACACTTTCATTGAGATCATCTAATGGTCATAAATTCGAAACACACAAATAACTCATCACCACGCGAGAGTACAAAGTTGTCCATGGTATTTATAGAATTCTGGTACCCGACAATTATTGTGGGAGAAAATAGTTAAAATAAAAATATTTATTAAAATAAAACTATTCTCTTATTTTTTTCACTCTTAACTATTTTTAAATTAATGAGTTTTTTTTTTTTTTTTTTGTCTCTTCACAGCCTGTTTGGAACTTGAAAAAGGAGAGAGGAGATTTTTTTTTCCCTTCTCTTGTTTGATTCTACCTAAGAAAGAAAGAGAGGAAAAAAAAAAAAACTAAAAGAAAAATTTTCAATAATTCTGTCTAGATTTTTAATTTCTTTACAAAACCTATCTTTAATTTTTGCTTTCCCTTCACTTCCATTGCATTCGGTTACAAACATGCTGTAAGATTCCGAAAATCTTCACCTTTAGTCAAGAGTTAAACAATACAAGAAAAACAGCTGGCTATGTTATGTGAGATGAGCTTGCATAGTTGCATGAATTCCCCAGCTCCCACCAGTAACCAACGATCTAACGTCGGCTTATTTACTCACTGAGTCGACACGTTCCACTATATTGGTCCAACTCTCGTCATACATCACCACCAAGGGTGGGACATGTATTGACTGACTGTGTGGAGTGTATGTCACGGTCCACAAAATGAGTAGTGCACTGGTCTTCACTCATCCAGCCGTGTAAAACAAGCACCTTCTATTCTCTAAAGCAATCCACAATCTCATCTTCAACGATCATAATGCATTACAAAAAATACCAAATAAAAGGATAAACAAACCCACTAAGCAGGAAACATCCCATATCTGGAAGTTCTCACAACGTAAATGGTTACTACTCTATCACTCATATTCTGTCAAAGCATGGAAGGACTATAGCTGTCAAAAAAGGAAGCGCAACGAAAGTATAAAAAATATGACCTTAAAAATTATGAAAATTTTTGGGTAATATAAAATTAAATAAGATATTTATTAATAAAGTATATCAAAATCTCTAAAAAATAATATAAAGTATTGAAAATACTTTTATAATAAAATAAAACACTAATACTATATAATATCTATAGAATTTTATTAAAAATTTATATATTATTGGACAATAATAATATTTGACAGTGTAAAAATATTAGAAATTATGATTTATGAGTTTCTAGAGAGTTTCTATGATTTTTTTTAAAATTTTTAATAAGTTTCTTTAAATTATGATAGAGTTTCGAAAATGTTTCAAAATCATTTTCTATAACTTTTCTTAAAATTTTTATTAGAGTTTCGTTTTCATTCTGAAAACAAGTTTATGAGAAAATAAATTTTCTTTGTCGACGAGAGTTTCCTAGTAAGAAAGGACTACTGCACCTACACATGTCATTTTATAGAAGCAAATGAAGCACAAAATAGATCCCAAAATTGGATCTGGTCTCTGAGATCTCTTACCCAATACCGTATTTCACCCCTGTTTACTCCAATATGATATTCTAACTACGGAATCAGTGATAAACTAGAACTTATGGATATTACAAAAAGAGAGGTTATTTTACTGACTAATATTATTTGCTTGAAAAAAATGTGGGAAACAATACAATTAGAGGGAGTGAATTGAAAGAGTGTGGGGGCTTCAACCGTAAAGTTGCTTGATTTGGGGCACTTATTATGACTTATCCACAAGAGAGAGAGAGAGAGAGAGAGAGAGAGAGAGAGAGATTTTCCTTCTTTTTGATTAGAAAAAGTTGAGAGTGAAAAAAAGGTCGAGAGTCATTTTCAACTCTCAGCTTGACATCGTGCCCAAAACAAGCGCAATATTCGACTGAATCATGGCGGTGGTGGAGAGTTCGGTTGACTCGCGATTGGGGCCGGTAAGAGGGTGAAAAAGTAAGGGACAAAAGCAAAAGGCGTTAAAGGGACATTTATCACGGAAGATGTACGGCAACGGACTACGGAATCCAGTGGGACCCAGCAGGCATAATCACGCTCGCAACGTTTTCTATTTTTTTATTTTCCGCACTCCCTGCTTTTTTTTTTTTTTTCATTCCTCTCTTGCATTAATCTTTCTCAAAAGAAAAAGCTAAGGTAAGGTTGAGCTCATGTGGTCATCCATAAGTCAATATTTTTAAAACACGGACCGCCGTTAATTATGAATTGTGTGATTATTTGTCAATTAAAATTTTACTCAATTTTTTTATAAAATCATAGCAAATGACATTAAGCTTGAATTTGTATCCACAAGAAGTCCGCATTATGTCGTCAAATTGAGTTTTATATGATCATGCAACAACTAAATTATTTTCCTAAAATTTTATTAAATTGTGACAAATTGGATAATGAAAGATCAACGTTCTTTTTAATTTAACTAACTTGTTCTTTAATTAGTCATTTGATCGTGCATGTGGTCTGTTTTTCGATATTTCCTTTACAGTAGGAGAAAAATGTTAACATGGCGTATGTATAAATTTCTTTTTGGCCTATATGGACCAATTAGAAGGCAAGCACATTAAATGTACCACGAGGTTAAACTCACAGTAGAGTTTATCTGTAGCTTATTACATACGGGTTTAGCATTTGGTAAACGCCTTTCTATTTTTTTTTTCCTTTCTAGAATAGGGTGAGCTTTAGGTGGTCGATATTCTTTGTTTTCTTGGTAGGTTATATTCTTTTTCTCTTCACCTACTAACCCTACCTTCTACGCTACAATAAATTGTGTGTTAATATGCATAGGCAACTAAGTAGTAACATAGAAAGACGACTACCCCTTTTTAAGGACACCTCTGCTAGGGACTGACTTACGGTTCGGCCGGGAGAGGGGGCATATTTTTCTAAATTTTGACAAAATTCTATTTAGATCTTATGAATTTTGTGTATTTATGATGAAAAATGATATATTGGCCCTACTTAAATTTCAAAAAATTTCATTTGACGTTTCAAAATTCAATAATTTTTATTTTAAGTTCTTAACCTCCCAACAAAATTTAGAAGATTTACCTTGATCTTCTAAAATTTAAGAGAATTTTTATATTAACTCCTCCAAAAATTTAAAAAAGAATTCATTTTAGTCTTTTATGACCCCTCGACATAATTTCTGATTCTATCTCTGCCGCTCACATGCCAGTTGCCAATGGTCTTCATTTATTCGGCTTTAGGATATCCCTATCCTAGGCTAATTCATCATATATGCGGAGCTAATTCCTAGAGTGTATTGGACTGCACGTTCATTACCATAGTTTACCCATACCTTAGGCAACTTGAAAAAACACAGTAACGTGTGTTGTCTTCTTCGACTTTGGATCCAAGGCCTAGCCTATTGAAGTCTAGTGTGATTAGTAAGCTAGTGATTAAGCATTTATGATGGACTGTTAAGTTAGTTGGGTTACGCTAACATTTGATTTTAGTCTACAAATTAAGCAAGTATTGTCGGGTTGTACTAAATATAGAACTTACACATTTTTTTATTTTTTATTTTGTATAAATCTATTCATATATATTTAAATTGTGCATTAATAGCACAAGTTAGCACTTGCCTTCTAAATTTAATTGGGTCGTTGAATAGGTTTGACATGCATACACAAACTGCATAATTGTAATCGTTTCCATTATGTTAGTGTGATCGCTTGCTTGTGCATAGAACTATAACTTATTAATTATGACAAGTTTTTAGGAGGACGGTAACATTAAGACTTTGCCACCTATAAAAAGAGGGCCATTTTAGTAAGGAGAGGGTTCAGCATGCTACAGTAAATAGAGTTGCAAAAACGATCTTATTAATAATACAAGCCTGATTAGGGAGAAATGTTTTAACTTGACATCTATAAGTTTGTAATACAACCCAATAAGTTGACGCAAAAACACCAATGTTGTATTTGATTCAAGGATTTTTTTTTTGGGTAAGTGATACAAGGATTTTATGAAGGAAATGAAACTAGAATGTAAAGGAAATTATACATTTTCTGACTTATAGGGGAAATAAAGGGGACAATAAAATACAATGAAGATTGAAGAACGGTAAGTTTGGAATTAATTAATTAAAATGAAGAAAGGACTTGGAGTCTAGCACAACCAAACAGGTAGAATTTCAAATGACTCACGACTCAAACTACCGTTAGTCATGCTCTTTCTAAAAAGAGGACCACTAGCAATCTTCTTCTAAAATAACACTCCTGAGGTGACGTAATGGATGACTTTCATTAATGTGTAGTGTTCACATTAGCTATCTTAATTCTGTAATGTATTTGTCCTTAATTTTTCACATCTCCTATTTGGATTCATTATAAATAAAGGTACTTAGAGATAATTTTACGTACCATCAAAAGAATAGAGAAAAAATAAAAAGAAAAAAGTAGAGAAAATAAAAAAAAGAGCGACATAAGTAATCTGTAAAAATCATATTGTATTTTTATTTTATATTGTAATAAAGTTTTGAATGATTTAAAAAATTAATTTATAAATATTTCAAAAAAAATATTTAATAAATATTTAATAATTTTTAAAAAATTATTTATTATATTTTGTATTGAATTATTTTTTTCGTCTCATGTTTTTTACTTTTATAACGCTCGAAATCTTTTTCCGATTTATTTAGGAAATAAACTTTCCTCGGAAACTACGTACATAGAAAAATAATAAATTGTGTACCTGCAAAGTACGCATACCTGTACCTCCTTCCCAATCCAATGACCGTTCTATGTATTTATATATCTTCCCCCTTCCCACTCCTACCACGCTCTCCCTCCGTTCCCCGACTCACTCTCTCTCTCCTCTCTAAAATCCCCCAATTCACTCTCTCTCTCTCTCTCTCTCTTTACAGCGCATACCTATTTCCTGTCTCTCTGCCCTGTGGAATTCTCTCTCTCTTGCCCGCTCCCTATCTCGCGGCCTCCAAATCTGCGATTCTCTCCATAGAAAACCGATGAAGAAGCTGATTCGACGCCTGTCGCGTGTTGCGGATTCGTCGCAGTACTGCCTTCTCCGATCCGAGGCGCCGTCGCCGTCGCCCTCTCGTTCCTGCCGTTTCGAGTCCTTCCGTACCAGAAAGCTGAGCCGGTCCAGAGTCCGATCTGGTGACGTGCCGGAGGGTCACCTGCCGGTGTATGTCGGTGAAGAGATGGAACGATTCGTTGTCAGCGCAGAGCTCGTCAACCACCCGATCTTTGTCAAGCTCCTCAATAAATCCGCTCAAGAGTACGGATTCGAGCAAAAAGGCGTCCTGCGCATCCCCTGTCACGTCCTCGTTTTCGAACGCGTCCTCGAAGCTTTGCGTGTCGGCGACGAGTCAATTCAAGATCTTCTCAACTCCTTGTCCGATGACTTTCTTTAGTCCCTCAGCGCTTTTTTTTTTGTCCTTGTTTTTTTGCCCTTTTTCTCACTCCGTGACAGTGAGATTGGAGCAGGTCTTAGTCGGACTACCCGATCGTTTTACTATGTACATACACTCTGCGATCAATATCAAAGTGGAGTCCTCAAATTAGGGTTTTGTGACAGTGTTTTCTTATGTTGCAAAGAGATAGTACTCTCGTCATTGAGACAGGAATGAAAATTACCCTTTTTTTGGCCCTAATTTCATGTTTTTGTTTAATTATCTATCTCTCCTGTTTGGTTATCGAGAAAGCATAGAAAAAAAAAGAAAAAAAAAAGAAAAGATTCTAAATCTTCCGTATTTTTTATGAAAATTTTATTATATAAATATTTTTATTATTTTATCTCTTTAAATTAAAATATTAAAAAAATAATTTAATAAAACAAAAAAAAAATTTACCAAAGAAAAAATTCTTGGTGAGCAAGTTTTCATTTTGACATAAAAAATTAAATTATTTTTTTGATATTTTAATTTTAAAAAATAAAATAATAAAAATATTAATATAATATAATTTTTATTAAATTTAATAATTTTTATTTATTTTATAAATAAATTCAAATAATATGAACCATATGTACACTTTTAAACATGTTGGGCTCAAATCACATAGATAAAATTATTTTTTTTGTTTTCAAACTCACTGCAAGTGTTGGCCTGACATTGGGACATGAAGTTGGTTAAATTTACATAAATGGCATCTGAAAATTTTTTTTTTGTTTTTTTTTGCGTCGAGAGTTGTGTCGATGACCGGTAAACGGAGCCGGAACTTCTTGAGATGAGGGCTCAGTTGTTTTGGACAGAGTGTGTAATCCCCGTGATTTCCGGCTGCTGTTTTCGGCTTCCAAGGTTGGCCTTTGGGATTTAGATTTTGAAGTACGGGGTTATCTTCGTCATTTTGTAATGGAGTAGGTGAATCTCAATATGGATTTTAGGATTGTGCTGTGCGGTGGCGGTAGCTGTAGCATCTCAAAAACTGTTGCGTTTTTACCCTTAAAATTTGCTACAATATCGAATGCTTTGGATGATTACTAAGGACCATTCTGGAAACATGCTTATTCTATATGTCAAACGGTCAAATTTACAACTTTTTCTCAGTTTTTGGTGGAGAGATTCAGTTTTTTTCCATTCAATTCAATGGTAATTAATGTAAGGTTGTTCCAAGATGAAGAGAGTGCACATGTTGTGAGTTAACAATTAGGTTGGCTACTTATTTTTGCTTCATTTTTTTTACACTGTTAAATGTGAATTTTCACCTTTATTAAAGTGTACTTTATAGTTGGTGGGTAGATTTGAATAGGTGCTCGATATATAAGAAATTTATCCATATAGATATCATCATCTACATTTAAAAAGCAGTATGCTTTCGAAGAAACCTGCACCTAATTAATAATTTTAAATCATGTTTATCTTTAATACATTTAAATTTCTTATTTTAGAAAGCCGGATCTTGGGTTGGATCTCGAATTTTGTGACAGAAAAGAAAAGAAAAAAGATGGGAAAATAAAGTGAAAAGAACTACTTCATTTCTTTCTTAGAAATCTAGTACAAGAGATGAAATTCATGATGCTTGGATAATTAGAAACGTTGAGGTGTTTAACACATGGTTACTACATATGTAGATGGATAAATATAAATGAACAAAGAAAGGCAGAAAAAGGTATAAAAGGGTAACTGCTTTATCAAATGGGAAAACAACTTTTTATAACATATGGGGTTGTGAATTTTGACACGTAAAGTTGTTGGCCACATTAAAAACATTTGGTAAGATATCCACATTTGTTTAAGCATATGATAATGCTTCTCACCTCCAAATGATATAAAAGAAACTTTATAAAGAGAAAGAAGAAGGATTGTTCAGACTTGAGTCACACTTATCATGAAATTATGATTACATGCATGAATTAGATAGGTCGATAGGGAGGGGAGTCTTTCCCATGAACGATTATTTAATGCTTTGGAGCATCAGCTGGACTTGTTTTAACTAGTTCAATATTTAGTACTTTTGAAGAATCAAGCTAGCCTTGCTCCTCTGAGTCTCAAATCCATTCTCTTGTGAGCAGAGGATTAAGACCAACTTGGTAGAATAGAGACCTATCTTCACTGGCTAGCCCGTGGGAGGAGGACCCACCTTCATGTAAAAGGAGAAAGGCCAGCTTCTTGCTTTGAGAGTATCGAATAATTTTTTCTTTTCCACACCTAAAACAATGTAGATATTTCGGGAAAAAAAGGTTCAGTAATTATATAATATGAGTTACTTGATAGTTATTTATATTAGATTTTGTATGTAAAACTTGTTGCTTAAAAGTCTCTATTTAACACAAATTTGTGTTGCAAATGTAATTAAACACCACTTGTCATAATTTAAAAGGGGATGATTACTTAAGACTCAATATTAGCAATCTGTAAGACTTTTTATCATGCCTATTGCCTTAAACATCTGCCACCTAATATGATTAGAAAAATACGTAAGTGATTTACAAGAAGAGTATTACATCAGGCGACAACTGACTCATAGCCGCGGCTGTAAATAGCATTACACGATTTACAAATTTAGGTTGATGCCTTGAAGGCAGTAGCAGTACACAAATTGCATCCACCTTAGTTGTTCAGATTATGAAATTTTGATCTTAACCGAAGGAATTGTAATGCTCACTTTCATTGAGGACCAGAATTTGTGATTAAGAAAGCCTACCCTCCCTTACACAGCACGTTGCCACTCCCAAAAAAACATCTACAAAAGATTCTTTTATATCAGAATTTTATATAGAAAATTATATCGCAGTAGTATTGTTTAAAATATGAGCCAAAATAATGAACGCTTTTATGTAAAATAAAATGACCACAAACAACTAATTATTTTGCACATAATTCTATACAAAAATTCTATTACTTTTTTAAAAAGGGTAAATTTGAATTTGCATTCTTATACTTAAACCTCAAATCTCACTTTGATCCTCCCCATTTGGTAGCACTTTAATCCTTCAAGTTTATTTCAAAATTTCTTTTAGTATCTGAGATTAAGTTTGATAAGTCATGTTACAGTCATATGGCCAATTCTTTTCCCCATGCGAACAGTCATTTTGACTTCGCCTATGAATTTTATTGTAGCATTCCGCATTATTAATAGCGGGATTAACACGTCATAATGACTTTTCCTTGGAAATTCTGATTGCATCTAAGCCCATGAGTGAGTTCATTATATATATATATATATATAATATGGGTGGTTGCTTAAAATCATAATCAATGTATAGCAGAAACCAGGCCATTCATCCAGAAGGAATATATGGGTATAGTCAAAAGCGTAGTCTTCACGGAAAAACAAGATATTAACATAAAATTCATCTACGAGGGAATTAAATAGGGATGTCCAATTTGAGGGGAAAAAAAATAATTAAAAATGTACAGGAGAATGGAAAATTTCAATTTTCATAAAATATTTTATTTCCCTATTTAATAAATGATTCCATTATCGTGGAGACATCTACCCATGTTCGGTGAATATGTAAGGAAAATGAAATTATTTATACATATTTTTTTTAATAAATATTCATACAAAAAATATATATTTTTACAAGTACCCTATTTGTTTTCTTCTCATTTTTCTAACCTAATCAAATAAAGAAAATAATTTAGCATCTTTCACTTTATTTCCTTTTCCGATCTTTTCTATTCTTTTATTTTTCGTACGTTTTATAAATCCAAGATCCAAACACCCTAGAGTAAACAAGTTAGGGTTTATGTATATAATTAGGAGAAAAACTTATACCAGTAATTTAAGTATATAGTTGTAATTTAGGAGTAGGTTAAAGGGTCGCAAACATGAGATCTTGAAAGAAAGAAAGTAGGAGAATCATCCTTTTCTTCTGTGAATTTGCATTAATGTTTTGAAAATTGAACCGTCGAGCGAACCGAAAAAGAGGCCGAGTCACGAGTCATTGATTCAACCGTCGGGTTAACTGTTATTGATCGTGATGCCATAATTATGTCATTAATTTATTATTAATAGTAATAAAAGGTATTTTATTTTTTTACACTAGTTTTAATACTTAAAATTTAAAATTTTGAAATTAAAACATAAAATTTTACCTTAAAAGTTGAACCGGACAGTCTAATTATTGGTTTTAGCGACTAAGTTATGGTTCAACAGCAAATTTTATTGGGTTTAATTGAATTTTGACCAAAAAATATTTAGAGGACTGATCAGACCATTACTTGATGCGGTTTCTCTTTTTTTGGTTCAACTGGTCAGTCCAGTCCGATCCGGTTTTCAAAAAATAATTTGCATATTTGGCTGATGAGAACATGGATTACAACTTTCTGACAAAAACAACTACATTAGTGAGTTTTGATCATCATGATTTGAATCACTTGATTGAGGAGTTAATCAAGCACTAATGGACCCACGTATCGTACGATTCATGATAGTCAACACTTGGAATTGACAATTTGGCATTGGAATCTTGCAACAAGGCACCAAAAAAAAGTTGATTATTTTGCTTAATCGTACGATTAGATGGCTCAAGTCGAAGCTTGATTGTTGTGACTTGGTATTAGTTCTGCTTAATTGACTGACTCAGTCTGGATCATGTTCTCGAATTTTGACTCTTATTAATTTGTCCAAAATTCAGATTGATCTATTTTTATAATCTTAGACATTAATCATTATTTTTATGTCAATATCTATATGCGAATTCTATCTGCTCTTGATCACAAACCTCTATTCAATATCAGAAAACTGCAAGCCCGATCTATAATGATGAAAATGTCTATGCTTCTATGACTGAAGCAACTTTCGTCTCTTGTTTATTTTCTTTTCATTAGTGGACCCCTAAACGCGGTTTCTTTATATATATATATATCACCGATTAGGCTAAATTGTTATGGCTGATCATGTGCATGTTCAACAATCCACTTATTTCAGCTTCATAACGTGTAGACTTGGTTAGAAAAATCGAAAAGAAAAAAGAATATTCATCATGGGCATTACTTAGCTAACTGGAACCAAAAACATAGAAAAAGAAAAAAGGGTTATATTGTTGAACTCTCTGCTGTTTTATTTTATTTATTTAGCTGCATTTCTGTGCTTGACCCACTTCGAGTTTTATTCTCCATTCTCCTTCTCGTTGAATAATCTTCTTCTGCCAGCCATGTGGAAATAAGCTGTTCACAGCATATATATATACACACACATATATGTATGGGAAGACTCATGTAATATAATCATCAACACCCAACATACGACGCGGGTTCATGATTGGGCTTGATTATTAAAATGCATGCTCTCGACTTCACGCCTCCTGCACATGGTAGCTTCGAACCGGCGCTTATCGTTTTCTTCTCCGCCATCATTATCACCATACGAATCTGTTAGTTTAGTTATGTTTTTGAAGAAGACAAGGTATTTTTTGCAGTGTTGTTACTATGATTTTGCCTTTTTTTATGGCGAAAAATGACAGAAAGATCCGTGAAAAAAGCCGGCCGTAGGAAAAAAACATGGAGAGTATATGTGTTGATATATAATTAAAGATAGATAGCACATGACTCATCATTTATAAGATCGCATTCTCACTTCTTAAAAGATCCCCTGCTTAGTTTGCAATAACTGATGAAACTGTACTTGTATATTTTTTTTCTATAGGTTCTGCTTCTATCATTGTCACATGCTACCATCAGCTCCTGTACATCTATATTCATATATATATATATATATATATATATGTTTTGGTTCCTTTTTATAAGTAGCAGAATTTCATGAAGGGCAGAGACGGAGTACTCTACTCTGCTGGCCTCCTTTCTTTTTCTTTTTTTATTGTTTATATTTGTGTTCAATTCTAATTAATAATACAAGTATAATCCATCAATTTGCAAAATGTATTATTTTGGAGCTTAGGGAGTCCTTCCAAACCCAGCTTGGAATCTAATATTCACCATAATTTTAGAATTCTTGTAGGTTAAATGCACAAGATAATACTACACAAATATCACTGCCAAAACTTTCAGAAGACTAGCATTTTTCAATGTACAAATGTTCAATCACAATATATAGACATCATTTTGTCCCATTATCCCTGAACTTTCAAGGTTTTCAATTACTCTCCAACATTTCAAATACTAGAAAGAGTCGTTCCAGTGACAATCACAATCCTTGCAACAAATGAATGCTTAAGTAACTTACAATAACCATAAAAGGGTAAAAAAACAAAAAAGGAATTAACCAAAAATAGATCAAAATTTTCTAGGAACAAAAATATCAGTGAAACAGCTAAGATTTTCTCATTTTCCTTGGTTTTGAGCCATATTGTTCTGTTTTCCTTTGCTTCTTATACTGTTCGTACAATTGCAAGGCCCGTGTCGTACGATCTAACTCACCTCTTAATCTCTTATTTTCACTGATACCATGAATAAGCAAGAAATGCTCAGAAAGTCTCTTCCTCACCATATCTTCATCAATCGAACTTGTTATGCCAGGGTTTGTTCCACTATTATCGGGCATGGAAGACCCACTTCCTTTTCTCCCTTTCTGATTTGGTTTCCCTATGTCAGCCTTCGGGTTGAACGACTCCTGTTCAAGCGATGACTCCATGAAAGCTTGTTGAGGTGACACACGAGAATGATAAACCTGATTATGAGCAGTGCTAATGGTTGAAATGCTTGATGCTAATGTCGAAACAGCTGGATGATAATGCTTGGACAGAAGATTGAGTTCCCAAAGAACTGAAGCAAGGGCACCACTGAGGTTTGGGTCCAAGGCATAAGGCTGATACTTCTGTATGTCATAAAAATGATCAGCAGTAAGAGCTCAGGAAATTCAATTGAAGGGCCACCAGTTTGACGTTAAGGCTGACTACATAACAAGAATAGAACAGGAAGATTTATGGGGTACTCCCATCCAATAGGTGCATGACATGTGAAATTGCCTCAACAAATCTTTCCACCTTTTAACAGGAATTGTATGAAAGCTTACCGCAATGCCACCTGAAACCGACCCCCCTCCAGCATCATTTTCTAACAGATTCCGGCACTTTATATTTTTCTGAAGAAGATGCTTTACAGTCACCAAGGCTGCAGGAGTTCCAAAAGAAGAATCACTCATGACATATAGAAACCATAAGGACGTAATCAAATGGTTAAAGCATGAAATTGCAAATTACTACGATACCAGCCATGGACTCTGCAGATCCAAAGCATAAAGAGAATGTAGCCAGACGCTTTATAAACGCAGCAGCACGTTGCATGTCATGCTGTCTATCATCACACAACATTATCTTTAGAGCTTCAGCTAATACTTCACCCTGATCCCTGCTTCACAACCGTGTAAAAGTATTGTAACCACCTTGCGCATTGCATTTAGAAATCAGATGAAGAATCATTTCTAATATGCCCTTTTGCAAGAAGTTGCAGATTCTCAAAATTATCAGTTCCAATGGACAAATTAAATTGAGCTTTTCCAAAGTCAAATGCAAAGATGCAAGAAAATGGACCCCACTGACAAACAAGCAGCAGCAGCAGAAGAGGAAGATATCTCGAACTAAACGAAGAGGAGGAACAACCACAAATTTATCTCAACACTAACAGATGATAGTGAGGGATAACAACCAGAATTCTTTGGGGAACTTAATAAGTTAAATCATCACAAGAGAGAAGGCAATTTCATTTTGGAACTTTATGGGAAAGTTTATTATACTGATCCACCGAGACAGATGAAAAAGGTTTCCAGATGATCCAATACCTGCAGAATTTGAGTTGGCTGTACTCAAACGAGGGCACTACAGTTCATACTGGAACCAAAACCAAAGTTGGCAGTAATTTTTCAATTATTAGATAAAAAAAATAATGCCAGCAAGCTTGATAGCTCCAAGCTACCTTTCTGCAGTTCTGACAGAAGACGCCACATTTTTCAAGAAAATGCAGAACAGAGACTAAAGAGCGGACCTCAGATAGTATGATATGGATAGGCATTGGAAATAATGACCTTCAACAAAAAAATTCTAACAATTTTTAGTAATAAATAAAAGGAAAAAAAGAAAAGAAAATTGGGTTTTGAGAAATTATACCACAAATATGAAGAAACCAGCAAAACTACAATATCTTGGCATCAATATTATCAAGAAGACAGAAAGAATACAAGTGAGGGGGTGGGGCGATCCCATTACTTACATTCCATATCCTCTGCTATGGTGCACATGACGTGAAAAGACAATATGCTAATCTAGTCTTTAATAAGAAATACAATATCAACCAACAAAAGACCAGTACCAGCTCAAACAGTAAAAACTCACAAGGGCCTTGAAGCTAGGAATGCATGAGAAAATTTTTACCACACAACACTGATGTGTAGACTTCAATGCAGAAAATGTTCAGACAGCAACATAAATTGCACAAATGACTTCATATAAACAGAATTAGAATGTAATAGTACCAACCTTCCTGGCCTGTACTCAAGTATAATGGTGTAAAGCTGAACAAAGAAGTCCTGTAAATCAACATTCAAAGCATCAAGATTGTTCCTCATCACTTTAAAAGCGACAATGCAACATCGCAAGCGTTCAGATACAGTCAATCGTTTCAAAACATTCTCTGAAGAACTTTCCGAGTTGCTGCCTCCTCCAGCAAGCTTTCTCAGATAATTTATTAGATCCCCCATAAAATCTAAGTCAATTAGATGAGAGAATTTTCCAATTCCGTTTAAACAAGGAGCAAGTAATGGATGACCCCCAAATCCACCAGCTGAAGAACTTGAAATCCCTTCAGACCTGAGCAAGAAAAAAAGGAAAATAAGTGGAAAAAATAGAAATAGAGAAAGGAAGAGAAAAGAAAAAACTAGCCTTCTGTCTATTGATTGCAAAAAAATTTTACCCAGATTATCCAGAATCCGTCCAGCAGTCTCGTTGACTCCAATGAAAAATAGAAGGGAGGGGGGGGGGGGAGGCCACATCCAGAGGACATGTATACTATCTTTTCTTTTTCTACTTTTTTGTCTCTCCTTTTTCTGATAAGTCAAGAAGCAGTTAAAAGAATACCCTAATTGAGTTTCTCCACCAAGCTGAAGCATAATTCTTTCTGGTAGACAACTCCATAAACAAAGGTTGCACAAAAATGACAGAGCTATCTTCAATTTCTCGTAACAAAGTATTCACACAAACTTAGGAATCCAGTGCAGACATCCCTTGCTCTAAGCAAATAAAACTGTAAAAGCATCCTTAGGATCGAGCCCACATGGCCATATCACATCCCCCCACATATGGCCACATCACATATCTGAAAAGGATCAAGTCCAGCTAACAGGTACTCCACCCATCTGCTTCATATAAACCAGAGGTGGCATGAATGATATGCATGGGCTTTACCACAATTATTTGCATTCGATTACTCCTTAGAATCTCACATTTACATTATCTCTCAGGGATTTTGCCAAGTGGTAGCATTTGAAAGAAAGAGAGACCAAACAGACCTATGTTATCGCTCCTTTATTTGACTTTCCAAATTGAAGCCCATTTGTACAACCTTGAATTGACACCACCAAGTCCAAGTTTATGCTCTTTAATTTATGATACCCACACCCATATCTGTCTATCTCCCCCTTTTATTTATTTTAAAAGTCAATATAAGAAGATACCTGGCTGCAATGGACTGCATAGTGTGCTTCAAGATGCGAAAATATGTTTGAAATACAGCAGAAAGTGTCTCAGTTTGCATTCTTCTCTTCTCCAATACATCTTGGGCAAATGAAGCAGCCTTAAAGTCAGCATTAACCTGTAATAAGCATTAAGAACCTTTATGCTCAGGAAGGGAATGGGGCGTAAGCAACATCAACAAGTCAATACTCCCTCAGAAGGAGCCAATACCTCATCTCTTGTCTTTGACATCAATTCTTGCCGACTTTTCTTTCTGTCATTCTCTTGCAATTGACTAGGCTCCTCAAAATTCTTTCTCTTCTTATTTTTCTTGTTTTTGACTTTACTATCGGCTTTTGACATTTCAGTCCTCCTAAGATCCTCGTCAAATGACAAAGACATGAAAACCTGAGAAAGCATAGAGAAAGGAGAAGTGAATATAGTACATGATTATCAAATAATAGTAGAGGGAATAGCTCTTTCCTTACATAAACTACTTCTTAGGGTGGTATATTGACCCATTAATCTTCGCTTCAGGCCACAGACATACCACTTCCCCCCAATAATCGATTTACATCAGACACTTCCCCAAAGAATACTTTGGTAAATATGTGTCCAACACCACTCCAGACACTTAACAAACATTTCCACCAACATTTGTTACCCTTCATCTTAACTCTCCCATTAGCCAACATTAAATAATTGGTGTTTGGCAAAATTTGGAGGAGAATTCCCATAAAACTGCCATCCAAACAGGGAATGAAACAACTCTTCAACAGCTTGGGAGTTAAGGTGAACCTTGAGAACAACTAACTGAAAATAATGTGAAAGAGGACAAGATGTGGATTTCAACACAGATTTCTGAATGTGACACTGTCCGCCATATTTTCCCATACATTTTCCTAAAAGAAAAAAAAATTGAGTGGTTCTCTTGATATAGTTTGTACATCAACATATTTCAGGAGTCTAAAAATTGTTGTTTCTTGTGATTGGCTGATGGTTTGAGGAAAACTTGTGATTGAAGCTAACACAAGTTATCAAGCTTTTTGCTCGAATAAAAAAAAATTAGATAGATTTCTTGTTTCTATTTTCTCTCAAAACAAAAAGAGAAAGGTATTACCATTTGCATCCTAACCAAGGGGTTTAGGTGTAGGTATATGGACCCGAAGGGGTAGAACAATTGGGTCAAGACTCTTACTTAGGTGCGAATGGTTACAAGTTCAATTTTTTCATGGGTGGCCAGTTTATTGGGTTTATTCCTAGACTAAGAAGCACGGACACAAGTGTCGGACACGATACATGTCGGACACGCCGACACGGTAATTTTAAAAAAATACAAGACACGACACAGCAGGGACACGACAAAAATATATATTTTTATATTTTGTATATGTCAAATATATAAATATTTCACAAAAAAAAGTGAAAAATATACAAGATAACACCAATTAAAATAAATAAAACAACATATTTCACTATTTAATCGGCAACAAATCATTCACAATTAGTTAATTACATTCCATTAAAAATGATAAAGTAAACAAACATATTAACAATAAAAAAATTGTTCCATCAATAAAGTCATAAACTACCAAAAATATTAAAATGTCATTACACTTGATCAACTATCCATCATCAACTAATATAAAATCCATAAAAAACACTTAATACAAATTAACTACCAATATAAGTAGCATACTTGTTTTTCTTCTTCTTTGTTTTTTTTTCTTCTTCTTCTTCGATCCAGCAATTAGTATTAAAATTTATAGTTGAGCCACCGTCGTATCCCTAAAGTGTCCAAAATAGGACACACGTGTCTAAGCCATGTCCATGGAGTGTCCGACGTAAAACTAAATAAATAAAAAATCGAACACGTAAAACAGAGTGTCCAACATGGGTACGTCTCCTCCAATGGAGTGTCTGTGCTTACTAGTTCCTAGATTATTCAGCATCGAGATATGACGTGCGTGTTCAGGAGTCTCACATAATTAGTCCTGTCAAATGTGGAGATACTTTAATCATAAAAAAGGGGGTTTAGGTGCATGAATTCTTCATCCAAACAGTGCACTACAATATTGTATAAAGTTGTTAGGTTGGAGCAAGCAAACCTAACCCTGCATTGAAACCAAACTGAAATTCCTAACAGAGTCAAAGGGTAAGAGGGTTATGGAGGGGCCATGACCTCTAAATTTTTCGATTCCTTCTTAAATGTAGGATATTTTGAAAATATGAGGGAGATGAAGATAGTGGGTCTCGGTTTGAGAGAGGGAGACATAGTCCGCGTGGATTGCAGGGGTGGTGATTGGCTTGGTGACCGGAGAGTCGTGATGGGTCTTGGTTTTAGAGAAGAAAGAGAGACATTTTTTAAAACTGATTTTAAACTCTTGCTTGGTGACTGGTCGTAGTATTTTAGGACATACATCAACATAGATATATACATATGAGTATGACTATATGAGACTATGTAACATGACCATGTAATCTCCACTAACTCTGCGATGGATTACTAAATTTCCAGTCAAAAGAACAAGGTTGTTCCAAACTAGAATACAATTATTGAACCAAACTATTAAACTCTGAACACATTCGCCTCCACTAAAATGAGTCAGTTTTGGGGGGTTGCAAAGAATAAAGATGCAAGGGGGTTCAAAGAACTAAAGGTAAATAGATTACTTAAAAAAAAAGCTTCATGCTAGGGCATAACATGTCTAAAAGGATAAGAACATGAGATTCTTAAATCCTTCCAGGGATACACCATCACAGTTGCCTTTTCAAGAATATGAACCCTGTCATGTACATGTAGCACGCTGACATTTTCTCCTTTAAAATAAAACGCACCATCCCAAAATTCAAAAAGCCATACAATGATCAGCACCACATAAACACAATTGGAAAAATAATACAGGATAAAGTACAAACAACAAATATTCCCCTGGACAAGTCATCTGCTTCCGCAAAATAAATTGTGAAAATATATTAACATTGGTTAATCATAGACAGTGTGTCCAACAGAAGTAGGTATATGTTTATCTTACGAATACATGGCGTAACACAGTGAGAGCCGATGGCCATGTGTTACCATAATACTCTACTATCCTAGTTAATTATGTTTTTGAAATGATGTTCTAAAACATGGTACTCTAGCATTCCAAAACGGTGAATTTAGCAATCCAAAGCGATCCCAAACTTTTTTCCTAGTTATATCTTTAAAGGTAACCTAATGGAGGAAAAAACTTAATTATAATGAACAAAAATATAAGAAGAATAGAATTTTGGCATAAAATATGCAAAAAAATGGGTCATAATACTCCTTGAATATGTTTTTAGATGATTAATTTGAAAAAAACATAAATTATGCTCTATTAAATGTCTGATTATTAAAGAAAATTCTTCTAGAAGTACCTTAATTTTAATAGTATACTTTCTAGAAGTCTACTCCTAGCGTACTATATTTTAGAATATGTGGCATACCACGTTCACATTCCTGTTCCCGTTCCACGTACCGGAACAATCTAGATTCCATGAAACATAGCGATGACCATTTGATGTCTCATTTTTGTGTTTGATTATGGCACAGGTCCTTTAACAAGTATTCAAAACACACTTCTCATATTCTGCAGGCCTATAGGGTGTTTTAAAGTTAGACTAAATTAGATGAACTTTTATGGTTTATACTCAAGTTGGCTCAATTCAAGTTCTAAAGTTCAAGTCGAACCTAAATGATGCAAAACCAAGTTTATAATCAAAATTACGGAAAAAGTGATAGAAACACATACATACTCGTAAACCAAACGGAAAATCCAATACCTCAAGGGAATCAGGATGTAACAGGCAATCATGAGCTTTCACATGCACTGCAATCAACTGAACAGCCTCCACGGTAGCCTCCCCACCGTGCTTTCCCTCATTGGTAAAAAGTGACTTAACAGTGGCACAACAGAGTTTCCTGTCAAGAAATGGCAGACATTCTTATGCGACAAAAGATTTTGTCATGCTGAAAATAAGTGCAATAACTTTTTTTTCACTAAGTTATAGTACAAGGGAAAAGGGGGGAAAGTTGACATGTTGGAGCCAATGGCATTAAGGCACAACCCAAGAACCAGCTTCAAAAGAGCCAAGCTTTTGAAGTAATACCACCTTATCCTATAACGATGTCGAAGTGAAAGAAGCCCCAGTTTTTTTTTTTTTTTATAACTTCTCTGCTAAGCTATAATACAAGGGGGAACGGACAACAATTTAAACCTTAACAAACAACCTATGACCTTTACATATGGAAAAAAACAAAAAAGAAAAGAAAAGGAAAAATTACTAGGCATACATCTCGCAGCATGTGAGGAAAAAAAATAACCAAGGCAACTGTAGGTGGTAGTGGTAGCAAGGCAGTTGTTGGCCTAGTTGGTTGGAGGAAACAACAAAGGCATTAAATCCTCGCAGAAAATTTTGAGGCTTATGGCTACACTGCCAATGACCTCATGCATTGGAAGTTGTGACGTGGTTCCAGCTAGAGTTATGGTAGACACGGTATTGGAGAACGCAATTATCTGGTCTTGGATTATAGAACACCTAAAGAACAAGATGTGGCGATGGCAGTGAGCCGATAAAAAAAAATGCCAGTTTCACCACCATCATGAATTATCACAATATCAAATTTGAAGACCATAGTGGCTTCGATAGTTAGA
Organism: Euryodendron excelsum; assembly: GCA_033060915.1. Classification (NCBI taxonomy): domain Eukaryota; kingdom Viridiplantae; phylum Streptophyta; class Magnoliopsida; order Ericales; family Pentaphylacaceae; genus Euryodendron; species Euryodendron excelsum. The sequence goes on along the minus strand of CM065381.1, from coordinate 13,903,287 downwards.
AGCTAGTCCAACCTGACAATATAAATGATCAGGATGCAAACCAGTATGATAAGTCACAATTCTGATATATCCCGTGCAATCAAAACAAGGACTTGTAACAATGCTAAAGCACTAAAATATGTTGCAACAAAAAAAGGGTATGCAGATTTTTTTTCACTAAATTCCTGAAAATTTTATCGAAACGAAAAATAACGAAAAAGACATATCAGAACCTTGCGACATCATCTGGGGAGCTTATGTTCTTAATAACAGCAGCTAACAAGCTCCCACGAAAGTTGAAGTGGGGAACTGCATCTAGCAAAGTACAAATACATCGTATAGCCACACGCTGAAATAAGGCCTGTTGTTCCAAGGCTATCAACCTCTGCAAGTATGCCTGTTTATGCACATAAGGAAAAACTTTAAAACATGGAACCAAATATCATAGCTAGCATCCAAAGTTCAAATTAACATTAACACTCCATTTCCATTAAAAAACAAGCCATTCACAAAGCTCCAAGTTGAACCTTGTAGGTAGATAGGAGGGTGGATTCATAGTACCGCATTTTCTTAACAGCCTTTGAAACAACCATTTCCTGCTCCTTCTCAGTGGGTAGCCTAATACGATAACTGTAGCACACATTCAAAAAAGAGTAAAAGATTGGGACTGTAATGCAAAGAGGGAACAAAAAAAAATAGGTCACAGGACACTGCAGCAGATAGCACTATGGAATAAAAACAAAATAGTTTACCCAGGAATAATGTCTTTGAAAACAGCCAACAAAGACTTTAGCCCAAGTAATGCTATAGCATGATCTCCATCTTTAGAGATTTGCAGCATCTCTTTAAGGGATTTAATGTTGGATTCTGGATCCATAAGCAGTGCCGTTCCAAGTTCTGCAAGTTTATACTTCTTTTTTGCGTTGGCTTCTTCAGCAGTGAGCTCTTTTTCCACCTCGGCCTGTACAAAGGAACAAACACTTCTATGTGATTCCCAATGATACAAAAAGCTCAAGAGAACTTCTTTGGCTATAGGCAAAGAACACCATACATAGAGAAAAATATACAACAGAGTTGAAAAAGACAAACTGGCACAAAATAATATCTCAAACAATTCCTTTTCATCATTCACCGATGTTAGGCTCCAAGTGGCAAGTACACCAACATATTAGCATGTTTACCTATCTGCAAGCAATGATGAAGAAAAACAAGACACAAGTTCTTTGTACTGAAATTGCAAACCAAAGCTGCGGCAACCTTACATTTTCATAATCTTATGCTCTTAAAAGAAAGACCATGCTCAAAGACAAATATCAACAGAGCGTAAGATACTAAAATAAAAATGCAGTTAGATCCTTCAAGTTCAAAAATAGAACGACAAATAGAAGTGAAAAGTAAATCACAAATAATTCAAGCATGTCAACATCAATGCAGTAAACATATGTAATTATTGTACAATTCTTGAATGATTTACTTTTCATACCATTTGAGCCGTTTTTTTTTCATGCTTTTCCCGGAGGTCTGGAGAAAGCTGCAATCAATAGGATTTTACTAATCCTCCCTTCCCGAAAGGAAGAGCGTGAAATTCTTTTTCCTTTCCGCAGGGACCAGGAGATTGGATCTAGCCGTAAGAAGAATGCTTGGTATAAATAACTCACTTCTTGGTCTTCGACCCCCTCAGTCACTACGAACGCCCCCGATTAGTGCAATGGGATGTGTCTATTTATCTATCGAGTCAACTCTCACAACCATCGTGTGACCGCATAAATGAACATGGTAATTCAAACGAAGTGGCACACAAGGCATCTAACATGCATTTCAATGTCTCAACCCATATTTCTTATTCTTTATTTGTTTGTGTCCGTGTGTCTGCATGTACATATATTACCAATATACCAAAACGTAAGTATCATGGCAACAAGCTACATATGGATAAATACCAGCACTACAGCTTGAGGGGTTTGTTGCACTTCCTCTACTTCAGCCACCTCCTTGGCTTGTTTCTTTGCCTCTCTTTTCATTTTTTTAAGTTTTGCCCGCTTTTCTGGTTTTGTCAACTTCATCAAACTTTTATCTACGCCATCAGCTTCATTGTCACCAATGTCCTGGTCTCCACTGGCTGCATTTTCAGACTGTTGTGATATCTTTGGCACTGCATTGCAAACAAGAAAATCAAAATACATGAACCTTTAGCCCCAATATATAATTAACATGCCAGTGAAAAGATAGGTCCAAAAAATAAAAGAGAAATATAACACACCCGTCTTGTAGTAGAGTTTTCCATCTAAGGTCTTCACTGGAAGGGCATCTACACGATCAACTTCAAGACCATTTTCCTCCCTTCTTTTCTCTATTGCCTTCTTTCTTAACCTCCTCTCGTATAGGGACTCCAAAGCATCTTCTTTTACATCAGCAACACGAGTAACATGCCTTTCAATGTGCATTGAAATTAATCAGTTGGGCTAAGACCATCTCTATAGTGGGGGAACCCCTTTGTTAGACAGTAAAAAAAAAAATTATATGCCAACAGACATTCCATACATGCATAGAAAAATATATGAACACAGAGATATATAACTTTTGTGTCACAAGAGCATATCAATTAGAGTATAATTTTAAACTTAATCGGAAGTGTACAACTTTCATAAATTGGTGAAGTTGCAACAATCAAAGTGCAATTTTTACAAAAGCACCCTTCTTGTAAAATAGTATTTAACTATACATTACAACATAAAAACATACAATTTCATATATAAATACTAACCATTTATCAAAATTGCTTGGAAAACCTACCTCATTTGCTTATATTTTAGACTCCATTCTTTTAGTGCCAAAGTGCCCAAGGATTTTAAACATTAATTTCAATGTCTAAAATTTTAATAAATCAAATAACTTGGAATTTCTATTTTCTATCTCATCAAGAGGAACATTTGAAATCCAATTTTCGGTGCAAGAATAATAACAGGAGAATGTGTTTACAAACCAATCTTAACTTCTAGGTGATTTATTTTTCTTTTTACTACTCGATTCTAGTTAGGTGGATGCAATTTGTAAAATTTATACTTTACACAATCATTTTGAGGATTAATCAACTTGCAATGCCGAACTCTTCCATTATATTGTATAAATTGATTCAGATTAATGTCCAGTTCAACATATCCAAAGGCACTGTCCTTTTTCCCATTTTCTTTTATTTTTGATGGATACCAAAGAAAGCACAAAAATGCAAAACAAAACAAGCAGAAACAGGAAGGACGCACGGCATCTTGCTCAAACGACCAGTTAAACGAAAATAGGGAGCTCATAGGCAGAGATGGAACCTGAGAATTTGTTCCGTAATGCCCACGCGTCCCATTCATGGGAAGCTTCACTTGCTTCTCTGATAACCAATCGTCACAAACCATTTTTTGCTTATGACTAATATGTATCTATATATAGATATATATATATATATGTACACACACCTATAATTATCAATGCACTGTATATAGACAGACGCCAATACATGCAAGTGCAGTCGGAAATTAGAAACCTGGTAATTGATTGAGTGTCCAAATTGGAGACGAAGCCAGCGTAGTCCCGATTCTCGTTCACAAACTGCAAGTCCTCATCGGATACTTGAATTTCGTCCTCGGAAATCTCCGGCGGCAGCTCAGGTGGCAGTACTATCTTCTGCTTCTTGCCCATTGTATGTGCCCGACTCAAGACTTGAGGTTTCTGCACCAATTTAGTGAACTGGGTAACCGGCGTTGGGGTTTAAACGATTCAATATTTGAAAACCCCCTAAACCCTTGTTGAGAGAGAGAGGGGGGGGGGCAGTTTGAACGAGCGAGGAGGGAAGCGAACCCTAGCTGCATCACGAACCGAAAGGCTTCATAGTTGGGCCAACCCCTAGCATTTTGACGGCAGAAATATCGTTTAGGGCCTTTAGGCCCACTAAGCTATAAATTGATTGAACCATATAGAACCAATCAAAATTGGCCCAACTTCACCTGGCCGCAAAGCGGGTCAGTTCTTGAACCGTGTACTTCGAAATCGAAATATGATTTTCCGACCCAGAAAAAAAAAAAAAAAAGGAAGCTGTGATTGAGAGTCTTTTGGTACCGCTTAAATCTAACTTTTTTTTATTTGTAAACAAAAAAACTGAATTTTTTTTTTTTTTTGCTTTTATAAGTTAAAATAAGTAAAAAAACAAAAATTATTGAAAAAATTAAATTTTTTGCTTGTAAGCTAAAAGAGCCAAAGCCAAAAAAACTTGAAAAATCTGTATCAAACGGGCCTTTAATCTACCTGTTTACTGGGGTGAATAAAATATCACCTCTTACATCAATTGCTTGTCTTTTAAACAAATTTTAGGGTTCAAAATTATATAAAAAAAATAAAAGATTGTCCAATACAAGAAAAATTGATATAGATGGAGGAGACCAATGATAGTTCTAAATGAAATCCATCTTCAATTTGAAATGTAAAAACACTGTTGTTTGATTAAATTCATTTCTTTTGAATGGCTTTTAAATTTTCATTCCACGTTCGCAATATAACTCAAATGTAATTGCAAATGATGTAATAGAGTCAGATTTTTGCATTTTCATTTAGATTTTCTCTTCTGTTAATAAGCTGGACTATATTGATTTCTTTACAAAAGTTTGAGAATTCAAATAGAAGATTTTAAAATTCAGTAAGGACATAAAAATTTGAATCAAAATTCGAGGAACAAAATGGTGTTTTACCCATTTCCATAAGTGTATGATTGTTCTCTTAATTGATTAAAGACTCTACCCTTCTGTGAAAGACTTTTAATTTGCGTAGGAATCTTCCTAGGATTATCTAGGAAAATATTTATGTCATATAAATAGTTAAGTTATCCTTCTTTCAAAATTGTCTAAGCATGTAATAAATTGGTGATCAACAATTTAAAAATGTTAACGTTGCAGAGTTCTAAAAAAATAAATAGATAATTAAGTGAAGCTTTTTTCGTCTAAAAAAGGAAATTATGGACTTGTCTGAACAAAGGTAATATATATATATATATATATAGTACCCTTTTAAAAGCATAATCTCCAAATCATGCTTGTATCATTACTTCCCAAGTTCATCGTACTTATTGCGGAAAAAAAAATTATTAGATCAAGGAATTAGATGAGATTCAAAATCGTTGTTCCATTAATGTTGTGTTTGATCATGAATTTGGAAAGAAAAATAAAAATAAATAAATAAATATAAATAAACAAAAGATAAAGTGAAAGAAGCTAAATTTACTTTTTTTGTTGGGTTAGGAAAACGAGAAGAAAATGTATAAGTATTTATCAATAATATTATTTTTTATTTTATTACTCGTAAAAAAAATACCATGTATTAGTAATTTCATTTGTTTTTCATTCTTCATTTTTTTGAGGGAGATCCAAACCTAGCACATATCTACCTTTCTGAGCTAATAAATCAAGGGGTGAGAAATTGAATTTGTTCAAATACAGAGCTTCAACTTAACAGGTGGTGAGCAACTATTGTAGCATTATGATATTCATTAATTTCATTAATAGTGTGTTAGGTTTAGAAACAAACCACTCCAATAAATGCCCTATTTGGCTCCATGGCCATGAAGTAACCATAAATAGATTTAAGTGCTCTTTTTCAAGCATATTTATATGAAGAAAAAAAAACCTATATTCCCCATCGCTATATATGCCAATTATACATACGTAACATACTATAAAAGAGTAAGAAATGGGGATTCAATAATGGATAAATAAACCGTTGTATTTAAATGATCTTGTTAACACGAACACATGTTAAGCATGTATTGTCTAATTACATAAAACTTAGCATCTATCTTAAGGGTAAAGGTTAGCATTTTCCATATATTCGAATTCTTTAGGCCGATGATCCTCACTAAAGTGCTAAAAACTTTAAATGCATGTTTACAAATTAAGTCACAAAATAAATTTGATGAAGACCCATAAAAGAGCACCGTAATAAGTTTATAATCAATATCGTGCACCGAAAAACCTTTTTTGTAATTTATTTCTTGGGTCGTGCTCTAATGACTCAATTTAAGTATTTACTTTTCTTTGTTTTATGACACTTCTTATTTTCTTGAAGAAGATGTACCAAAATCAAAGCATTTCAAAGGAGCAGCCCACGCCCAAATGGGCAAATAAACCCTTGTTGAAAGTCTTTGTTCACACGCACAGGTAGTAACTCAATCACCGTTTGGATGTTTCCAGATTTGACACATTTATGTCAAACAGAAAACCATGTCTGCCCAAATGGGCCCTTAACTTTTATGGTTGGTAGGGGCCTTTCAAACGCAGATGAATATCATGAATGAAGGATGATTTAATTAGCCGAACTTAATGATGGGCAATTACCAACTAAAGCATTGAATATGAAGAAACTCATTAAATGATTTTAGTTGACTGATGCTTAAATTGCAACAAGTGAGGTTGGACACGAAAAGCCCTGTGGCTTGTGGGCTCTTTCAGAAGTAACCAAGTCGGTTCAGATGTGAATAAATAAATGAGTTCTCATCATGTTTCAGTCAGCATCCCATGAATGAATGAATACATATATACATATTCATACATATATATCAGCGAGGGGAACTACAGATGTCTAGAACCAGTGTTTTAAAACTTGGGCCGGACCGGCCGGTTCAACCAAGAAATCAAAACCGATTTATAAACCGGTCTAATTCACATTTAAAATCGGTTTAACAAAAATATGATAGAGAACCGGTTGACTCAGTAATTAAACCGTTGAACTGGATAACAAACCGTTCAAAAACTACCGGTTTAATAAAAACTCATAAAAAATAGTATAAAATGTAATACAAAATTATATTTGTTTTAAATTATATATTTAAATATATTTATTACTTTACAGTTCAATAGCAGTTAATTTGATAATTGAATCATTAATTTTTAACCTGACCACTATTACGATTATTAAAGATCCGATTTTCAAAACATTGACTCTTCTAAAAATGAGAAGATCTTATGTATCATGGTGGATGAAGAATCCTGAATATATTAATTTCTGGTTGACCAAATTGATTACTAGAAAAAAAGATACTTTCGAGGAATGACGAGTACGACTAAAGTGGCTATACATACAAATCAAAAGACTTCACCATGCGCACATAATTCTTATTTATTGGGTGTTGGACTATTAGGTATATAATTAAATTGTTCAAGTAAATGTCGTAATTGGCATTGAAAAGTAAGTACGAAAAATATTTATTTTGTAAAAAAATTAGGTATAGGCTGTTTTCATTCAGTTATTATTAACATTTATATACTGATGAAAGTCATAATCTATTGATGTAAGTTGAGGTCCTTTAGAGTGAAAGATGATCCTTGCCAAGCACTGGGAAACTGCATGGATAAAAGCCACTTTCTGAAATTAATGGGTTTTCCATTGCTAATCTTATTTATTTTGAGAAATAATGATTTTAATAAATCATCCAATTTGACTTTCTAAGTTTTACAGAGTTTCAGGCCAAATTAGTAAATGTACTTGTAACAGCTACTTCTGCGCTCATTGATGCAGTGGAGCTGGCTCCAATAACCTGAGTCATGATTTTGCCTTATGTAACAGGCAAAAAAATAAAAAATGGGGGTAACGACTCACCCTTGATTTCTCAATCAACTTTGAACAATCATTTTTCAAACTATGAAAACTAGAGCAATGGTCCATCCTACAGCTCATATTCAATTTTAGACCAATGAATTCATTCAAGAAGAACTGGCCAATCGACCTTCTAGATGCCTCAAACTTTTCAAAAAAGACTTCACTCCATACAGAGATCAACTCAAAACGTTCAAATTTAAGAAGCAAAATCCTTCTAGAGAAGTATTTGATCAGAAACAGTAGGAAGTCACAGGAACCCACTTATTTCTTCAGCACTTCTTTGAATTTAGCCAGAGAAAATTGGTTGAGGATTTAAATATTTGACACTGAAACTTTTCTGAGATGGTACACATTTATAGATAGTAAAGCAAATAAATGAAATTTATTATGTGTTAGGGGTATAAATGGAGGGGCTTTAATAGATGCGTGTCATAAAACTGGAAACACAACCCTTGAGTTGATGAAGCTTAGTTAGACGGCTCTTTTCAGTGAATAATTTATAGGACAACTACTTTGAATATTCAATATTACTATATTGGCCTTTACATGCTATGCAAAATGCCCACGGAGATGCAAAGAAACTGGTAGTACATTATCTCACCACTTGAGGTTTATGAGGTAGAAGGTGACAATATGCTAAGCAACAAATTCCATAAACACAAGTCACTGTCTGAAATTAATGAATTTTCCAAAGTCACAAAATTTAGAGAGGAAGCTTACAATCAAAAGAAACATGCCTATAACCACCGAGGTTGGTGTATTGGCTCAGGGTGCGATCTGCCCTGGGTTTGAGTCTCTCTTACTGCGCCTTAGGTGGTGCTGCCGGTGACGGGCTTTCCTTCCGGAAGTAGCTATAGCTCAAACCGAATATGCCGGTGGCGGGTGTAGGCCCCGTTGGTCACGCCCATAGGGGGTTACTAGTGCTTGTCGCCCCACCACACCCTTTTCGTCTCAGCAAAAAAAAAGAGAAGCATGCCTATATGAATTTTTTTTGAGTCATTTTCATACTTGAAGATTTAAGGTGAGGGTGCTCCCAATTCAGGTCCAGATCAGATCACACAACAAGATCATGTTAAGCAAACAGAAACCAAATTTTTTTTTTTTAACTCTCTTACTCCAAAATCTAGTTCGACATTGAAGCACAAATATACATTCAATTGACATAGATGTTGGTAATGACTTGTTCCTGACCAGATCAGATCCCCCTCATATGCTTGCTCGGACGCCAATGAGGTCACGCTTCGCCGCTCTCCCCCCGTGGCCCGATCAAATCTACAACCAGCATCCGGTCTCGAGCAGGACCAACTTTTGGTGAACCCCTGATCTGGTCGGCCTCACCATCCCGTCGACAGGTACCACGTCTGGCATCGAACACCGTGGCACATACTTAGAGCATGGACGTGGAGTGTACAAGTGGCAACCACCTTACCCCTGACACTGTTCTGACGCACGCTACCATTGAGTGTAAGAAAGACCCTCTCGAGTGCCCTGCCGTAACACTGACCCTCCAATGAAAGGCCACCACGTAAAAGAGCCACCAACCACCCCCATACAGGCATACGAAGGGAAAACTCAACCCTTTCTCCAAGTATGAAAAACTAGTAAACCTTAAGAACTCTCTATCTATCAACTCTGTTTTTCCCTTGAATCTAACTTGAATGCCGAATGGCCTTTGGTAGGCACCGCACCAGTGCGGCTAGAACAAGGGATCGCCGACCTGCCAATTGGAGGGGCCTATCTCAGACCTGAGGGCAAGATGTCGCGAGTTTACTGCATCATCAGCTGGCGCCATCTGTGAGAACGACTATTCTCGTGACTTTTCATGGTCTTGACTAGGTCTGGGATTAGCACTCATCAAGAAGGGAGCTCCATGGAAAATTCAAGTGCTGAGAAGATAGCCGCCTTAGAGAAGACAGTGGCTGACATGATGGACAACATGCAACAGTTAGCCCGTCAAAATGCAAAGTTGCTCCAACGGGTTCTAGCTCCTTCTGCAGAAATTCTGCGGCCACCTAACCCATTAGCAGCTGAACAAAAGGAACAGGAGGTGGACAAGGAGCCTTTCATCCTCCCCAATGGCAACGAAAATGGCAATGGAGGACGGGTTGAGGACCCACTCCTGTGCCGTGGCCTCACGTCGAGGAAGCACAAACCAGCCATACCACCCCATCGAGAACAGAGATGGTAGGCGACAAACCGAAAAGCTCTCATGCTTGGGACGAACAATTTAAGGTAATACAGGACCAGATGGTGGGGGTCTTGGCCGCTGTGGAGGTTAAGGCTCCAAACACTGTGGACGCACTCATTGGTAGAACCGTTTCACCATTCACGCAGAAGGTGATGGACTACCCGCGCCCCCCGAAGTTTAAAATGCTGACCGTGGACGCGTTTGAAGGCTCCAAAGATCCAATGGACCACTTAGAGATATTCATGGCGCTCATGCATCTGCAGGCAGTGCCGGACGAGATTATGTGTAGAGCATTCCCTGTCACGTTGAAAGGTTCGGCGCGAACCTAGTTCAACAAGATCAAACCAGCGACGGTCTCCACTTTCAAAGAACTTAGCAAACTCTATGTGAGCCACTACATCGGAGCCTAGAGACAAAGAAGGCTTGCGGGCTACCTATTGACGGTGAGGCAGAAGAAAGACGAGACGTTGTCGAATTATATGGGCAGGTTCAATCAAGAAACTTTGGTCGTGGACGACATGGATGACAAGGTGGCCGTCACGGTGTTCATGAACGGCCTAAGAACCGGGAAGCTCCTCTTCTCCTTGTCAAAGAGGCCACCCCAAAATATGGCCGAGTTGATGCTTTGAGCCCAGAAACACATGAATGTAGAAGATGCAATGAGCGTCAGGCAAGATAATGATGAAGGGAACGGCTCGCGCGTAGATAAGAAAAGGTTGGGTGGAACTTTGAATGAGGAAAGGGAGACGAAGGCGAGCAGAACCGGCTACCGGGCGCGGAGCCAAGGAGAGGAAAGACACAAACACTATCGGGACCTGGACTGAACGTTCACCTCACTCACGACAAAGTTGAAGGACGTACTGATGGAGATACAGGATGACCCGGACCTAAAATGGCCCGAGCGATTGAAGACACCCTCGAATATGAGAAACAGAAAGAGATACTTCCGATTCCACAGCGACCACGGCCATGACACGGAAGACTATATTGACCTGAAACAATAGATCAAGAATCTGATAAAACAGGGAAGACTCAGCCGATATGTGGTTGGCTACAACTGAACACAGGGGGAACGACGCAATCCCGCTTGAGCCGAAATAACCACACAGCCCATTGGGGAGATAAGGGTCATTGCTGGAGGATTTGCTGGAGGAGGAGAATCCTCTTCAGCACGTAAGAAGCACGTTCGAGATATCTGGACCAAGACGGAAGTGATGCTAGTCGGGGCGGCCAACAAGAAGATAAAAATTGAGAGCCCCTCGATCACCTTCACAGAAGAAGAAGCTACCGAGCTACACCAACCCCACGATGACCCTTTAGTCATCTCGGCGATGATCTCCAACTTTAAGACCTGGCGAATCCTTATCAACAGCGGAAGCTCGGCAGACATCTTATTCCGAGGGGCCTTCGGGAAGATGCAGATCGGCAATGAGAAGTTGCAGCTGGTCAACTTTCCCCTGGTCAACTTTACAGGGGACCGGGTGGTCCTCCTCGGGTCCATCGTCTTACCAGTGGCCCTTGGGAAGGAACCACACCGAGCAACAAAAATGATACATTTCCTGGTAGTGGACTGCTCGTCTGCATACAATGCCATTATTGGACGAACGGCTTTGAACCAGTTCAAAGCAGTCACATCTACGTACCACTTGAGGATTAAGTTCCTGACTGAGACTGGGACTGGGTGCGCAAGGGGTGACCAAAAGAAGGCACAGGAGTGTTACATGACTTCCTTCAAAGGGGAACCCAACAAAGGGGAACCCAGCAAGGAAACCTTAGTTGTTGAAGAGCTCGAGCTGCGAGATGAAGAGGAAGTTTGAAGGGGCAAGCCGGCGAAGGAGCTTGAGGATGTTCCCATTGAATGTTAGGAGCAGAACAGAACAGTAAAGATCGGAGCAACCGCATTAGAGAATTTGAAACAGAAGTTGCAAAAATTTCTAAGGGACAATATTGACGTATCCGCCTGGTCTCACGAAGACATGCCGGGTATCGATACGAAAGTAGCAACTCATTACCTAAACATTGACCCTAAGGCCAAGCTAGTTAAGCAGAAGAGAAGGAACTTTGCACCGGATAGAAATGATGCAGTGGCTGAAGAAACGGAGAAGTTGGTTCAAGCGAAGTTCATAAGAGAAGTGCACTAACCCACCTGGCTTTCCAACGTTGTTATGGTAAAGAAGTCAAACGAAAAGTGGTGAATGTGTGTAGACTTCACCGACCTGAACAAAGCATGTCCGAAGGACAGTTTTTCCCTGCCAACAATTGATCTCCTCGTCGACTCCACCGCAGGGTATGAAATGCTAACCTTCATGAATGCTTTTTCAGGATACAATCAGATCCGCATGACCGAGCGCAACTAGGAGCATACGGCCTTCATCACTGACTGGGGGCTCTATTGCTACAACGTTATGCCGTTCGAATTGAAGAATGCAGGAGTAACATATCAACAGCTGGTTAACCTCTTGTTCAAATCGCAAATTGGGTGCAATGTGGAAGTCTATGTGGACGACATGTTAGTGAAGAGCAAGAAGGCCACCAATCATCTGCAAGACCTCGAAAAGACATTCAGAACACTATGCAAGTACTAGATGAAGCTTAACCCTGCCAAATACACCCTTGGTGTCACCTTGGGGAAGTTCCTGGGGTTCATGGTCTCACACTAGGGAATTGAGGCGAATCCAGAAAAAATTTGTGCCATCATTGACATGCAAGAACCCCAGATGACCAAGGATGTTCAACGACTGGCAGGGCTTGTGGCAATTCTGAACAGGTTTATCTTCCGGTCCACCGATAAGTGCCTGCCGTTCTTCAAAATTCTACTCAAGGCATTCAAGTGGAACGAGGACTATGAAGTGGCCTTCAGTTAACTCAAACAATATCTTAGCTCAGTCTCGCTGCTCAGCCAAATTGTCCCAGGAGAAGAACTATTTCTTTATTTGGCAGTATCGCCAACAACAATGAGCTCAGCTCTTGTTCGAAAGGAGGGAGGAGTCCAGAGGCCAGTGTACTATAGTAGTCGTGCTCTGTGTGGAGCAGAAGAACGTTACCCTAGGATGGAGCTCGTGGCCCTTGCATTGGTAACGGCGGCTCGGCGTTTGAGACCCTACTTCCAAGCGCACACCATCGTGGTACTCACCAACCAGCCCTTGAAGAGTATTCTACATAAGCCAGAAACGTCAGGAAGGCTGATAAAATGGTCGGTCGAACTTAGCCAGTTCGACATTTATTACCGACCACGAACGGCAATGAAGGGACAGGTTGCTGCTTATTTCGTCGTAAAATTCACTAACCCACCCACTACCACCCCTGACGATGACCCCACAGACAGTCATTGGATTCTCAACGTCGACGACTCCTCTACTGATGGTTCCAGTGGTGCTAGCGTAGTCCTTATCACTCTTGATGGACACAAGCTCGAGTATGCTCTCCGTTCTCTGCCACCAACAACGTTGCTAAGTACGAAGCCCTTATTACTAGACTCAGAATGACTCGGTGAATGGGGGCCGAACAGATTATTTTGTGTAGCGACTCCTAATTCGCGATGGAGCAAATCCAAGGAGAGTACGAGGCTAGGAGGATAACATAAGACAGTATTGCCAAATGGCTAAGAGCTTAGCCAGGAGGTTCGCCAAAGTACTACTAGAACGTGTCTTGAGATTGCAAAATGAAAAAGCCAACCGACTGGCAAGGATTGCCTCGTCCAATCACCCCGACCCGAAAGTCCCAATGGAGATTATTGATTCACCGAGCATCCAGAGTCCGGAAGTCAACCAGGCCGAGCCCGAAACATCATGGATGAGCCCGATCAAGAATTTCTTAGAATGCGGAGCCCTACCCGAGGACAAGAATAAAGCAAGGTGAGTTCAGAACCGTTTGAGCAGGTACCTCATATAGAATGGTGTTCTCTATAAAAGGGGGCACACCTTACCACTGCTCCGCTGTGCCATGGAATAAGAAGCAGACTACGTTACGAGGGGGGTCCACGAAGGGGTGTGTAAAAGCCACACTCTAGTGGTCGATCACTCGCCAAGAAGATCCTACGGATGGCCTACTATTGGCCTACAATCGAAAAAGAGACCCAAGAGTTCATCAAAAAGTGCGACAAGTGCCAACGTTTCGCTAATATACCCAGACTGCCAGCTTAAGAGCTAACCTCCATCCAGACCCCATGGCCTTTCGCCCAATGGGGGATTGACATTGTGGGACCGTTGCCACTGGGCAAGGGCAAAGAAAATTTATGGTTGTAGCCATCGACTACTTCATTAAATGGGCGGAGGCAGAGGCCCTACCGACCATTATTGAGGAGAAGATGAAAAAGTTTTTATGGCAGAATATCGTTTGCAGGTTCGGAATCCCCCGGATCATCATCACGGACAACGGAAAGCAATTTAAGGGAAGACAGTTTAACCAACTATGCACTGATCTGGGTATCAGCCACCAAGCTTCCTCCCCCAAGCATCCTCAAGCCAACGGCCAAGTCGAAGTCACCAACAAGTCCCTCTTGAAGATACTCAAGACGAAGTTGGAAAAGGCCAAAGGCTTGTAGGCAGAAGAACTCCCTAACATCCTTTGGGCCTACAGAACAACGGAGAGAGTGTCCACGGGGCAGACGCCGTTTTTGTTAACCTTTGGCACCAAAGTCGTTATCTTAGTGGAGATCGGCTTCCCTAGCCTGAGGATGGTGCAGTTCGACCTCGTGAACAACGACGAAGCTTTAAGTGTGGACCTAGATTTGTTAGAAGAACGGAGGCTACGGGCAGCCATGAGGGTGGCGTTCTACCAGCAAAAAATACGCCAGTACCACAACTCCAGAGTCCGGCCTAAAGATTTCTTAACCAGAGATCTTGTTTTGAAGAAGGTCAACCAATCTACCAAGGAACCCTAGGAAGGAAAGCTCGGGCCCAATTAGGAAGGCCCCTACAAGGTGATCGGCAACACCAGGAAGGAGACCTACAGATTGAAAAACTAGGAGGGCAAGGAACTTCCACACCCATGGCATTCAAAACACTTGAGAAAATACTACTTTTAAAAGGATCCTAGTTGTAACTCAATGGATTATCAGTGAAAACTACCGTTCAACAATTGTCTACTAGAATGAAATCGACATAGAATCTATTCTGTCCACGTGACTGAACAGAACCAGACGGCCTTTATGACAATGGCATAGAATTTGCTAGGTTCACGTGACCGAGCAGAGCCAGACGACCTTTATGGCAATAGCATAGAATTTGCACGGTTCATGTGATCGAGCAGAGCCAGACGGCCTTTATGGCAATGGCATAGAATTTGCTCGGTTCAAGTGACCGAGCAAAGCCAGACGGCCTTTATGGCAATGGCATAGAATCTGCTCGGTTTACCTGATCGAACAGAGCCCGACGGCTTTTATGTTAATGGCATAGAATTTGCTCAGTTCACGTGACCGAGCAAAGCCAGACAGCCTTGATGGCAATGGCATAGAACCTGCTTGGTTCACTCGACCAAGTAGAGCCAGACAGCCTTAATGGCTGTGGCGCCGTATTTGACGGTTCAACTATCCGAACAGAGCCATAGTATGGCATTAGCATAGAACCTGTTCGGCTCGGCGCACATAGCTGAGTAGAAAATGGTTCAAAAAAGAAATCAACCATGCAAAGACAAGAAGAACCCTACAAGCATCCCACAAGTCATCCCAACAAAGCATTCAGTAAATGTAACAAACTCGAAGTGTAAAAAGAAATTTTCATTGATATTAGAAATAGTACAAAGGGCAAAATGCCCCTTCACAAAAAAAAAAAAAAAAAAAAACAAACAACAACAAAAAGAGACTGGACTATAGTCAGGTCTGAGTCTGCTCCCCAGCTGCTCTCCCATCCTTCCCCTCAGAAGTTCTCTGCTAAGCCTCTTCAGTGGAAGGCACTTCCTAGGTGCTCTGCTGAACTTTGGGGACCTTCTCAGTAGCTCGACCAGAAGCTTCCCTGTCAACCCCTTCGCCGGCAGGAGGGGCTTCCTCAGCGGGGACAAGTATGGAGAAGTCTAGCTCAGGATATTTTCAAGAAGCCTGACCTCTGGCGTGATCAAAGCCTTGGAGGAAGGTGGGCTCCAACGAGGCCTGGAAGTCGTCTCCTTCCTTGAACTCCTCCACTGCTTCAGTTCTGGCCTTCACGTGTTCTTCGTCGAAGGTGGCCACTTTCTTTTCCAACTCATGCTTCTTGGCCTGCTCGATTGAGAGGTCCAGCAAAAGCTTACTTGCCGTGGCGTTCAGTTTTTTATGTTTCGCCTTGGCTTTCTCCAAATCTGCCACGGCTGAGTCCCTCTCGGCACGAGCAACAGCCAGTTCTTCTTTTATGGCACGGGCAACGGTGACCTCCTCCTTTATGTCGTTCAGCTCGGCAATGAGAGAAGCACAAGTGCTCTTCTCATGGTTGAACGCCCTCTCGAGATTGGCCAGTCGATGGCCCAGCTTCATGTTCCTGGTAACGGACTGGCAAAAACAACATGTCAGAACATATGGCAAGAAAAAAGAAGGAACAAGAGAAAACCAAGTGGTGAGTTCGCACGCTGAGGAGGTCATGATTCATGTCTTTCACCAGGCGGCTATTGGCGTACTTATCTATCCTCTGCTGGTCGACATTCTTAACTACATCCCTCGACCTCGTCCACGCCTCCTCTGCGCTCTCAAAAACGTTCCTGGAGGATGGACAGGGTTCAGTTTTGGCCTGTTGCTCGACTGGTGTGACCGAACTGCACCTCTTCTCGAACGGTAGAGGAGGGGGTTGAATTTGAGGCGCTTCTGTGGTTTTCGGCTCGCTCGATCTAACCGGAACTGGGTCTTTCCTGGTAGGTTCTGAGGTCTCAACGGTCCTTGGTCGCTTCGGCTCAATGTTGGCCCCGTCAGCCTTCCATTTTCTTCAAAAATGCGATGTTAATACTCATCTCCTCAGTCGCCTGATCACGAACAGGGGCAACGGTCTCAGGGACAATGGCAGGAGTAGAATTGTCGTCGAACCAGCTGCAAACAGAAGAAATGTTAGTTGGACAATGTTTGAAGGCTTTATAAATGGCTAAACACTCACTCCTCTCAAGTTCTACATCTAGGGCTTCTCTTGTCGGCTTAGGACCTAACAGGTAGTTCGACAAGCTCTCCAAAGTGACAAGGTCCTTATGACTATAGATGTCATGTTGCTGGACCTTCTTTATGGCTATCTTCATCTACTTAGATATTTTTGGGCTTGGACCGACCTGACACTTAAGGCAACCTAGGTCAGGACACTGACACTTGGAAACAAAAAGAAGGAAACCGAGTTTAGTAAAGAAAGAATATACCCTTCTTGCTTAGGTAGCCCCATTGTCTGGGGACCCGAGCAGAGAAATCAGTCTCTCAAGGTTGAAACTCCCATCCATCTCCGTTGACAAAGAAAAACCGATCCTTCCAGTTCTTTATCAAAGATGAAAGCTCACCGATTAGGTCGTACTGCTTTGACCTCCCTGAAAAGTACCACCAGCCCTTGCCCCTTTCGGCTGGTCTGTAACAAAACAAAAACTCCTCTTGCGTGATGTCCCTTTTGTGGACAATTTGCCAGAGGACCGCGCAGCCAAACAGAATCCTCTATCCATTCGACTGGATCTAAGCAAGTGAAAGACAAAGCCATCGTAGTATCTTCCTAACGAACTGAGGAAAAGGCATACGGAGGCCACTTGCCGACACGCCCTCATACACCGTGATCTCGTCCTCCCTGGTCGAGCACGCCCAGTCTCTCTATTTAGGGATCCTGAGTTTCAAACCCTGTGGGATCTGATACACAGCCCACAAATTTCGACCCTCTCCTTGGTCAGAACAGAAGACAGCCTGACGGCCTCATATTCGGGGCCCTCCTCTCCTCCTTCCTCTAGCCTTCCTCCCTTTCTGGCGCCGGAGTAGGCAACCTCAGCCTCCCCCGACTCCAGAACCTCCAGAGATGCCCCGGAGTTACTAACAGAGACCTCATCTTCTGTCCCGCACCTAACCACCCTTGACTCATCTGAGTCAATCTTCTCAGAATCCGAACTTATGTGCTCTGGGTTCCCCATGGTGCCCAAGTGCTTTTCGTTCTCAATCCTGAGTAGTACGGGTTTGAATAACAAAGCTACTTCTTCGAATATCGACCTAACAAACTTTGGCTTATCAACGAACCCTAGGAGGTTGGGGATTTTTGCCCTCTTTTCATAAACCCAGACACAACGGGTTGCCAACCAATACATACAAATCGAAGAAAAAGTCTTACAACGACTGTGAGCCGCAAATCAAATGTTGGAAGAACGATCGACGATAATGGCTGGAAGTAATCGACCTACCAAGAGCGTTGAATCAATTTAAAGGTTTTTCTCTCTCTCTCTCTCGTTTTGTCTCTCTATGCTTTTTTGCGAAAAAACTATGGAAGGAAAGTGAGAAGGCAAGGGTAGTAACCACCAAGAACAATTCCCCTTCATCTTTGAAACCAACGATCCAAATGCATTGCTCTGATGAGACGCCAATGACCAGGATTCGACCTGTCCCATCACCCAACTACTACTAATCGGTAATCGCCACGTAGCAACGCTCAAAAAGGCGCACGTGTTGGGACCATCATTGCGCTGGTACTACTATAAATGTGCTGCGGGTTTTGTGGGCGGGCTGACCCATGTAATTCCCCTGGCCCGGAGCAAATGGCCAGAGGAACTGGGGGCATCTAATAATAACTTGTTCCCAACTAGGTCAGATCCCCCTCGTACGCTTGCTCGAACACCGATTAGGTCACACTTCGCCACTTTTCCCCCGTGGCCCGATCAGATCTACAACCCACATCCAGTCTTGAGCAGGACCAACTTTCGGTGAACCCCTGATCTGGTCAACCTCACTGACGTATCGACGGGTCTCACATCTGACATCGGACACCCTGGCACATACTTGGAGCATGGACGTGGAGTGTACAAGTGGTAACCACCTTACCCCTGACATTGTTCTGACACATGCCACCATTGAGTGTAGGAAAGACCCTCTCAAGTGTCATACCGCAACACTGACCCTCCAATGAAAGGCCGCTATGTGGAAGAGCCACCAAGCACCCCCATGCAGGCATACAAAGAGAAAACTCAACCCTTTCTCAAGGTATGAAAAACTAGTAAAACTCTAAGAACTCTCTATCTATCAACTCCGTTTTTTCCTTGAATCTAACTTGAACGCCAAAGGGCCTTTGGCAGGCACCGCACCGATGCGGCTAGAACAGGGGATCGCCGACCTACAGGTTGGAGAGGCCTATCTCAGACTTGGGGGCAAGACGTCGCGAGTTTGCTGCATCATCAGTTACTGTATATTCTATACAATCATACATATAGAACATGAAATCTATAAAGGAAGTTGGTGAAAAGATAAGAGACAAAAACCATGAAATCTTATATTTGCTATTCTAATAGATTACACCATTGTTTCACTTAGAAAACTATCTTCTATTATTTACAAAAATCAAAACAATTGAATTTAACCACAAATGGCTTTCCTCAACTTCTCATGTTGATATATTAAGATCAATCCGAGGTTTCTTCATAGCAATGGGTGACCGAATAATCACATTGAACCGGGGGCATTTATTTATTCTCTTCCTATATAAATACAAATTCCCAAATGGGCCCTTATCTTTTATGGTTGCTAGGGGCCTTTCAAACGCAGACGAATATCATGAATGAAGGGTGATTTAATTAGCTGAACTTAATGATGGGTAATTACCAACTAAAGCATTGAATATGAAAAAACTCATTAAATGATTTTAGTTGACTGATGCTTAACTTGCAACAATTGAAGTTGGACACGAAAAGCCCTTGTGGCTTGTGGGCTCTTTCAGAAGTAACCAAGTCGGTTCAGATGAGAATAAATAAATGAGTTCTCATCATGTTCCCGTCAGCATCCCATGAATGAATGAACAGACATATGAACATATTCATACATATATATATACATATATATCAGCGAGGGGAACTAGAGATGTCGATACTAGAACAAGCTCTTCTGGAAAATGGGAAGATCTTATGTATCGGTGGTGGATGAAGAATCGTGAATATAATAATTTCTGGTTGACCAAATTGATTACTAGAAAAAAAGGGGCTATACATACAAATCAAAAAACTTTTACATAATTCTTATTTATTAGGTGTTGGACTATTAGGTAAATAATTAAATTGTTCAAGTAAATGTCGTAATTGGCATTGAAAAGTAAGTACGAAAAATATTTATTTTGTAAAAAAATTAGGTATAGGCTGTTTTCATTCAGTTAATATTAACATTTATATACTGATGAACGTCATAATCTACTGATGTAAGTTGAGTTCCTTTGGAGTGAAAGATGATCCATGCCAAGCACCCAGAAACTGCATGGATAAAAGTCACTTTCCGAAATTAATGGCTTTTCCATTGCTAATCTTATTTATTTTGAAAAAAAAATGATTTTAATAAATCATCCAATTTGACTTTCTAAGTTTTACAGAGTTTCAGGCTAAATTAGTAAATGTACTTGTAACAGCTACTTCTGCAACCATTAATTGATGCAGTCTTTTTGACCCCTTCTATGAAACAAACAGCCATGAACAACAGCCAGAGAAGTATTTGATCAGAAACAACAGGAGGTCACAGGAACCCACTTATTTTCTTCAGCACTTCTTTGAATTTAGCCACAGAAAATTGGTTGAGGATTTAAATATTTGACACTGAAACTCTTCTGGGTTGGTATACCTTTATAGATAGTAAAGCAAATAAATGAAATTTATTATGTGTTAGGTGTATAAATGGACTGGCTTTAATAGATGCATGTCATAAAACTGAAAACAGAACCCTTGATTTGATGAACCTTAGGGAGATGGTTCAGCTCCCCTCAAAAGCTTATTATTCAGAATCTTTCAGACTCCTTACCTTACTATGTTAGGTGTTGATAAATGAAATTCAATGGATAATATTATTATATGATTTAAACTCGCGTTCTTATTTTGTTAGTTTTTTTAACGTTAAGTAAAATCATAAGTTTAAATAAAATAATATCATCTGTTAAATCTGTGTGATTAACACGTGACGTAATGAGATAAAAAATCTAAAAAATTGTAAATATTAAGATCTAGAAGAGAGCTAGGTAGATGGCTCTCTTGAGTCGTCAATTTATAGGACAACTACTTAGTATATTCAATATTACAATATTGGCCTTTATATGCTACAAAATGCCCACGGATATGCACAGAAACTGATAGTACATTATCTCACCACTTGAGGTTCATGAGCTAGAAGATGACAATATGCTAAGCAACAAATTACATAAACACAAGTCACTGTCTGAAATTAATGAATTTTCCGGAGTCACAAAATTTAGAGAGGAAGCTTACAATCGAAAGAAACATGCCTACATGATTTTTTTTAGTCATTTTCATACCTGAAGATTTAAGGTGAGGGTGTCCCCAATTCAGGTCCAGATCAGATCTACACACAACAAGAACGCCTTAAGCAAACCGATACCAGATTTTTTTAAACTCTCATACTCCGAAATCAGGTTCAACATTGAAGCACAAATATACTACAACATGTCAAAGAAAAGGGGAATTTAGAGTCAAAATGTGATGGAGAACTCAAGCATTGAGTGGAAGAGCATAGTCCCCATGAGATGCTACCAAGAAGCCTGGTTATTTGTAACCATCAAGCCAAAGATGCCCAAATACCAATTACTCAGCATAAAGAAGCCAGTTTCAGTACTTCCTGGGGTTCTATATACATCCAATTGACATAGTTGCCGTATAATCTATACAACCATACATATAGAACATGAAATCAATCAAGGAAGTTGGTGAAAAGATAAAGAGACAAAAACCATGAAATCTTATCTTTGCTATTCTAATAGATTACACCATTCTTTCACTTACAAAACTATCTTCTATTATTTACAAAAATCAAAACAATTGAATTAACCACAAATGGGTTTCCTCAACTTTTCATATTGATATATTAAGATCAATCCGAGGTTTCTTCATAGCAATGGGTGACCGAATAATCATATTGCACCGGGGGCACTTAGGGTTGTTTTTTGATATCAGCACGTAAAGCAAGCAACTTGGGCAGCCAGCTGCAAACGATGATTTCCCTTCATAATCCATCTCTATTTCTTTGATTGAGGATGAAGAATTTGAAGGCGACGATGATGATTTTGACATTGAGATCGACCGCTTCCTGATTGTTTCTTTCTCTGCTCTTTCAAGCGCAGATTTTACTTTATCTAGAGTGCACACACTTTGGTAACTTGCCGATGGTGAAACAAGCTTTAGCTCCAAGCTTGTGTCGTCAAAGAGGTTTAGTGGTTGTTTTGATGATGGAGGGAAGTTCAGGTCTTGAAGCTTTGGAACTGTTTCATTGGACTGGTGATTATGGTCTGACGATAAAGATGAAGTGTTTGGAGAGTTGCACTTTTGGAGGTAAACATTTCCTGACTGTAATCAAAAAAAGAAAATATCATCAAAATTAGAACAACTGGTGTCAAGATATACAAAATATATGTAGATGTTAAAAGATTTTATTATAATCGATGCAAATAAAGCATTAAGTGCTAAAGAGAATATGGGGATTAATTGTTCTGTTTGCTAAGGAATTGGCAAGAATGGAGATCCAAAGGAAAAAAGCAACACAACAAATTAACAACTCTACAAACAAGTGTTAAAGGTCTTCGTAACTAAGGAAGAAATATACTTGCAATAAATTCATAAAGAGACAAAAAGAAACAAAATTTCATGTCAATGAATCTACTTAAAGCCATTTTTATCCGAAAAATAGATGAATAAATAAATAAATAAAACTACTTGAAAGACCCCACTATTCATGCATATATACAAACACATAGAGATGAGAGAGGGATCCATGGAGATCTCAAAGAGGGATGGTCCTCACATTAATGAAGATAAAAGCAGCTGTTTAAGGATTTTTCAGAGAGAATTTTGACGTAGTAGTCAATTAAAGAGCGTAATAAATTTTTGTAAAATACCTATCATCACACTATTAATTAAAATAAATGCAGCTGTTTTTTTTTTTTTAACAAGATTTGTAAATTATGAACATAATTTAAAATAAGGCAACCAAATGAAAAAAATATCAAAAATGGTACAATCGATTAAACACCCGGAATTAAAGTACTAATAAAATATAATAGTATAATATCAGAAAAGAAATTTTTTTTCATTTTTCCTGTAGAAATCAAACCAACATAACACACAACGTGCAAAAAAATTTCCTTTCTTTTCTTTTCTGTGCTTGCTCCTCAGGTTTCGCAACAACCAAACAAGAAAATCAGAAATTAAAGTGAATATGGCAACGAGAATAAGAATACCTTCAAGTCGAGACGCTTTTCCCACCCAGAGGGAACCTGCAAGTCGAGGTCCAATTCTTTGGAGTCAAGCGCGCTACACCCACCAAGCAAGTCTCGAGTAATCAGGACCGCTGATTTCCCACCAACACGCCCTGATTCGTTCATCACCTGGTGATCCTCCTTGTACCCGTTCATTATCCGAACCAGAGAGCTAACATCGGCCGTCATTCCTTACGTCTCTTGCAAAGCAACAAACACAAACAGAAGGATAAAGGGTTGGAACGATTGGATAAAAGGGAGAGAGGAGAGAGAGAGAGAGAGGAGAGACTGAAGGGGGGGTGTTTAATTATCAATTATGTATTAAAGGCAGAGGAATGTCAGTAAATGGAGTTCCGTTATATCCAATGTATATATAGAAGATAATTATGCCAACTATATTTGGATTATATATAAAGATTCATACATACATATATATATCCATATGTATGTATGTATTAAATGGTATTAATGAGGGGCTTAGAAAGAGTTAACAGAGAGGGGAAGGAATCAAGAAAATAAGGAAAGAGTAGGGGGGTGGGGGGCCGTCAGTAATGGCGGCATTAAATGCTAGAGAGGGAGAGAAAGAGATGGAGAATGCTAGTGGACAGCTGTGCTTTATTGCACCACCACGCACACAAAAGTCTGGTTCAGTTAACCCCCCACCCTCATTAATTGTTTTTGTTTTTGTATTTGACTTCTTCCACTGATAACGGCTTGACGTTAGCTTCAAGGCAAGGGTTGCGAACCGGTACTTTAGGGTATGCATAGGTCGGATTGAATCGAATTCATGTTATTCTCTTATAAAAATGAACCGAACCAGTTTAAGTCAGTTCAATTTGACTCTCGGTTTCATGCCTCTAGTCAGCTCAGGTTTATTTTTATAATGTGTAAAGTAGTTTTTTATTTAAAAATAAAATAATAATAATAATGTTGTATTTTTAATTTTTTTAAATAATTAAATAATATATAAATCTATATTAATAATAATAAATTATAAATAACAATAGTTTAAAGACATATATATAATATTTATAAACTTTGTTACATATATAGATCGGGTTCATGTTAGGTTCTTATGTTGGGTTAGGTCAGTTCTTGAATTGGCTCGGATTCAATAAATGTTAACTTAGAAATTGAATCGAATTGATCGGTTTAATTTTTTTAGACCCAGAACCAAATTGAGCCCTTAACAGACTCGGTTTAATAATATATAATATTTTTTTGATAAAAACTTTGTTATAGGGGTATTTTTGTAATTTAATCTTTTCAAATTAAAACATTAAAAAAAAATTTTAGCCCTTTTATGCCAAAATTAAGGATTTTCTTTCCACAGTCTTTTTTTTTTTTTTTTATTTCACTAAATCGTTTTTTTCATGTTATAATTGGGAGATAAAATGATGAAAATACTACTATAACAGAATTTTCATTAAATCTAACGGTTTTTATGCATTCTGCAAATAAGTTCAAATTATAAAAAAATCATGTGTTCATTTTTAAAATACAGAAGATCATCTAATTTTAGCTTATAACACATCGTGGTTCAGGCAGGTTAGCTCCACCCCATCCCCTTTCTTTTATTATCATTATTTTTTTGGTAAGAAAAAATTGTAATAGCTAGGTATGGCATGATCTGTCATGCCACAGGATTAAACCCATATTGGAAGCAAGAGTAACCCAACTTTGACAAGTTACGATGGCCCAACGAGGCGACGAGAATTGAACCCAAGCTCTAACAGCGAGGAGAACGATTTTAACTCACTCAACCAACTCCTTCATAATAAGGGAAGTCCCACTCCGAGCATAGCCACACTTTGAATTTTGTCTCAAAATACAAAAGTAATACATAGTATACAAACATAAACACAATATAAAATTAAAGAAGAATAAACTAATTATTAGAACTCTAAACTTTATCTATATATATAATAAGGGTATTTAATATATTTCACAATATAATCATGACGAATTTGAGACAAAGTGACTTAAACTTATCTCGTTCTGAACTCGTTTTAAGTAATACTTTCTTTTTTCTCCCATACCTATTTGAAGTCCGTACTACTAGTGGTGGGAAGGGTCGGGGCCTTGAATTTTTTAAGTAAATTTGTTATTCCTATATGCAAACTATTATTATTTTGCGAAAGTATAGCATTAACTTTACTATATGCTTTATTATATCAACTAACCATGTGCTTTTTGAGTTTTGATGTATTCTTGAAGTGAACTTGGTTGTAACATGGTTTACAATAACATTTGTTTGAATTGGTTTTAATTAGTATTATTTAGGAAAGCGTGACTTTTGATCTGTATGTTCACCTATATAATTTCCTATTCAATTCCTTCTTTGTCTTCTTGATTCCCCATTAAACTTGGAGGGTTTGTATGTAATGCCATTGTGTTTGAATTAAATGAACTTTTTTTTATCTTGAATTTTCTTTATTATTAAAAAGGATGTAAACTTAGTATACGTAGATTGGACATTTGAAATTTTGGTAGATTTGACATTTGAAATACTTATAAAGACATTAATAACTTCATTAATTACATTTCCAAAAAAATCATTAAAAACTAAAGAATTGATATTTCATTTTTTAAAAAACCACTAATGTATTAACTCTGTCTTAACATATGTTTTAAAGAGCAAAATTCCGAGCGTAAATAATCCTTAAACCACACCTAGAGGGCGCATGTTAGCCAATGTTGAAGATTTTACCGTGAGCCGTTGAATGCAACATTTAATGTTTGTTCTAGATTGGGCTACACCTTTATATCATAGTCTCATAATTTGTTGAAATATCAAGGATACCTCCTTGGATAAGCTTTGTCAATCTATGATACGTTTGGGTCAGATCAGAGGTGCTCATTAAAAAGTCAGTACGTCGTGTGAGGCATTTGGACAGTTGCAACATGGCATTTCCTACATTAAAATGTTGGAATTATGCAATTGTGCATTAAGGAGGCAGTATTATATATTTTTTTTTGAATTAAGAGCATGTTGTATTGATAATTAAGTCAATAATTGTGGCCTCAACATTAAAGTCGTTACAAACGAGGGAACAAGATGGCATTGATGAGGGTACAAGATGGTCGTGCAACTTACTCTTAATATATTATAATTTATCTGGCTTGTGTCTATGATAGTCTTGCACGAGCTTGTATGACTGAATTGAACTGAATTTTATTAGCTCCAGATTATTGTATCTAGAATCAAACCGAACTAAAACGAAATCAACCCATGTAAGTTTGGGCCCCTTCCACTGTTCAAGTTGTATTGAATATATTGTATAAAACATGATTTATTCATTTAAAAATGTTAAAAAAAAAAAAGAATACAGACAATCTTACACTCTTAATTTCTCAAAAATAAAAAATAACATACAAAACAAATTAATAATAATTTAAAAACAAAGATACAACATATATAGAAATTTGTGACAGGTATAGCTTTAAGATTTTTGACATTATGAAATTTTTGCTTTTAGCATAAGAAAATGCTATTCTTTTAGAACAATCTATATAGAAGACTCGTTAAAATGATGTGACAGTGACATCAATGTTATTAAGAGCCATCAATGTGGGTGTTCTGTTTTAAAGTGAACGGCTTTTATCTAATCACATTATTCAGATAATAAATTATATATAAATTTTTCTAGTTGTATAACATTACCTTTTAACATAAGCCTAACAGTATATATATGCAAAGTTTTAATCAATTTTAACTATTATTGAAGTTGGGGAAGGCACACCATATCAAGTTTGTTGGGGCCATCCTCCATGAATGCATCTTTGGATTTTGTTTCTCATGAGTTGGTTAGATAGATACATCTTCGGCAAGGGACAAATGAACGCGTATTACTCTGTAGAAGAATTAAATGCATTTTCTAGCTTTGCTCTAAATTCATAAAAGATAGATAACTTCATATCATTTGAAAGTTGTTACCAATCTTTTTCTCACCCCCTTTCTTAGAAAATGAAAGGAAAGGGAAAATAAAAGTCTTTGAAAAGTTATGTGCTCTAAGGTAACATCTAATTTTTTTCCATTTTTTTAGTACTAGTTTGGCCCGAAGACTCTGTTTGTTTTGCAAGGTGAGATAATGAGATAGAGAATCTTGATATATTAAGTTTTGGGATAACAAATTTTTATCCATTTTTTTAGTCCTAGTTTGGCCCGAAGACTCTTGATTGTTTTGCAAAATGATATAATGGGATAGAGAATCCTGAGATATTAAGTTTTGGGATAACAAATTTTTATCCATTTATTTAGTACTAGTTTGGACCAAAGACTGTGATTGTTTTGGAAAATGAGACAATGGGATAGAGAATCCTGAGATATTAAGTTTTGGGATAACAAATTTTTATCCTTTTTTTTAGTACTAGTTTGGCCCGAATACTGTGATTGTTTTGCAAGATGAGATAATGGGATAGAGAATCCTAAGATATTAAATTTTGGGATAAAAAATCCGATAAAGTGTAATTTAATAATTTGGTCTCAAATTTTGTAACTGTCGGGATTATTTAATGTTGTGTATACACATAAAATATATAGTTTGAATAGCTTATTTTAACTTTCTGTGACACAACCACATCTATAATAAGGCCAGACAAGATATTACTAGTTCAATCTCACGAGCAAAAGGGCTTCGAGCTAGGCCTGTACTCTGTACTTGTGTAGGCTTAATAACCTTGTAGGCCCAACCCAAAAGAAAAACCTTACCAATAAGTATAATGTCTCAGGCCAATGCACTTTCTTTGTTTGTTTTTTCAAATCCCAACCAACCCAACCTAACCCAACCCAAAACAAATGGCAGAAATATCACATTTTATTATCTAGAAATAATTACAGAATTAATTATTCGTATATCTTCTATCATGACTCGTGAATGAGTTGGGTTATCATTAATTTTACAGGTGAAAAATAATGTCTAAGTTTAAATGTTTTATATTCATAGATATGAAGAAAATATTAAATATATGGAAATTGTCAAAATTTAAATATTCACTTAAATTCATGTTAATGCTAATATAACTCTGACTTTTGTTATGATAATTTAGTATAAATGAATTAATTTACCCTTTCCATTTGCTTGTAATTTGTCCCCAAAAAGACAATACTGCCCTTGAATGGTGTAGCAGATCATTAGACTTGGGAAATTTTTTATTTTTTAGTTTTTGAAGAAAAGATCCTAAATTCTTCTTCCCTTACAAATTAGGAATAATTGTCGAGTAAATTTACCCTTCAATTCACTTATAATTTACCCCCAAATGGCAATACTGCCCTTGAATTGTGTAACTGGCCATTAGACGTGGGAAGAATTATTATTACTCTTGTTTTTTTTTTTTTTCAAGAAAGTTACTAAATTATTCCTCCCTTGCAAATTTAAAATAAAAAAAAATACTATCATCAAGCGAAACTGTCCACCAGCTCCCAATGAGTTGTTGACCCTTACACGGTGGCTGATGGACAGCCGCGCTAGGCTTTCTATTAGAATAATTGGGGGGTCCACTTCCTCCCTCACCAATCCTCAATCAGAAAATTTTCAATGCCCTGCTCCACCCGAATATATCCCATTACCATACCATAGAATCGTTGGTATCAGCTCTCAGGTCTCTCTCTCTTGTGAATTGTCTGTGCGAGATAACATGCAGATCTTCGTGAAAACCCTAACTGGGAAGACGATCACTCTCGAAGTCGAGTCCAGCGACACCATTGACAATGTTAAGGCAAAGATTCAGGTCTATTTCCTCTCTCTTTCGCTCCCTTCTACCTCTCTGTATACGTTTATATAAGCATAAACATCAAGCAAGTTGATATTTAATCTTTTATTGCAAATTAGGACTTTATTATTCCCTTCGTATATTATTGGTTTCATCGATCATTTTTTCTGTTTCTGTTAAAAAAGAAATTATTCTCTTCGTCTATCGATGATTTGAGGGCTTTGATTAATTTAGGGTGAGTTTTGCTTGCTTCTGGTATGTTTTAGGGTTTGTAGTTTTGTTTTTATATGAGTTTGATATGCGTACACACGGTTGTCTTTCCCTGCCGAGTGTAGGCCTATGCTCATGGCTTAATGTGAACCCAGGGTTTAACCAAATCTGGAAGCCGAATTTTGTTAAGGGTCTGATTTTTTTTTTCTTTCTCTTATATGAAATTGGAAAGATTGGATATAACTTTTTGCCCTTTTGCTAGAACAATCACAGTTCCATGAACCATGCTGTTGTCTTTTGCTTAGTTTATCTTTTTAAATGCAGTATTGGTTTGTGAACAGAGTGACCCACTTGACTGGGGTTCTTGCTTTCTTATTCTCCTAAGAGAATCGAATTTTAGATGAAGCTCTTCCTAGTTATTCTCATTGAGCAGAGGAACGCATGAACACAAACTATTCTAATGGTTAGAGCTCCCAACTACTCTCCCCATACTACCCATATTTTTTGAATTGGTCATTAGTTCCCTTTATTATTGGAGGCTGCCCAAATTTTAGATAAAGGTGGTTGGCTTTACAAGACCCTGAATACAAGTAGAAACATCTTAGAACATATCCTCACCAATGGAATTACATGTAAAACCCTAACTTTCATTATAAATCCGCAGAAACTCCCAAGGAAGTCGAGGTATCACTAGAATTAATTTTAAGATTGCTAAATGGACTGATTACTTACACATATCAATTGATATATAAACTTCTTGAGTCCTGCAGCTATTGATGGTGCAGTAAATAAGAATTATGGGGTTGTTTTTCCCTCTAAAGTAACTCTAATCCTATCTGCTACTATAGTTTTTCAAGGCCTCGTTTTGTGTTGATTTTCAGCATTGGGTAGTTTATCACATTGTCGCTTATGTTACCACATTGGGAGCCTCGAATTTAATTTCTTCAATGCTTACTAAATAAAAACCATTTAGTATGTTTAATGCTGTGCCACAAATTAACAACATTGGTTGATTTCTGCATGTTAATGTAATTTTTTCCATGAGTGGCTGCATTCATGTTTAGCTAGAGTCTAAAGTTGCGTGTGTTTACCAGGACAAGGAAGGCATCCCTCCTGATCAACAGAGATTGATTTTTGCCGGCAAACAGTTGGAAGATGGCCGAACTCTTGCAGACTACAACATCCAGAAGGAGTCAACACTTCATCTGGTTTTGCGGCTTAGGGGTGGAACTATGATTAAGGTGAAGACTCTCACTGGAAAAGAAATTGAAATTGATATCGAACCAACTGATACCATTGACCGGATCAAGGAACGGGTCGAGGAGAAAGAAGGAATTCCTCCAGTGCAGCAAAGGTTTGTAGTTATATCATATCTGTAAGGTTTGGTATAGCCATGTTGCTTCCTCGTGTTCTTGATTTTACGTTTCGGAACCATTTTGCGCTTTTGTCTTATTTATATGATATGATATGTTGATTATCTGCTGTATGTGTAACTCCAGCGAATCTTTTGACTTGAGGAATTAGGGGAGGATCTTCTGTAAAATGGTTATTCCTTTTTCTCTGTGCTGTTGCCTGCTAGAATTGTTTGTGAATAGAGTTTTGTTTATTAGTCATTTAAGATATGCTTTATATGCCTGTCGTATTCTGCTTGTGACTATTGAATGATGCCATCATAAATTGAATATATTTGCGTATTCTGCATGGGATTTGAAAATGCCATCATGTTTTCTTATGTGATTTGATGTTAGTGTTATCTTCACAGGATTTGGTGGCAGGAATTCTGTCCTAGGATTTTTCTATTGGAATGGTGTTCATTATGAATAATAATTTAATTTCACAAATTCTGAATTGATTATTTCACGGCCTGCATTCTTTGAGGTCTATGGCTAGGCACAGAATTTACTGCTCATTTTCTTCTTGATCGCAGCTGTTTGTGTGGTTGTTCTGCAAGAATATCAGGTATTTCACTTCTTAATATGCCCTGTCTGCAGGCTCATTTATGCTGGAAAGCAGCTTGGAGATGACAAAACGGCTAAAGATTATAATATCGAGGGTGGCTCTGTACTTCATCTTGTGCTTGCACTGAGGGGTGGTAGTCTCTAGATAATGCTTCTGATGTCAGGAAAAGGAACTTGTTGAACTTTCACTAGATACTAGTTTGTGATGAATGGCTGAGTTGCATGTGCTCTGGGAAACCAGAAAAATTTGTGTTAAAACATATTCTAATCAATTGCCCTGGACTTATTGCGTACCCTGGTCGTGATGCGTTGATTTTCATTGCTTTTCTCGTAGTTGAACTGCTTTTTGGATTGCTTATGTCATGAATTTGAGTTGTGATTAATTGTGAATTTTTACACCAGCTACAGTCTTGGTGACATGTAAAACCAAAGCACAGATTACTTGTAGCTTATTGTTCTGGAATAAAGGTTTGAGAGTTCCTCAGGAGGTGCACAATTTCGATAGTTTTCCCATCACTGATCTCCCTCCCCTGTTGAGTCTAATGACGTTTATGCTTACTTCTGTTAAAAGCGTTGCTGCTTAAGCAGCTGGGGTTTTTTGACACATGGGTCGGTTTCTATAAAATATGGGGTTCTGATTACTGTTTCTACCGGAGGAAGAGCTGTACATGTTAATTTTTTTGTTAGGATTTGTATAAGCAGATCAGTTGTGGTTGATTTTCAGCAACCTGCATAAAATTCCTGTGGGAGGTTTCTTGAACTTTGACATGAGAGAGATTGATTTACCGGGGGCTAATGTGCAATTGAATCAGGTCCTGTTTCTGTGGATGCCACTGCTTGGATGATTGATTTCTGCTTTAATATCTGGTGATGTTTAATTGAATTGGCTCCAGGGAATCGTACAGGAGTCTGTGAATAATTTGTGTTCCAACCCTTGACCTGCTAAGTGCAGTTTCTTCTGAGTGTGAATACGATTTTTGGAGAACCAAAATATAATGATGTTCTTACTAGTGGTATAGCACTTGGGTGTTTCGATTTGGCAGGAAGAAAGGAAAAGAAAAGGAAATTGGAGAGGAAAACCATTTTTCTTCCCACTTGAAAAAAAAAAAAATTTAGAGTGAAAAACTTTATGAGTCAGTGAACGGAAGGAGAAATGAATTTTTTAAAGTAATTGGAGTCAAAAAAAGGGTTACCTTTCTACAAGGCATTTTGGATGTACATGGAAACTGAATGAAATGCACACGCATGGGGAATGGATTGGCAAGTCCAAGATCGAACCAAACATTGGAGTCAAAAGGGGTTATTGTATTTTTATTGATCAACGTCATTCCAATCGTCACCCTACGTCTTTTCACTATTAAATTTCTGTTTTTAGGTGTATTTCTACTTCCTCAATTCTCATATCCTATTTTCTAAAGAGTGTCTACCCACCAGGAAGGCGAAAAATTGACTTCAGACCTTGTATGCAATATTATATAATGTATGTTTTATACATCTAACTAATTTAATTGGATCCAATCCTCTTACATAGGAATTCCAAGTCTCCTCCAGACCTAGGACACTATTGATATATATGTATTAAAGTGGGTTGGTGACTGGAAGAAGAAATATTGGAATTTTTTTACATTTATAGCTCAAAATCAACTGTATTGGCCAACTGGGTGACACAATGATAGAAACCAATCAATCTAGTGCTGACGAGGACCTTATGAGAGGCTGATCGAGGAGATTGGGCATAACGGGACACTCTGACAGTGCCGAATAGAAAGTGGTCGGCCGAACCAAAATCGATCAATCTATCCGAGCATCCCAAACACGAACGCGTTGAACCCATCTCTTTCACTGGTCTGTGGGGACCACTACTGACACTGAATCCGGCTGAGTATAGCTAAGCAGACAAGACGCATAGTTGGACAATCACTCCCCCTGCCACGCGCCACCGTTAGCCTAACATGCGCCTCAAGAGACGCTACGTGTGGGAGACAACCACTTCCACAACTACTCTGCTAAAAATTTGACTGCCTAATAATGAGTGACCACGTGAGAAGACACTCATTCCTTACCAATCATTTGCTGACATTGTGAGAACCACAACCATAGACATAAAAGGACGCAACTTCCATCTCGAAGGTACGCACAACCAAAAAAATCCTAACAAAAACTCTATAGAGAAATCCTCCCAAGTCTAATTTTGCCATCAGAGAGTCTTTCGCAGCCACCACATTAGTGTTTAAAAGTCTAAATTTCCTCTACCATCAACTAGAACAACTCACTAGAACTTGGGGGCAGACCATACAAATTTACCGCACTATCACACAATTAGAATCATTAAGAAATATTTGTAGAGGTTTTAAATCTATCAATTTCATGTCATTTACATAGCATACGTATATATATATATATATATTTTAATGCATTAAGCCACAAATCATGCCATTATGCTTACTAATTACCTTCTCACAGTATAGTAGACAATTGTAAGCCAAACGTGCGAGAGAACGTGTTTCGCAAATTAAACTCGATTAATTACTTGTACTTAGTCCTTTGTTAGATTTGAATTTTAAGCTCAAGCTTCACCTAGAAGCCATTGACGAGAGAAATATATGCCAGCCGCCCTCCTCTAGGAGTGTCGTTATTAGTCATATTCATTAAATTGGAAAATGGATTAGGCGTGGGTTAGCCTCCGATTAAAATCAAATGACTAAAGATAATAAGTTTGATGCGCTACATGATTAAAGTAGCTACTTACTAAAGTAAACACATTTATGTCCTTTTGTCAAACTTGTACTCTTAAAATCAAATTCTACACACCCTGGTGTAGGTGGAAGCATAAAGGGTCCATACATTGTCAAATATTGATAGATTGGTGCAGTTGAAAACCTACCACTTGGCACCCACACAAAGGGATGGCAAAATAATCCGTTATATCGAGTTTCTCTCCTATCCTGTCCCATTATGGGATGGGTAACGGATGATACTAATTAGGACAATATACAATACACCGTCTTGGTCTAAATCCGTTCCGTTTATACATATATATTCATTTTTTTATATGTAAATATTATCTTCAAATATAAATAGTGTAATTTTTTTCTTATTTACGTGATTTTAGATTTTGATTTACTCATACTGTGTTTAAAAAAATTATTAGCATAAAGGAGGTGAGGCGAGAATAGAAAAGAGATTAAGTAGGTTAGAGGCAAAGAAAGAAGTCATTATAATGGGACAAGAATGAAATAGGAGTTTCCGACCCATACCGTCATGTTGCCATCTCTACCCGCATCAGGTCTTGCATAAGACACACATCATGCCTATGTCATTCCACCCCCCCCTCTCTCTCTCTCTCTCTCTCCCTCTCTCCTCAGACTGGTAATTAGTGACAGAGAAAGTCCTCCATGGTTAGTGAAACTCTACTAACCCAAAAGGGAGGATGTCAAAAATTAGGTACCAAATAAATGCTGAAAAGACTTTAAATGTTTGGTTTCCCAAACTGATGACTTGGGGAGAGATTAATTGATAATATATGTATGTATTGCTTTTAAATGGGTTGGACTTGTGAGAGTGGTAGTCTGGTAAGACTGCATGGTGCATGAGTTGGGCATATATCTATTATATGTATATTGTATATATGTAGTTATATGGTGGCATCAAATCAGTGTTTGTATTATTATTCAAAGTGCACCAACCTGGGCTGGTGACCTAAATCACTATAATGGGTACAAATTCTTGTATCCTTTGGTGGTTTGACATTGACATGGCGGCAACCGTGGACATGCACGCCATGAATCTTTAATGCCCCCCTCTTCCCTCTTAGAAGATCAATCAATGCATGAGTCATGGCGTGCGTATATTTGCTTTGTTTTCTCCACCACAGTGAAGGATCAGCTAGCTAGTTGCAGACTTTATAATCTTCAAAAGAGCAATTATCCCTAAAGAACATCTAAAAATGTATTATTCGATCCCACAAAGGCTTCTTATAATGAAGAACAAATCTAATATAAATCCCATTTTAAGCTCGTCCTTGAACCCTTTTATAGCTACTTATTCACTGAGAGATATTACGTGTCACGAGATTAAATTTTTGATAACAAGTTTGTTATGCAATGGCAATCTCGAATTTTTAAAGAAACCATTTTTCAAAATAATTTCTCCAAGAAATAGTTTTCAGAAACACATTTACAAATGTTTACCGTATAAATTTTTAATTTTCTGTTTTCAATAACAGACACCATTTTCGAAAAAGAAACCAAACTCACGCAAAATTCATATAATTTAGAGTGCAAGAATAAAAAATGGGGTTGGGGTACTTTCTTTTTTTTATTTTTTGGCTTCTTAAATTTTTTGGGACAAAGTCTTAGTCCACTGTGGGACCCATTTTCCTATACATTGTGAGGTGAGAATAATATTAGATGTCATAAGCATTCAAAACAACGGCTGTGATTTCAGTCCCGCGTTGACTAATATGCTAACACACGATCTGATTTGTATAATCAGTAAGAATTAAATTTGGAATTGATTACCTCAATTCTATTGAAACTCTGGATGAATACGTAAGGCTATAAGAGCGCTTATAGGGAGTTCTCTGTAATATTGTTCTCTTACTTATTTTAGGGAGTTAAATTTTAAAAATAGTCTTTCAATCGACCTTTTATTTCAAAAAGTCTTATTTTAGCTTTCTGAATGTATAGAATTAAAAGTAACTCTTTAAATTTTAATTCACAAATCTCTCTCACTCTCTCTTTTCTTTTTCTTTTTTTTTTTTTGATTTTCTTTGGATGAATGCTAAAAATAAATAATTCATGAGATGACTAGTTAAAAAAGAGAGTATTGTTGAAGCATTTTTTTTAAAAATAGCTAGTTAAAATAAAAAATATTATTTTTAGATATATTTTGACTAGCTATTTTAGAAAGTAGCATTAGAAATGCTCTAATACATCATTAAAATCCACAATCCATGGTTTACAAAATGACACAACATTTTAAATTTGAAGAGGTTAATACATTGCACCAAAATATATTCTAATATGTTTTGTTTAATATAATAATAAGTTGAACTAATATGCCTTGTATTTAATATAAAGATAAGCCGAGGTGACTCTTTCACAAAAAATTATTTCAAATGACAATCACATACTTCAGACTTTCACCGTGACTTGAGTATTTGTAAATTTATGGATCCGCTAACTTATTATTCTCAGAGGGAATGTAACAATTTCGGGCAGTGATTAAAAAATACTAATTTATAGAATCAAAGATATTTAAGTAATCTTTTTCTAAGCCTCCTTGTCAATTTATATAATTGCATATACAATCATGTCATGACCCTTGTTGGGTGGTCATTCTGTTCCTCTCTCCCATATATAGAGACAGGGAGGGGCTGTGGTCTTTGAGTCTTTCAGAGTGATGGGTAGAGGACGAGCACCTTGTTGTGACAAGAGCAAGGTGAGGAAGGGTCCATGGAGCTCTGCAGAGGACTTGAGACTTATCTCTTTTATTCAGAAGCATGGTCATGGCAATTGGCGATCTCTCCCTAAACAAGCTGGTATCTCTCTCTCTCTCTCTCTCTCTCTCTCTCTCTCTCTCTCTCTCTCTCTCTCTCTCTCTCTCTATATATATATATATATATACCAAAAAGGGACAGCTATTGGTGCATGAATTTCCCATATTGTAGAGAAAGAGAATCTAAGAGATTCCACTTTCATTATGAATCTGAAACTTTTGTATTACGTTCCAGGCCCTCATTCCGCCAAATAAAAGATTCACCAGAAATTCCGAGGTTGAGGATGACATTTGCCATTGTTGTTATTCAACCCAACATTGCATCTAAATAAAGGCCAAAAGGAGAATCCATTTCCACCATTATTGATACCATCCGACCTTTACATATCAGTGCATGACAGTAAATCCCCTGAATTTAAGGCATTAATAACAATGTTTTATTCCATTCTATATAAACAAAACATCAAACTAGACCTTGTTTTTTGCTATCTAGACTAAGCAATGTAAGCATAGCTCTTTTGTTGTTATGTAAGTTTTCTTTATGTTTCTAGAGTACTCATTGCATGAGATTTTTGCCCTTTTTCCCGGGATGCCCTCTGGCATTTTCCTTGTCATTCTTGTATCCGTGATTAGAGAAAATAATTTGGTAGTATTGTTTCTGTCATTACTTTTGGTTACCTACCTTTTCACTCCTTGCTCACAGACTGGCGTACCCAAAAAAATAAAATAAAATAAAATAAATTTCTTAAGGTAATTTGATGATTGTATACACCCTGAATGACAAGAAGCCTGTGGTAACTATGGAATTTACAGAGACAACTTGCAGAATCAAATCATATCCCACTATAAGCAAAGGAGAATTTTTGCTAGTTGACCAGTCACATTAGAAATATAGTAAGCTGCTCTGGCTTTGTGACTAGTGAGTCTTCTTGTTTGTTTGACACTAACCTTGCATATGCTTGTTTTCCAGATTCATGCAATTCAAAGTTGAAGAAAAGTAAGAATGAAAAGGAAAGAAATGAGAGGAAGTGCCAAAACTGGACAAATTTTTCAAAGCACTAAACCTTGGAAATTATATCAAGTAATGAATTGAAAAGAAATGTAGATTAATACATTAGAGGAAAAAGAAAAGTAAAACTTTCAGCTTCAGAAGTGGTTGGAGAGTAGAATTTAGTAGACCCCATTGGTCCAACAAGAAAAAATAAACCAAATACTAATAGTCCTTCTTTTGTTGTTTTTGTAGGGTTGTTGCGGTGCGGAAAGAGTTGCCGTTTGAGGTGGATTAATTACCTGAGGCCTGATCTGAAGAGAGGGAACTTCACCAAAGAAGAAGAGGAAACCATAATTTATCTACATCAGTCTTTGGGAAACAAGTATGCAGGCCCCTACCATAGGATCTTCATTAAACTATGTTTGCTTTAGTCATACATATTAATTTCTTTAGCTTTTATCAATATTGATACCTTATAATGAATGCAGGTGGTCAAAAATTGCATCTTATTTTCCAGGAAGAACCGATAATGAGATTAAGAATGTGTGGAACACATATTTGAAGAAAAGATTGATTAAAACAGATGCAGATGCCAAAAATCACAATGATGAAACCAAGCAGTTTTCAAGAACATCTTCCTCTTCCCCCTCCTCTTCATCTAGTTCATTCATGTCGCCATATGGCCGCCAAGATACAGGAGAGGGACCTGAGGATGTAGATGATCAAGGCTGTTTGTCCAAGAGGCCTCATGAATATATGAAGGTGTTGGAGAAGAAACAAGAAATCCTTAGTACTGATGGGTTAGCATCAAGTTCTTCCTCCATTTCTTCTCATGCATCAAATTACTCAAACTCCAGTCCAGTTGATGCTTCAATGCCAAAAGAAAAAGTGGGTTCCTTGAATAACCAGAGTTTCAATTCAGATCAGGTGATTGAAATTCCCTTGGTGTCTGATATTGATGATATCTGGGACTTGTTGGATCACTTGGATCCTTTGCAGTCCAATGAATACCAACCACAAGAGTTTGAGGCTTCCCAAGGCTCATATGATAGAGAAATTGAAAGCAGGAAGTGGTTGAGATGCTTGGAAAATGAGCTGATTGGACTAGAGGCAACAAGTGATGGAGGCTACCACCATGGTCACAATCCAGCAAAAGATGCTGCAGCTGACCAACTAGACTCTGAGATGATGTTAGGTCAGGAGATTGATGGTGGCAAGGGTTATTTTCAGAAGTGGCCCTCTCCACCTAAAAAGTTTGGAATCTAAAGTCAATTCAAATGATTGGGTCTTACAAGGCATGGCAGAATTGACAAGTTAGCTAGTAGCTTTTGTACTTTTTAAGTAGGTAAATACATATATATATATATATATATCACATGTAAACCAATGCAAAATAGGTCTTTATAATGTATGATGATTTGGCTCTTTTCCTTCTAAATTCGTGTGAACATACAATGCAGACTAGCCACACAGCAAATTCTTGCATTATCCATGTGTTTGACAGTATCAAAATTTCGTAGTGGGTAGATGATACTCTCCACTTACTACCAGAAACAATTAGAGAAATAGTCTTCAATCTGTCCCTACGGTAGGGAGAATAAGAACTCTAATGTAAACTGGGAAGTACAAAAGCTGAATTAAGGATGTGCCCGGTCAAAAATCAGAGCACTACCTCAATGTCCAATTAAATATCAAAAACGAAAATTTGATTCTTCATAATTTTTACATAAAACTCCATCACAATAACAGGTGTTACGGCCGGACGCTTGTCATTTAACCAAAAAGTTTAAAATATTAGGTGGTGTTACTTATTCTTCTTATATGACCCAAGACTTCTCTCCTCCTATCCGATGTGAGATCGTGACACACTTCCCCAACTAAATTAGTGACGCCCTGCTCTGATATTACTGTCATTGGCCAGACGCTTGTCATCCAACTTAAAAATTTAAGATGTTAAGTGGTACTGTCTACCCTTCTTATATGACCCAAAACTTTTCTTCTCTTATCCGATGTAAGATCGTGACACATAATAACTGTATTTTTAAAATTACAAGTAAAAAAAGGTGAGTGTTTTGGTTTGAAACCAAGGGATCACAAACAGCCGCGTATGAAAATTCTTCACAAAAAAATTTGTTTGTATGTCATTTCTCATCTAAGAAAGTCAGGACAAACGAATCACAAAAACAATTTAGTAACTCTCAATATTGGTAAATGAACTTGAAGTAACGGAAGGTACTAGTAAAACAAAGTGAATATATATTTACAATATAAGGCATTTTAGTCCTAATTTTTTATTCATTAAATTTTTATGTGAAATATCTTACAGATACTATCAATTTTATCCAGTGATAGTGTCTTGTGCTGGCATTCTTGTTCTTGCCACTAGAGGTGCCATTGTTCTGGTATGCACTATTCATTGTGAGCTTCTTGGTTTTCTTCTTTAGTTGTTTATGAGATTCTGTTAAGTATACTACCCATTTATTCCTATAATCTTCTTCATATTCTTCAACTTCTTAGAGCTGAATTTTAGAACTAAAAATTGTTGTTTAACAAAGCTTGAATTCTCTATCCACAAGAGCATCACCTTTAACTAGGATTTATACATTTTAACTGGTCCTTAGGAAGGATTATGCTGTCTAATCATTTGTTAAATGGACATTTCACCATAGCTGTCGTTTCATCTCCTGTTATTGAAGAGAAATACTGCACTATTTTAGCTTCATTTGCCATTCAATGGGACCTTAGGGTCTATCCCCATTGTTCCCTCTTTCATAATGGCTGTTTTTGTTCTAATTGATCTTCTCCTCTTTGGTTTTCTTATTGTTTTGGGTTGTCTTGATCAATTTTCTGAATATTTGAATGATATTGTAGTATACTCGATAGATTCTTAGGTTTCAGACTTTGCTCATTTGCTTTCCATTTACTTATCTCTGTTTTCCCATTGTTCTTTCTGACTCTATCAACCCTCTTTACTGTCTCTTGGGTTCCTTGATGTGCCCTCCCTCCTTTTTTCTTGGAGAAAAACAGGCTGGTGGCCCATTTTATCCACACTCTACAGGCAGGAGGGACAGTAACAGGTCATACTTTTTCCAAAGCAATGGCTGAGATACCAAGGCCGGATTGGCAACATTTCTGAAACACTTTGGTTATTTGCCCTCAGAGAATTCATTGAAAGGGAAACAATCAGCTCTTCGATATTCACTCATTCCACACACTTATTCAGGTTGTATCAACTTCAGTGAAATGAATTCCCACTCATAGCTTAATCTTTTACATTCTGAACATGGACATAACATTGGGAAGATTGGTTGTGAATTCATCCAACCACGACTTCACAACTTCCTGGGAACAGAACAGCCAGAACTGGCCATACCTTCTGATTTTGTTGCTGAGATAAGTCTGATTTGTGGAGATAGTAAGAGCACCTCGTCTAATGGAGCTCCTTCTCCCGTGAGATCAAGGATTATGATGGAGTCAACAATGGGGATGACATATTACCAGGGACTGTCTTCTTCAATTTCATTAGGATCAATCGTTGGCACACAATACTATCAGAGTTTGCTGAAAGGGAGAGGGCTTCTCTTTGCTGATCAACAGTTGATGGCCAGTGAGAAGACTACTTAACTGGTGAGGGCATAGGCATCTGATGATGGCACAACCTTTTGAATTGATTTTTCCAGGGCTATGGTGAAGATGTCTAACCTTGCCATTCTGACTGGAT
Source organism: Euryodendron excelsum (assembly GCA_033060915.1). Taxonomy (NCBI): domain Eukaryota; kingdom Viridiplantae; phylum Streptophyta; class Magnoliopsida; order Ericales; family Pentaphylacaceae; genus Euryodendron; species Euryodendron excelsum. The sequence continues at coordinate 13,862,048 of CM065381.1, read as the reverse complement.
TTCAAGGATAAGTCTGGCTCTATTGCTCCAGGCTTGTCAGTTCCAATTAACAGAATCTGCCAAGGACCTTGTTCTCATGTTACAAATTTGAGTTGATGTGTTACTTTTCCTTCCAACTTCTGTATCTGATTTAACAGACAGGTGACTATTTTTTGTTATGGTCTTGCCTGTACCCCATCTAAATGGTCGTATTATGGGGTATTTATTAACAACTTATAGTTTGCTCCTGCATGTTAGGTTCATAGTGAAGAATCTGAAGGTAGAATTGTATAGAAGTGAGGGTTGTTTAGTTGTTATACCTGGAAACATGCTTAGCCATTCTGATTGGAAAACATAATAGCTATTACTGATTTCTCTCTCAGATGCAATACACGTTTGAAGCAGAATAAAACATGAAGCAGAATCATTGAAATTTTTGTAAGGCAGAACAAACTCAAATTTCCTTTTGAAATAATACAAAAAGTTTGGGAAATTTTATGAGGAAAAGAAATAAAATAATTATCATAGACAGATCAGTTTTCTCCCTTTTCCCTCCTCTTTTCCTTTCTCTATCATTTTCCTTCTCCTTCCATCTTTCCAAGAACCAAACGAGCCTCAAACTTCCAACAAATTTTCTTCTGAGATGTGGCAGAGCCTGACTCTATATCCTTGACTAATGCTGCTAATTAAACAAACATGTATTATCACCTTATTGGAAAGAAAAAGAGAGAGAGAAACAAAACTAGAAAGAGAAAATGATGAAAACAGAGGTAACCTTACAATGATTATCAAAACTGTAAGAGCAAAGTCTACAAGTTCTACACATATAGTACAGTGACTAGTGTTTTCTTTTTCTTTTTTTTTTTTTTTGTGTTGTGCATAGAATTCAATGAACAACTCTAAGCCATCCAACTTACCAAAACAGAATAAAAAAAATCTAAGCTGTCTTAACATCCTCTCCCTGTTATACCCCAAGCACATCGCCAAAAAGATCCAAAGTTTTCTAACTTCTTTTGTTTGGTAAGTGAAAAATTATATTTAACAGCAAAACAAATTGAAGTTTCTCAGCATATGATCTATTTTGGTTGCCATGCGAGAGGATAAGAACATATCAACAATTCTATCAAAAGAGGCATAAAGCAGGAAAATAATTGATATGTACAGCATGTCAATCCTAACCAAAAAAAAAAAAAGAAAACGATTCAACAGCATCCAAATGACCTGCAAGCCAAACTTTATGCTTTGAAAGGTCTGTATTGGTGAGACAATATAATTTTAAACACCTAACTTCATCATTCTTAGGATTCTTTCTAACAAATGAATCTCAAGGAGCACAAAAGCACAGAGGTTTTCTCAAACCTGAAACTAGTCAGAGTAAGTAACATGTAGGTGTGTATGCGAGATTTAAACACTTAAATTTATCACATTCTCAGGATAGATTTTAACAAATGAATCTCAAAGGAGCACAAAAAATAAAACTAGTCAGAGTAAGCAATCCACATCTTGAGACAAACATGTATTGCATTTGAGAGAGGAGAGAGAGTTCAGTAACATTGCTATTGCGTTTTTCAATCAGAATGGCTAAGCAAGTTTTCACGTATAACCACTAAACAACCCAGGTCACTTCTACACAATTCTACCTTCAGATTCTTCACTAAGAACCTAACATTCAGGAGCAAACTGCAAGTTAGTAATAAAGGTCCATAATCCAATTGTTTGGATGGGGCATAGGCAAAATAGGGTGACAAATAAAAGTCATCTGTCTGTTTAATCAGATACAGAAGCTGAAAGGAAAGTAAACGTCAACTCAAATTTGTAACAAGAGAACAAGATCCTTGGCGGGGTAATTGGCACTGATAAGCCTGGAGCAATAGAGCCGGACCTGTCCTTGAGATCCAGTCAGAATGCCACGGTTAGAAATCTTCACCATAGCCCTGGCAAAATGAATTCGGAAGGTTGTGCCATCATCAGATGCATATGCCCTCACCAGTTAAGCAGTCTTCTCACTGGCCATCAACTGTTGATCAGAAAAGAGAAGCCCCCTCCCTTTCAGCAAACTCTGATAGTATTGTGTGCCAACGATTGATCCTAATGAAATTGAAGAAGACAGTCCCTGGTAATATGTGATCCCCATTGTTGACTCCATCATAATCCTTGATCTCATGGGAGAAGGAGCTCCATTAGACGAGGGGCTCTTACTATCTCCACAAATCAGACTTATCTCAGTAACAAAATCAGAAGGTATGGTCGGGTCTGGCTGTCCTGTCCCCAGGAAGTAGTGAAGTCGTGGTTGGATTATTTCACAACCAATCTTCCCAATGTTATGTCCATGCTCAGAATATAAAAGATTAAGCTATGAGTGGGAATTCATGTCACTGAAGTTAATAAGACCTGAGTGAGAAAAAGTGCGGAATGAGTGAATACTGAGAAGAGAGAGATTCCCTCTCACTGAATCCTGAGGGCAAATGACCGAAGGGGTTTAGAACTGTCGCCATCCAGCCCTGTTATCTCAGCCATTGGTTTGGAACAGTATGATCTGCTGCTATCCCTCCTGCCTGGAAAGACTGCAGAGAACAGGCTACAAGCCTGTTCTTTCCAAGAAAAAGGAAGGACACATCAAAGAACCTAAAAAACAGGGGAGGGTTAATAAGAGCCAGAAAGAACAATGAAAAACAGAGATGAGTAAATGAGAAGGTAATGGGAAAAGTTTGAAACTGAAGAATCAATCAAGGATAATGCATTAACATCCAAAAATTCAGAAAATTGACCAAGAGAAGTCAAACAAAAAGAAACCTAAAGAGGAGAAGATCAATTAACAAAAACAGCCATTACGAAAGAGGGAACAATAGAGAAAGACCATAAGGTTCCATTGACCGGCAAATGAAGCTAAAATAAAGAGGCATTACTCTTCAATAACAGGAGCTTGTAAAACAACTATGGTGAAATGCCCGTTTAACAAGTCATTCGAACTGCATAATCCTTTCTAAGGACCAGTTAAAGTGCACAATCCTAATTAAGAGTGATGCTCCTTTGAATAAAATATTCAAGCTTTGTTAAACAAAATTTTTTAGTTCTAAAATTCAGCTCTAAATGCCTAACAAAGCTCGAAGAATATGAAGAAGTTTAATGGAAAAACTGGTTAGTGACATAGTGTACTTAACAGAATTCCATGAACAACTAAAGAAGATAATCAAGAAGCAGACAAGGAATGGTGCATCCCAGAACAATAGCATCTCTAGTGGCAAGAACAAGAATGTCAGCACAAGATACCATACCCTGGACAAGCGTCTTCAAGCTATTCTTGCAGAGTGTCAGTAAAATTGAAGCCCTTCAATGTCTTGTTCGGTATGGCATCTTTCTCAATAGAGTGATTCTTAATCCCATAGCTGTTGTCCAAAAGTATTGCAGCATCGAAACCCCGCAAGCAAAATTAAAATCACACAATCAAGAACACCAAAATATGCAAATAATCAAGGATAGAAACTGAGTACGCATGTTAAAATCAGAGAACTCCATCCAGAATTATGATAATCCTCAACATAAAAGTACAAGAAAGAAAACCCCAGAAGTGTATCAATATCAAGAAACCCATTTAGAAGGAATATAATCCACAAAATCAAGAACAAAGCCAGTAGAACAGAATACCCTATTAATTTCACGAAACCTGCGCCAAATCTTCAAAGCCCAGGACAAGAAAAGCTGAATATCAGATCGTGGTTGGATGGAAAAAGCAGAGATATGATCAAAATGCACTGGAACAAAAATGTCAGATGCAAGAACAGCAAAGTACGACCAGGGCAAAGAAAACATGTTCAACGGTCGGATCAAAAATGATAGAAGAAAAAGAAAAAGAAAAAGAAAGCGTGAAATTAAGAAGAGAAACATCAAACCTGAATGAAGCACTCGTGGAAGAAAAGGCGGAGGATTTGTGCAGTGGCATTCTTGTTTCGAGCCAATATTCACGCCATTGCCGATCCCAGAAGCTTAGAAAATGGGAAAATCCTAGAAAGATACCTTCAGTAACAGATGACATCCTCTGTTTAGCCTTTTGGGTACGTTAGAGAGAGACAAGAAACGAGACCAACAGCACCATCAAAACCCATCTATGCCTTACGGTGTTTGATACAATCTGAAGAAAGAGTTCTTAATCAAATTCTTCTCCTTAACCAAGTTCTTATCAGTGTTTGACATGAATGAAGATCTTTCTTGCAGAGTAAACACAAAATTTATCTTCTCAAATCGAAAGTTGACGAAGCAATTATACAGAGAGAGAGAGAGAGGACAAAAAGGCGGGAACAGGTGTTTGGGGTTTCTCGTGAAGATGAAAAATAATAAGCGGTTGTGTCGTAATAATTCTTAAATAGTGGGACGTGATCAGTAAATATATCAGTAATTAAAATTTATAGAGTAGTAAAAAAATTTTAAAAAAATAATCTATTAGATTTTATCAAGTAATTTTTTTTTTAAAAAGTTTCTTCATTACTTTACTAATTTAAAGTTGGTAATTTATTCACATACACATGCATGATTTAATAAGAATCACCACAAAAATTACATTGTGTTTAAAATGCTTAGATTTGATGGGATTTGATGAAATTGAGATTAGATAATAGCATTTGTTATGTTTGGAATGGTGGGATTTCAAAATGGGATTTGATTTGGCGTAATTTGAAAGGAAAAAAAAAGCCACCTTCAAATCTCTTCAAAAACAATTGAATTTTAACGAAATTAAAAAGGATAAGACATAAGCTACTCTACTTACCTAGATTGCCCCTCATCTTTTTTTTATTGGTTACCTACTAGTTTACGTCAACTCTATTTCATCAGAGATATCAAATATATTTATATTTTTTTTCTACAACTTTCTCTAAACTTATCTCACTATTCAATGGTCAAAGGTTATGCGCCAAATAGGCATTGTAAGTAAACTTTTAAAAAGGTTCGATTTAACTCTTGAAATCAAATTGATGAATATGAACAATTTGAAAGAGAAAAGACAATGAGAATATTTTAACTCTCTTTCAGCCGAAGGCATTTCAATAATTAAGTTAGCAAGCTTAATCACAATAAATTGAATAAGATATTGAAGAACTAGAACTCAAGTAAACGTAACTTACACATTTAGTGCATGAAGGTATTTATAGTTTTCGAAATGTCATATTCCTTTTAAAAATTAAAGTTACTTTCCTTCTCAGAATCGTTGTTGATAAAATTGGTTTAATACTTTAGACTTATTTTTATTTGTCCTAATTCGCTTAGAAATAAAATTTATATTACAAATTTCATTAGTCCATATACCTTTTAAATTACGATTCATGAGCCAATCACTTTGCGCTTCCACCTTTAATCGGCATGAACTTCATCTGATAAGTCGGTAACCATGGACCAACCTTACTAAACTGGTCCCTCCTGATCTTGGACTTGGCTCTTATTGAGCCGACAGGTATGTGATATGTTTTTTAATTCTTTCTTATTTGTTGCTCCTTTTTTTTGTTATATATATAACATATATCTGCTAATTCTTACATAAATGATCAATGAGAAGAATGTTCCCACTTCAACGTTTGGCCATTAGAATGTGAACTCTTTACATTACTTCAATGTTTGGCCATTAATTGATCAATGAATCAATTAAGTTTTTTACATTACTTTTTATTTGTCTACTTTCTTTCTGCCTCCATTACCTTAAACTTCAAACAAAATAAAATTTTAAATTATGTGCTAATTTTAAATCAAAAGCTATGTGATATGCATGATTGGTACTGATAATTTGTTTTACTTGCAAAATATCTCTTTAGTGCTTTAACTAATATAAGTCATAAAGATTGCTTTCAATTTCTTTATGTTTTGACAAAATCTAAATGTTAATGGATGAGACTAAAGCAAATTACAACATTAAATTTAGAACTTAAATCAATAACTAAACTCTAGTTTACTGTGAAGTGGAATAGGAAGAAAAAAAGATTTAGAAAAAGTGGTAATGAGTAAAAATAAAGAAGAAACAAAGTAATAAGAAAGTTTCATTTTTCTGTCCGTAGTTTAGGTACTAATTATAGAGTATTAAATTACATTGAATAATATAGGAGGTAGTCTTGTTCCATTTCCTATAAGCAATATGGTTCCATGGGTGATACTCTTGGAAGAATGAGATTTAAACTCTACAATTAATTGCATGTTTTGACTTTAGAGGATCTGGATTCATCAAAAAAATGCATTCATGGAGAACAAAGGCATTAGACCACTATATGTGGAGATTAGAGTTTTTCATTGAATTTCATGACTGCATCCATGAATTTGTGTTTACCAAGTGTACTAATGCTTCCTATTAATCTCACCATAGTAGTTGTTTTAATTTTTGTGTTATTCCGTTTTATTTTCTATAAGCTCATCTATCAATTTTATTATTTAAACATATATAGATGAACAACACTGAGGATTTAGAACAAATAAGAGGAATGGCTGTTGGGGCTATAGTTGTCTGTAAAAGTTTTTCCTTTCCAATTCTTTATAAAATCAAATGAAAATATTGGAATCTTTTCCTTTTAAGTCCAATTAGTTCCAAACACAAAAAATGAAATTTCTTAAAATTCCTGTCCTTCAATTTCTCATTCTAAAATCCAATTCCCACAAGGATTTAGTTCCAAACACAGTGTTAGTTTTTTTATTTTTGTTTGGTTTGAGTCGTCTGACCCAAACAATTTGTTTGGAAATTGGGGAAGGGAAGGGTAGTGGAAATTACTGTTTGCTATCATTTTCTTATTTGGTTTTGAAAAAAAAAAATATAGAGAAAAAAATGAGAGAGAAAGAGATCGCATTGATTTAAAAAAATTTTCTCCTTTTTTTCTTCCATTATTTTTCATTTTCTCTTTCTCTTCCCTCTAGGGGAACCAAAAAGTTTAACAAGGGGGGTCAAGGTAAAAAAATTTTGAATTTTTGTAGGTAAAGAAATTTTTTTTTTAATTTTGAGGGGATGAACACGTTATTTCTTATTATAAATACCTAAAATCTAGTAAATTTAAACAGAATTTCATCAAAGTAGAGCCCCACTATCCACAGTCCCTGCTTCCCTCCCCCTCCCTCTCCTGAGCTCCAAACAGGCTGTTAGTTTAAAGACTGCCCAAAACATCAACAGCCTTTCAATCCCATAGCAAAAGAAGCCTACGAGCCTTAGTCCATTTTTTGGTACTTCAGAATGAAAAAAAGCAGAAGTACCAGCCAGTCCATGATCACAAGGATCAATGGACAAGCCCAGGACCAGGCCCAAGCCAAAGCCTGTTCATAACTCTCTCCAGGCGTCGTGTTCTGTTACCAGAGGGAGGAAAATCGAAGGCGGGAGTGATGGGCAGCGAGAGGAAGTCCAAGGAGGAGGAGAAGCAGAAGAAGAAGAAGAGAAGTTCCCTTTATGACTCCGAAGGTCCTTGATTCTCTCTTTCTAACCCTCTCTCTTCATCTCTCTATGTAAATTCTTTATGATCTTACAGATGGATGAGTATATATCCTCTGTATCACTTATCTTGGTTTATTTTTGTAATTCGATAGATGACGGAAAAAGCAAAAGGCGTAGAACTGTAGAAGATGAGGAAGCCAAGAGCAGTAAGAGCGAAAAGAAAGACAGATCCAATGAGAAAAAGAAATCTCATAAATCTTCGAGACACCATACTGATAAAGGTATACACATTATGCTTTTTTGTTTTTTTATTGTTTATTTTTTTTATTTATCATGTTTTTGTAGATTCCTTGTTTAGTATTTATTGCTTTGCAGGAGGACAATATTTTGGTTTTTTTAAACTAATTTTTACCTACTTTTTTCCCCCTAATGTGTTCCAAGTCCAAATTGGGAGGTTTTCTTTTCTAAAATCAACCGAATTGGTATTTGGTATTAGGGTTTAATATATATATTGTTGTGAAATTTGGGCTATAGAATAATGTTGAGTGCCACAATAATCATAGCTATCACTATGACCACTTTGATGTATTTCAAGAAGCTCCTTTTTTGTTTTGTTTTTGTGCTTCGGAAAAGAATTTCAAGAAGCTCTAATTAAATGTCTTCTTATCTGGTATTACTGTTTTTGGTTTCACTTTTTTCATTATAAGCCTTACATGAAACCCAAATTCGTCAGTCATGTTTTTTCAACCATCATGTAGTTGGTCCCAGGGGTATAAATGGCTCAATTTGATGGGTTACATTGGCGATGGGTTTTTGTTTGTTCGTATCGTTATATTTTTTTTATTAGAGCTACCTCAACATCTTGAGTTTTGAGTCACACGAGGAGTAATTCAGGAGAGAAGAACCTAAACTGAAGAGGGTAAAGGATTGGAAACCACCCTCATATGGAAAGCGTAATTGGATGAGTTTATTGCCACTGATGGGCTATACAAAGCTTTGGTGACCTCTACTGGAATATGCAAATGCCAGGAGACCAATTTGTTTTCCAATGTAGGGATGGATTGGCAGTGTATGAGCGGGGTGTATTAAAGCAGGCACTTGTTAGATTCTTCTATTTCTTGTCACCTAAAACAAGAAGTGTACGGAAATGGTCAATTGGTATTACGTGGAGTGATGCTTTAGTTTCAAATGGAACAAGGATGCAACTGCTTTAATTATCACCAACTTTTTCCAAAGAAGCCTCGGACCCCTTTTATTTAAGAATTAAAAAAAAAAAAGAAATGACAATGATATGCAGCTTTTAGGGGGCATGTACAACAAGCTCATTGCAAAGGTCCCGACAATATTGCATTGGTTCTACCCTCTTTTTTTCTAGGCCACCTTTTCCCAAGATATAGATTATGAGTTTCATAATTATCTAATGAATGAATGATGCAAGACTAAGAAGTAGCAACTCAGAAACATGTATTCAGATAACATAGAAAAGGCTTCAGATTATTTTAGCCAGGATTCTCTTTCTACTTCTCTGTCACTTGGACCTTTGGGCTGCGAAGGTTATTAGGTTCAATGATTTAACTTTCCTGTTCATTCCACTTAATGGTGGATAGACTGTCCACCGACTGCCACTACTCACTTCTATCTAGGCTGCGCTCTAACTAGATAAGAGCTTGGTGGTGCAACCAAATGAAATATTAGATAATAACAAATGCGTTTATAGAGGTTTTTCCTAAATTTCTTGATGATGAGGCTGGAAACTCCTGACAATATTTTGGAATTATAGGAAAAGTGTCATCTCGACAGCTGGTCTAATTGCTCTTCATTTTTATAGAGACTTTGTTCACTTTATCATGAAACTGTATGTGCGGATATATCTTGATGATTTGTTAAATCTGCAAATATTGATAATCACTTCATCCATAATTTAAGGAACTGGAATTTTTTTCCTTGTTTATTTTCCGTGCTGTGTGATCAAGTACCCCGTTTCAGTTATCTTCTTTTTGTAGTTTGGATTCTAGCTCTAATTCCAATGATCCAAATATTGATAATCACTTCATCCATTATTTAAGGAACTGGAATTTTTTTCCTCGTTTATTTTCTGTGCTGGGTGATCAAGTACCCAGTTTCAGTTATCTTCTTTTTGTAGTTTGGATTCTAGCTCTAAATCCAATGATCCTTCTACTAATTTTCCTGAAAATGAGGCTTTAATAGAATTAGGTGTTATACTGATCTGCTGATATTGCTCCAGAAAAGAAGTCGAAGGAGAAGCAGAAGAGTAAACGCGACAAGCATGATGGTCACTCGGTGAGTTTTCTTATTTAGTCCTATTCACTTGAAAATGTTGAAAGCTGTGGTTTTTTCCCATGTTATAGAGTGAGATCAAAGTTTGTTTTGTTGGCTTGTTTTTTAGTCTTTTACCTATCACTCTATATAATACTACTTCCATTTAAGGCAGTGAACTGTAGGTATATTAAGGGCTGGACTTATCATGTTTCCTATTAATCTGAATGATTTTTGTTGTTTTGTATGTTGAAAGTTAGTTTGGCCATTTTTTTGGCTGCAGTTACAGTCATGGGCATCTAGACAAACCCTGTTATGCACATAAGATTAACTGTAGCTTCTACTTTTGATATCCTATACCTAAGCTCATATTTTTTGTAGGTTCTTATTTGTTAGTAAACCATAGATATCAAATTGATTCAGAACCCTATTTTGGGATTAGGATTATAGGATACCCTAGTCACTTACAAGAAAGGGACCTAAGTTTCCAAAGAAAATTAAAGTTGGAGTGTAGATATCTGCAGATGGGCTACCATCAGATACTGGAAGTAGACCAACTAAAGGAAAATCTCATAAAATTTATCAATCGGTACATGTTGTCTCCTTTCTTTCTTCCAAGCTCTAGTTATGATGCAGACAATGGAAACTGAGATGGGGTTTAAGGACATCTGTTGAGAATAGAAAGATAGGAAATCTAGGGGTTTGTTTCCTTATCAATTAGATGTACCTTCTTGCTTTTGAAAATCAAACGAATTTGTTGCTCCAAAATCAAGACAAAGACTTGATAATAGTTGATGCTGTACGTTGGTATTTCTGCTGGTTGTAAAGAATGTGCTCAGGGGAGCACGTGGCTGTGAAGGTTCTTATGTGTTTTCCGTCGGTTGATCTGAAAGGAAAGTACTTTTTCTTTTTTTCTTTTTAATCTAAGGGCACAACAATCATAATTGAGACAGAATGTAAAATGCATTGGCATAAACCTAAAGCTTCATTCATGGATTACCCCGCTAAAGTTCTGTAATTATTTATTTTTTTATATTGATGAAATCAAGACATTTTAACACTTCAATTGCATTGTTGGATGAGACACCAGTGTCTTCCCTTGTTTCAGCTTTAGTTTGATTATACAACTGTAAATGTTTGGTGGTGAGAAAATTTTTTATATTAGCATATTTATTGTTTGGATATGCATATTGTGTCCTTAATTCTTGCTATATTCTTTTTTTGTTCTCTCAGAAACTAAAGTTCCAAGAGCTGTCTACCGATGACTACTTCTCTAAGAACAATGAATTTGCAACCTGGCTGAAAGAAGAGAAAAACAAGTTCTTTTCAGATCTTTCATCTCAGTCTGCACGTGACCTGTTTTCACAATTTGTCAAGGACTGGAACAGCCAGAAGCTTGAATCCCGGTACTATGAGGGCATTGAGACTGCACCTCGGACTGCCCATAAGTGGAAGATTAAGCAGTAGTAGGATTCCTGTACTGGTCATTATGCTCTGTTTTCTTTTCTTTGGCTTTTCTATTTGCTGATTTGCAGCCTACTTTGTAAAAGGATTTAGATGTTTTCTCCATATACACAAGGCCAGTTACATCTACAAGGTTCCGTGAGGTTGTTTTTAGTTTAAGTGTGCCTGCACAGAATAGAATCCCGGAATATGTTGCAGATATGCCAATGCCTTTTATTGATTTTGCGATAAGTTAACTAAGGATGGAGATGTGATCTGTTCTGTATTGCAGCATCCGCATGCAGTGCCCGTCCTGCATGCTAACATGCTGTTATAGTCATCATCAATCTGTTTTTCATTATTACTACATTTTAAGGATCCGAGTAATAAATGTTTCGGATATTGATACGCTTATCACAGATCAGAGTTGTAACATTTCCACATATGTAAACTTGAATTGTTTCTGGGAGCATCACATCCTGACTGAAAATTCCTGGTGTATAACTGCTTCTCTCATCTATGGCAGCTACTAACTTTTAGGCTTTTCATTTTCTTCTTCCTGATCCTCCTCAGCCTTTTTTCTGTTCATGAATGTAAGTGTAAATGAGAGATCCTATTTTTTTTTTTATATACTTAGTTTTCCTTGTGCAGCGCACTTAAAATGGCAACATTAAACTGCATTTTCAATGAATTGGAGTTCAATTAACCCCCAAGGGGCAACTAAGATGTTCTTGCTCTGCGTTTTGGAGGATGTCTAGATGTTTTCAGGCTTCAGTATCTTTAATTCACATGGTTTCAACAGTTCTGGTAGTTGCTTTCTCATGCAGATCTGTTTCTCACTGAGATTTTCACCGTTTAGGGCCATTAAAAGCATGGTAATTGCATTACTCCAATAGTATTAAAGAATAACCCGTTAGTCTTTCTTCTTCTTCTTCTTCTTCTTCTTTTCCCCATTTCTTCTATGAACACAGGCGAATAATAAATACTGGCATGATTTAAAGTGTGATGAAGTCTTGATGGCTCTCTGCAACTCCATTTTTTGTTTACTGTTTACTCTGTCCGTAGATCTTTTGAAGCCAGTTCTCTTATTACACTGTAGGAATCTTGATTATCAATCATTGTTGATGATACTAAAAACCTATTTTTTGTTTCATTTGGTGACGTGTGAGGCTATGTATATAATTTGTACTGTAAATAGCTGCAGCAGTGAAGTTGGAGCTGAGGATGATTTTCTAAAGTTGTGTGTGGATCAGGGATTTGGTGATAAAAAATAAAAAAAATAAAAAGATAAGAAAAAAGAACAAAAATATTCTATCATTTTATTCCTTTTTTTCTATTTTTTTTAATTTTTTTTGATTTTTTTCTTAATAAATCTGAATTTCACACGCAAAATCAACAAATCACGGGCGGTGCAAAAAGTGCCATGAAGAAATGTACAAACAGTACTTCATATTAAACTAAATTTGCTATGTATATGATGAGGAAAATGTTACAAGAGGTTATGATTAGATCACAGGACTGCTTTAAATGAGAAAATCTTCTACAGAGAAGAAGACGATGATTTCTGATTTTGAAACAGTATCTCCTTTTTATTTTTTTCAAGGATTTTAAAATCAAATCTAGCGAGGCAAAGCACGGACTTTGATCCAATGAATTCCATTAATTAGTACGTAGACTAAATAATGTCATATCAGTTGTGTTACTAAAATTATATCATTTTACATTAAAATTTATTTTCTTACGTACAACTATTCTATTAAACTTTAAGAAAGTTTTAAAACAATGTATCTAATCCCTTTATTTTTTTATATTTTAATTGATGTGAATAGAATGAAGAGGATCTTAATTCGTATAGTACTTAGGCTTCATTGAGGCAAATATATTTTACTACAAATTAAGATACCATGGAACCTAAATGTTGATATTCTTACCAATTTAATCTTATGGGAAATTGAGAGTAATGAAGGGAAATATATTATTAATTGAAGGGCAATTGAGCATATCATTAATTAGAAGTGTCCAATTTTGTAATTGTGGAAACAGGGCTTCATGGTAACTAGTTGTAAGTACTCTAGGTTTTTGCTCTGTAGTCCACGCGTAAAATTGGCCTTTACTTCTTGTGCCATCTCTTGAATTCCATCCTAATGGTATAAAAGAAGGTCCATATGTGTTAAAAATCATCTTGTGACAAATTACAAAGTAAAGAACTAGAAGTCATGGAAATGAGGTTTTTTGGACTCATGTTGTTGCTCCTCCTCTTGGCTTTTCGTAAAACACTCACTCTCTCTCTCTCTCTCTCTCTCTCGTGGAATATTTGGATGCAGTTTTTTTAGTAGTTTATAATTTTTTTAAATTGTGTTTAGCTCACTGCTTAAGAAAGTGACTTTTTAAAAGTAGGTTAAGCTTTGAAAATTCATTTAAAAAAGTGAGTTTTTAGAACTAGTTTAAACTTTTGGTTTATAACTTTTTTAAGTTGCAATCCAAACATCCTCTCAATGTGGTTTTGACTTATTAATCAGTTTTTTAGTCTCTAGATTTGTTTATTTTTTTGAAAAATTTCCCTAAAAAATGATACTTGCTAGTAAAAATTGTCAAAAAATATCAAGAAAGTTAATTTTAGTAGATTCACCTAATTCCAATTTTTTTTTTACCCAAATTAACAAATTGCATGAGTTGTAAGAAAGTTTCTTGGATTAGGGCCTTAATTACCAATCTAATAGTCTTTTTTTCATGGGTAATGCTAAGAGTCATCGTTTATTTTTACCCAATTTTTATCACGAATAGACACAAGGTAATGGAGTCCACATTATTTAATACATGTTGGATTTACTTACTTGTGTATATTAGTGATGAAAATCCGATAAACAAAACTGGTGGCATAGCATTTTTCTTTTTTTATACACAAGAAAAAATGATATGTTTTGTAGGAGCTCTTAGCTAACAGTATAAGTTTTTGGAACTAGTAGTGACGTGGTTACATGGTATCAGAGCATCAAGTCGGGGAGGCCTCGAGCTCAAGTCTCTCTTTTTGCACTATGTTTCTTTCTATCTCTATATGTTGCATCTCTACGTGCGTGTAAGATGGGATTGCATGTGACGAGTGTATTAGAGAGTTTAAAAAAAGATATGATACTCATCAAAATATGTGTTTATAGTTAGAACTGATCCTCTCTCCAGTAGTCTCTAATTTTCATTTGCATGTGATTGCATTATGCAGAAGAAGTTGTGATGGTGAGTGAAGCAGCAAGGACATGTTACGCACCAAGCCGTAAATACAAAGGTGTATGCTATAACAGTCGCAATTGCCGTATAGTCTGCAAGCATGAAGGTTTCCTAGGTGGGCAGTGCAAGAGGTACAAGTGCATCTGCAGGACCAAATGTCCAAAGCGCCCTCCTAACCCTCCCGGCGGCGGAGATGGTCCTACAGTTCCTAATCCTCCTGATGATGATGGTCCTCCTACTCCTCCCTCTCCTCCAACCATGTAGCTAGAGTTAATATAATAGCTCTCTTAAATTATATATGATGGGAAAAAACCAACATGAATAAAGGTCGACTTTCAATCGCTGCAGGCCGGCCGGTAGATCGATTCTGCTTTAATTAGTCTCTATTGATGAGGCTCAAATTGAGTATTTAGACTTATTAATTTTCTATAATCGATCAACACTAGCTAGCAATGGTGTGAAATATACTAACATGCATATATATACATATATGACTGTCTATAGTGATTACATGGCTAAGATGCCAAGCAAGAAGAAATAAATAAACGAAATTAAAAAAAAAAAAAAAAGATCTACTAATTAAGGAAATCATGGCACTGTCCTCATCATCTCTCTCTCTCTCTCTCTCTCTCTCTCTCTCTCTCTCTCAAGAACCTCTTATTGTTTTAGATCGTTGAGTATGGGGCAAGGTAAGTAACATTGCTAATAAATATATAGGAATTAGTTGGGATTTTGTGAAAGTATTATTTGCATGCATGTTAATACGGCCATTATACGGGGATTCAGTTAACTCACATGTATCAATATATATACAACTTAACAATTACATTGATGGCCTATATAAGCCTTCTGGCATGAGTGAAAATCTTATCCAAGTGTTTAATTTAAGCTCATCATCTATGGCCGCACGGACCAACTTGGGATATTTGGTTCTCTTCTTCTTGGTCATCTTTTCCCGCTTTGCTGTTCATGAATGTAAGTATTAATTCCAATCCGAAGAGCTCCATTTGTTGTGTTCTGTACCTATATATGCTTAAAGTACTATTCCTGTCTGCATTGTGCACGAAACGGCATTATATATATTTCTATCTTTCCAACATCTTTTGTAAATTGAAACCCTGTTGTGATGTTGGGCGTACAACAGGTTTCCAAAACATTCAATCACCTCATTGATAGAGAATACTGGTCCACCAATCAAGGGCTGATCATTTGAACTAGAATGTATCATATATATCTGAGGAATATATATTACCTAAATTCATTATATATATATATATGTGTGTGTGTGTGTGTGTATATTAATTCATGAAGAGCAACCAGTGACTACACTTTTAACATTTTTACTAATCAGTTGGTAATTAGTTTGTGACTCTGCCAGAGTACTACTTTTTAACTTTAATACCGAAGTTTTTGCTGCCAATTAACTGTTGAGAGCTATGGGGGGTTTGCCATTAAGACAAGAAGAAGAAGAAGAAGAAAATTTTAGTCCTATTTTTATAATTAGACTTGATCTATGTTTTCTGTCTTTTCTTAATTTTATTTCTTCTCTGTACAAAATATTTAGGCGGGGACAATAACATCAGCAGCAGCAGCAGCAAAGGTGGCAATGTACTAGTGCGCATCAAGGATGATGCAGCTGGAATTTCAAGGCTAAAGAGTATTGGTGCAATGAGGCTGGGAAGGGACATTAATTTGGTTCCCTGCGCAAAATCAGAATGCTATGGCCCTGTTGAAAGGTGCTGGTGTTGTATATACACAGCTGATAATAGTTGTTGGGCAGAAAAGTCTGATTGTATTCAACACTGTCCATGAAGTAACCCTTGAACATCATCAAACGTACCTACTCTAATATATATATATATATATATATTAAGGAAATATATGGTCATATAAATAAAATAAAGTCTCACACAAGAAGCACAGAGCAATGTTTTTTTGCATTGGAGCAAATATCCCTGTTCTTCTCCCTCTTTCGTGAACTACCAAGAATCGAGTTCATAGGGAAGAAAATAAAGATTGTTTGAAATGCTCTCTCACATACTTTGAGAGAGATGTTTCTTCAATTATATATAGTCACAATTGTATATACAGAAATATGTTTCCAGTTCCAGCAAGCTAAAAGCATCTCCTTTTTGAACTTGTAGAAGTGGAAGGAAATAAATGGAATTATGAGTGATTTCATCTTTCCATGCTAGGTCTTATTACAAAACTTTAAGAAAACAAGAAATATGAAGGAAAAAATATTTATATGATATATTCTTTTTTTTTTTTTCACAGAACAGCGAGTCAAAACATTTAAGAATATACTTCTTTTTACAGTTTCTTCCAATCTCTCTTCATTACCATTTTCCTTTTCCCTCTTATTTTCTTTTTCATTTCTTAATCCTTTTCCTTCAATGTACATCGGATGGGTTTAAATGAGAAAATCTTTTTCAGAGAAACAGATAAACTTCCAATTTAATGAGAACCAAGTCTAGTTATGAAGTGAAGCTTATCTATCCAAGACAACTATTCAGTGAGGTTCTAGAATATCATACATAGAAAAGAGAAATGACTTGAGATCTCAAACCAATCTAACCAGCATATCTAGAGCAACTAATATTTGGGTAGAAGCATTAATATTAGCTATGGAAGCATTAAAATTAGCTAGAACTCTCAGATTCAATGCTATTACAATAAAAGCTGGTTCTTATGTGTTACAAATCATCATGTGAATGAGCTAACAAAGTTGAAGAGCTAGCTAGAAGAAAAAAAAATTCCAGCTAAGGATGGGAGTCATGAGATTCATTGGGCTGATGTTGTTGCTACTCCTCTTGGTTTCTCGTACTCTCGCTCTCTCTCTCTCTCTATTAGTTTTTTAGACGATTTTCACTTTTCTATAAATTGAAACGGGTAATGATATGCAACTAGAAAATTTATACAGAATTTATATTTAGAATGATTTGGTTAAGTTGTGAGCTATCACTTTAAAAAAAAAAAAAATCCACCAAGATATATTTTAGTTATAAAATTGCTACTAACACATTATTCTGGTGCAAAATTCTGTACAAAAATTCTACAAAAATAGCATTTTCCTATGGAAGCTTTTCATTTACTTGGTGTTTGCAAATTGCAGAAGAGATCATGATGGAGACTGAAGCAAGGACTTGCTATAAGAGAAGCCGAAGGTTCAAAGGAACATGCAAGGCCAACAGCAATTGCAATGCAATATGCAAGCAAGAGGGCTACCTGGGCGGCCGATGCACTCGGCGTCCACGTAAGTGCCTGTGCAGGGCAAAATGTCCAAAACCTGCTCCTACTCCTCCTGGAGATAGTCCTCCGGCGGGTGACAATCCTCCTTCTGGGGATAATCCTCCTCCTGGTGGAGAAAGTCCTGATTTTCCCTGAGACATGTGGATGGATGGATCAATGAATAAAGGTTTCATTAAATATTGAATAAACAGGCTGCATCTCATAGGATGATGATATTGGTTCCATAGAAAAGTCAGATTTGTGTAGCATTGCTGCAGTCTAATCTTTGTAATAATGAAAAATAAGAGTACCAAATTATTGGGATTAATCTTTAATTTAATGCAGCGTCAAGCATCAACGTGTTAATTTCCATGAGCTGCCATAGAAATCTACTCTTAGCATTATACTAATGACAAACAAGTTGGTTGGATGAACAAAATAAGTACCCATTCAATTGGGAAAAGAAAAAAAAAGGAAATGGTGTTGTATATATATATATGAGAGATCAAAAAGAGTATAAGAAAGTGAAACTTCAAATTCTTAACCACTGAAAGCACATTTGCTTGTAATGGGCTTATTTTCTTAATTTTGTTACTGTTTTTTTTAATGCAAATCGGTCTTGTCCTAACTCAAAATTTCATGAAACTTGGTGATCTCATTGAAAACGTGATGTTGAGATTTTTTAAAATTCCGTCGTTTATCTCTCGGAATTTGCAATTTTGCCGTTCTAGTAATAACTTTCACTAGAAATTTCCGTTTTTATTGCCGTTTGTTTTAGAATGTTTCTTTAAATCTCTAGTATCCAAATTTGAGCTTAACTCAAATTTTCTATTTTTAGTAATTTTTGTATTGTTTTAATTAGAGTCAATTGGGGTTTGTAATATTTTCCCTTTATATTCAAATGTAAGGGTCTTGCCTGATAGCTTTTGACGATTAAGAATTGAAAGATTTTTTTTATTTTTCGGTTTTTGGGTATTCTATGTAAATCAACCAATAGTTGATGCCTTTATTTTGGTATTCTATAGAATTAACAGATTCAAGAAGAGTTTAGTGTTCAATATTCGTGCGCTAATCAACGAACCCTATCCTGTTTATCAACTTTTTATACATTTCCTGCATCACTTTTTCATTGGGAGCTAGCTAGTCATAGTTGATTCCACAGCTCAAGTTCCACCAAATGCTTCCAGCTAAGGTGGCAAAACACTGGGATATCCATTGATTCCATATATATATATATATACATGGATCTTTACTTATCAAAAAAGACAATTGATCATTTAATTGGAAAAAGAAAAATTATCAAGGCTCTTGAAATAACATAGTAAGCAATTGTAATTTCTTTTACAAATCTACTTACTTGTAATTTCTTTGATTTTGCTGTTTGATGAGGAAAATGTTGAAAAGTAATGATAAAATGGGTTTAAGTCAATGAGCACAGGATAGCTTTAAATGAGGTAATCTCATAATTAAGAGAAAAAGATTAGTTCTTATTAAATGAAACTAATCTAGGTTAGCAATAACCTGAAACCCAATGCGATGTTTGGATCCCAAATTTATTCAAGGAAAAGAAAATGACAAGGAAAAGGAGAGGGAAAAGAAGGAAATGAGGGATATTTCAAAAATTTTGCCTATTTCCTCTTTATGTTAATTATTCTACCCTCTCATTCCTCTCGCAACTAAACATAAGATGTAATTTCATATATTTTTTCTTTTTTTTTCTCCCTCTACTTATCCAGAATCCAAACACAGAGTAAAAGAGGTGAAGTTTATCCGAAAACTATCACCCAGTTAATACAGAAATACTACGATATGTAGAACATGATGCTATGGTATTCACTATAAAACCTGATTATTATCGTCTCGAATGAGATATAATTAACAAAGGTGAAGAACAATGAGAACAAATTTTAGAGCTAATGATGGAAATGAGGTTCATAGGGCTGATGATGTTCATTCAAATAGAGGCTTAGTATATCAATCAAGGTGAAAACTAAAGAAAGTAAGAATATGGGAAGAAACTATGACAGAATATGGAATAGAAACCATGGCCTGGTCATTAGGATCTAGAATTTGGGAGCCTGCTTCCTCCAAGATTTCAGGTTCAAAACCTTTTAAGTACTATTAATTTTTTGGGGTCACCCCTAGGCCTTTGGCCTGATAATTACTCGATTCGTGTAGGACCAAAGGACCACACAAACTCCGGAATTAGTCAAAGTACGCGCAAGCTGGCCAGAACACTCAACCATGGAAAAAAAATAAAGGAATAAAAAGGTCAAATTGTTCATCATCATGCATGCATAATAAATCTTTGTTTCCTATCGAAGTATCTATGTATACATTATAGAGTTTGAGCACCAGCCTGCTTTGAATGAGGAGATCCTATAAACTGTAATAAGATGAGTTCTGACTTAATTAGAACCAAATCTAGTCATGACAAAGAGTACCTGAGATTTTAAGCCAATCCAAACAAACATATCTGGTATGCTCATTTATCACTCCCTTAATTATGAGGTTGTCCAAGCATTCATTTTTAGCCGTGGGATTAATGAAACATCTCTGAAGTGATAAATGGGCTGCTAGTTTCTAGATATATATCCCTGCTTATCTGCCACATGTATGATGTAACTATATTGTGGCTTGGCCTCCGCGGATTCCGTGGTTTTACTATAAAAGCAGGTTCTTACGTGCTGGAAATCATATTCTGAATGAGGTCATAACAAAGATAAAGAAAAACCAAATTGGAAGAACAAAATATAGAGCTAACCATGGGTACGAGGTCCTTTGGGCTCTTATTGTTGCTCCTCCTCTTTGCTTCTTGTATGTCTCTCTCTCTCTCTCTCTCTCTCTCTCTCTCATTTTGTAACATTTTCTATTTGCTGGTTCAAACTGAAACACTGTGTACATCAGAAATACGCCAAATTTAGATCTAGTTGAAAACTAGATCAGCTAACAGATTATTCATTTTTGTCTGCACATATATGGAACCAATAATAATCCGATCTCTTTGGTGTATGCACCAGTTGCAGAAGTGAACAATGCCGCAAGAACTTGCTATATAATCAGCGGTACTTTCACAGGTCAATGTACGTACAGAAAGAACGGCGAATGCAAATCAGCCTGCAAGCAAGAGGGTCACCTAAGTGGGGAATGCATACCTTGGACCCTACAGTGCGTCTGCAAATATAAAAAGCAATCTCCTCCTCCCAAGGGCAAACCCCGTAAAGGCAAGCCCCCGAAAGGCAAACCTCCTAAAGACAAACCTACGCCAGGAGATGGAGATGATCCTCCCGAAGTTGCTAGGTTCAATGAGTAACATGCGCGCAGGAATTGAATAAACATTTCTGGGTCTTGTTTGTTCCCAGAAGATGATACCTTTCAGACAGAAAGTTCAAGTGTCTGGACAATAATAAAAATTAGAACACCAAAGTATTGTCACCCTGCTACAAAGATAAATATATTTTAAACACCATTGAGAATTTTGTCACCCGGCTACCTGCTCTAGCAAACAAATTTGGTTTAACTCCAAATGCAGAATTCACTGAAATGATGCAAACTGGCAAATTCAAAGTGAGAAGACCTTCGGCACGAGGCCCATCTCACAATAACAGAGAACGACGGAATAACATAAAAAGCAACTCTGACAACATCTTGGATACCACTGAATCAGAGTAATTTTTCTATAATATATTGGAGTAAGATGAAGCATTTTTTGACACATGAAATTACGAATGAGATTTCAGCTCCAAAACAGCCTGTAAATCTTAGCATAAGCATAAACAAGGAAGTTCGCCACAAGAGTAATTGGTCTATGGACGGTTTTCAATTCATAAATATTCCACAAACAAAACCAGATGAAATATTAGTGGCAGTACAACCGAGTTCCAGACAAATATTCTGCCACTCATTGTGCATCTTCACGGACAAAGAACATTCTGATTTTCCAATTACTCGACTTCCTCCAGGTAATCAGCAATTTCAGATGGTGTTAGTACTCTGAAATGGAAACAAACATATACCAGAATCATCATTCTCCCATAGTATCAACATCAAAACGATCATAGTAGTACACTCAAGCACTCGACAACCAAGAAAAGAAAAGGGAAACTCACCTGAATTTTCTGTCAGTACCAATGATGCCAATCTCAATGTTCTTTTCAGAGATCTGTCCTTCGAATCTGGGACATATATGGAGAAAGGAAGGTTATATGCAGTTATTCTGAATGGCAAAACAAGGAAAATCTAATTTTCCTGCATAAGCTGACATGTTAAGCATAAACACACAGCACCAAATACCAAAACCTTCCTAGGAACATATGAAAGTGTCATGACTAGACGAGCTCAAAGCTTGCATGAATTTTAGATTCATTTAGAATGGTAGTTTTTAAAAACAAGTGATAGGATGTGTTCTCCTATTTGGGGGTGGGGTTGGGGGTTGGGGGGATTTGAGGCCGAGCATGACTAATGCATACAATCACTTGAAAAAAGGCAGATTCTTACCCCTCCTTCAGAGTCAAGATTGCTGTGTGGACAGCATCATCAAGTTCCATATCGTCTGTGTACCTGCAAGAAGCACTCAAATTATCTCCAAATTGTATATTACATCCGTAGCACTGCACCACTTGAAAATAAGTAATACAGAATCGAGGGTCTCTATGATTACAAACATGAAAGGGGAAAAAATCACAAGCATGATGTTCAAATTGTTTAATTACTTTCACAACACAATTCTCACATCCAAAGTAGGGTTTCAGTTCAAATCTAATCTTTGCATAGATTAGCTCAGCCATATGGAACAGACAGGTCATTTTCCCTTGTTCACATGAATCTACATCTCCAGAAGATCTCAACCAACCAAAAAACGACTGACAAAAAAAAAAAAAAAAAACACATAAAACATCTCCAAGAAATATACTCAATCCGGTACCCTAAAACAAAAAAGAAGAAATCTTATGTATCCCGATTCCTACAGTTGTTTAAGTTCAAGTTGTCAAGTTATTGTTGTACGTAGTTTCAAAGGTTTGACAAAGTGGAACTGGACATAATACATTGATCATTTAGTTGGACAAGGCTTGGAGCTATGGAGATGATAATTTATCGTAAAATGGTCATACTAAGATGAAAGCAACAAAGCACAACGAAAAGAAATCATGCTGAAAGCTCAGGCTGCTCAGCTGGAATAGCTCCATAATAAAATTAAAAAAACCTATTTTACCTGGACTCGGATACGAGTGCCAAGTGAGCGTATGTGTCTAAGCGTCGGATTCATCTAATTCTCATGTCCAAGGACACTCGGACACTACCAAATTTCATATATTTTAAAAACTTTCTTGATTTGTATATGATAAAATGGTGTTTATAAACTAAAATATAGCATTTTATGCATAAAATAAAAATCTTAAGCATAGTTCTATAGTAAACTCAATTATTTATACATACTTATTGGATGCAAGTCCAACTGGCCATATCAAACATATATCCCATACCCTTGTCCGAGTGTCAAGTGTCCAACACGGGTATTTCATAAATTTAGAAGAACCTAGGAAACATAGTAAAAAACTGCCATGAATTACACACATGCAAGTAGTGGCTCGGCTAGACGAAGAAGCCGGAGCCTATCATTCACATGAGATGACAAAAAATGTTATGTAGTACCCTAAGATCCAGTAAAACATGCAAACATTCATGAAATTTTTTTCACTTCACTAATAGAAACCAACTTAGGAACTAACTTACAGAAAAAGTTTGTCGAGAAATTTGCAAGCAATCAAATTAACTCACCTCTTCTCAAGAAAAGTCTTAGCATTGGACACATTCTTTCCCATCGCCGAAGCTTTCCAAGAGAAGTATGAACCCGATGGATCCACCTACAACACCCACCCCCGGAAAAAAAAATCAGTAATAAAAGAAAAAGAAGGGATATTGTGAAAATCCACATGTTGATTACTCGTAAAAAGAAAGCAAGAAATGAAGAAAAAAATTCAAGATAATACAATAAAATTTGAACTAGAGAGAATGCTAATTGATGTACACCACAAAACAATAAAACAAGCCTCAAATATACACAAACGAGAAAGGTACACTCTATGTCACCACCACACCAAAAGTGTCAAAATATGCAAATGAAATGAGACATCTTGAGCCAACCATAGCACATATAAACAGGATGGATCATCCAAAATATCTAAAAATATTCACCGTATGGGCAGTGGATACCGAGGATGTATGGTCAAACAGAATAACTGCAACCAATCAAGGGTCAGAAACAATGTTTAAATAAATTCGGTTTCCTTTTTATTTTATTTTTGTGTGTGTTAGGGGTGTGAATGAAAACCACTAAATCATAACACATGCTATGATGAATGTATCCTCCAGATGTTTTATTTATTTACTAAAAGCTAATGTTTTCAAGTGTCTCCACTAAAGCAAAAAGAAAGTACAAACTGTTTCACAAGAATAGGGCCCCAGATCTAGAGGAATAAGAACTAGCTGTGTAAATAGATCGTAAACTTGTATAGTAAAGAAGGTTAGCCAAACACAAAGGGAAATGAACGGATCAGTTTAAGTCATAGGGTACGCACCACAGATAAGGATAACATGAGACCAGGACCCAAATGACATACCTGATATAGTTGTGGACCCTTGTCATCAAACCCCGCAACCAGCAGTGAAACACCAAAAGGCCTTACACCACTGTATAGGAAACAGAGGTAAGTAATTGCAACAAAAATAAGCATCTGCAAGAGCCAAGGTCCAAACCATGGTTTACGGAAAGTAATACAAGTGGAAAAGAAAAATAAATAAGTCTATATTTTGACTCTGAAAAGGCCAAGTACTCTAAAATAAGCTTACTATAGGTTCAAAACCCTTGAACCTATATTTTTCTTTTCAATTCTATATTTCCAAAGTGTTCTGCAAAAAGGATGGTAAATGTATCGTTTAAGGTTTTCAAGGATCATGAAATTACCTTTTTAATTTACTACATTTAGTGAATTCCCTCCAATAAAGGTTTTTTTTTTTTTTTTTTTTGCCTCTTTTGATCAAGCAAGACACTTAGCACACCACCATCCTTATTTCTTGCAACCTGCATTATGAAGATACTACTACAAGTCTTACCTCCTAGCACTCCTTCAAGGTTTTTATGAATTACAGAGCAACTCTTTAATTCTTGCTACATTTAGTGAACCTCAAAATATAATTTTTCCTCCTTTTGATCAAGCAAACAGCCCAGCACGCCACCAGCATTATGGCCAAGTGGTGCATGATTGGTCTGTCAACTTCAATTTCAGAGGCTCAGCTCCCCTCGCTGCCTTCCCGGAGAGAGAGAGAGATAGAATCGTTCATCACACATCTTAACTGGTGTGTTGGCCAGTGATGAGTTAGACTACCATTGTTCATGCACTAGGTTATTTTTCTTGCAACCAGCAGGGTAAAGAAACTCTTGCAAAGCCTGACCTCCTCCCACATATATACCTTAATACCTTTAAGTTTTTCTATACAACTGGATTGAAATACTTCACAACTTGTCACTTATCAATTAGGCAAATGCAGCCCACATATTAAAATTCTGAGGATTTCAAGTAAACAGTAGTCAAGATCTCTTGCCAAAAGATAAACAATTTACACCGTTCAAAAGCAGAAAGATGGACAGGGCTTGGCATTGGGAATTTAAAACTGATAGTAAATGAAGAATATTTTAGAAGAACTGAACAAAACCAATATATGATAGCTTATGAGACATAAAAGAAGAAATCATGTTAAGTATCAATTACCCTGACTGAGTGAACTCTTGCATAACAGCAGCGGTTTCCCTTACAAGTTGAGTGACAGGAATTGGTTCCTACACATTACAATCATCAGATCACATTGCAAGTTATTGTGGCTGTAAAAGCTGTAATATTTTGGAGGAAGAATACAGAAGCACAAAAGTAAGTGCAGGATTGAGCCGTGATTTCATAAATGAATTGGCAAAAAATGGGGGGCAAACATTCTGAATGACATTTTCAAATATGGTAATGTCACTAATTGACATTTTCATGTGATATCAAACATTATTATATTAATTATAAAATTAAAAGAATATCTTTTCTATTACAGATACATTCATTATACAATGGAATGCCATCTCATATTTGTCCTCAAGATTCCAGTCACCCATGTATGCTAGTTGTTCATACCATGAGAAGAGCAGAATGATGTGGAATACATTGAAGTGATATTGGACGAAAATAATTCTTGAAGCTCTTACTTCTAGAATTCATTAGTAAAGCTAAATCCAACAAACACAGGAAACAATAAAAATAAAATATAGGCAATTAGAGAAAGGGCACAACATAAAGGAACAGAAATTGTACTTTGTATAATCGATGATATTGTTCTGCCTGCTTCCTACTTTTTCGAACCAAAACACGAGAATCAGGACCCATGCCACTGCATGATAGAAGAAAGTCAACTTAAGATATACAAGTGGCTGGAGAAAATAAATGAAACAAAACAGAAAGAATATGAGCAAATGAAAAATAATTACAACATCAAGGCAATGTTTAATACGTACAATGAAGGCTCAGTTCACACATAGAAAGATAACATGTAGAACTTTCAAGAAAGAAAAATTCAATTGAAGTCACTAAAAGGATTCACCAATTACTAAGAGATCAACCTCTCAATGCATTAAGTATTTAGTTTAAGGGTATGCGACCATAATGCACTTCCATCTCATGAAGGCATTCTAGCAGGCCCCCCTCAAGGAGGTGCAAAAGCTAGAAAATTATAAAGTACTGAGCCAATCAAACATGGAGACTAGTTAGAGAACCTACCTCTCGATCACTCAAAAGACTTATTTTTTTTGGAGTTCAAGAGCTTAATAAACTTCACTCTCATGTGGCTTTTTCCACAATTTTCTAATCCAGATTATTAAGCAGTATAGAGGCAGTGGCATCAACAAGATGATATAAGCATTAGACATTCAAACCTGTATACAACTCCAATATTGGGGGTCAATATCTGAATCTTTTGCACCTGCAATCCAACAATTCCAAAGATTATAGCTGGCCCATCCTATTTGTCTTGATATAGAAGAAGCACAAGAAAAGATAGCACAAAAACTGCAAATGCTTAGAGACGGAAAATATGAGCACAAAACACTGCAGTGACAACTATAACGCAAAGTAAGATAAAAATAGAATCTGACAAAAGCATACTGGGGGTTACTTCAATCATTTTTCATATAGATGACATAACAAAAGCATCCAGCAGTATGGATGACAGATTTCAATTTAACCACAAAGCAGGAACAGCAAGTTCATCCAGACTGCAGTGTTCCATTATTATAAAGAGAGAGATTTAGCATGCAGCTACTCTAATTGCCCTAGAAAAATGTCAAATGTACAAAAAGCGTAGAAAATTACAATTCAGGTGACCAAAGAATCAATAAAGTTAAGAGGCAGAGCTCTTGAACCTTCTCCTTCTATAACAGACATATAGACATCAATTTGAAGGAGTTGTTATTTTGTTAGGGTAGAAGAAGAAAAGGAGAAATAAAACCTTATAGAAACATTAAACTTTAGAAGGAAAAATGGTCAAAAAAAAGTTAGAGCCACAACTTCAAAAAGGCTATGGACCACTGCATCCCGTATGCATAAACATCACATCAATAGTCACATTAAAGGGGGCATGAGAAAAGAAAACTCATGGAAGTGATTGCTTGCATGAATTGTCTTTCCTTTCGACCTTGGTGAAGAATGACAAGTGGATCTGTGTTTACACGCATATTGAAATATGGATGCTTGTGCTTTTGCAAGGATATAGAATAGCAATGAACAATTTATAATGATGAGCATGACGAATGTATCTAGTGTCTATCATCCACGAAGAAAATACCAACACATTAAATATTCAGAAGACACGTTGACCATAGAAAAGGCTGATTTACAATTGAAGAAACAAAGTAAAAAAATACGTTAAAGGTAGTAACCTAAAACCATGGCAAAAAGTATATACTAACCGATGCTTCATCAACCAAGATAGATGGTAGTTTCTTCTCTGTTGCAATAACAACTCCATTAGCAGCTGCAAACACCAACACAAGTAAAATATATCAAAAGAAATTCATCACAACAACATGAACAGCTCTAGTTATGATGTTATGCGTTGAAACCTTAAAAAGGCATCCAATGTAATAAGATATATAGCTCCATAAAAGCATTAGAAGAGAGAAGATAAGAAAATTATCTTTCTAAAACCAGAGGTGTCCACAAGTAGATATTTGTGATTGTAAAAAACAGGAACCAACCATCTCCCACGAAAAATTATAAAAAATTTGTGTTCTTCTCTCCTTTTTGGTGACTATTTTTCACTATGATCAGTGCTGTATTTAACAACTGCTGCAACACTCTTAATGTCATCAAGCATGCAACTTTTGATAGTTTGTACAACAACTAAGAGGCTGGGCAAAAACAGGTTGATCATGCTGATTTAAGGCTTAAACTTGTATGTAATGTAGCAAGACACCTAGTTGCATTAAAGGAAAGACAAACACATAAGTCCTCCTTGCAGGTAAAACAGAGGTTTCCACATATAGCAGAGATAAATTATCTCGTTAAGTACTATGATAATACATTTGTGCTGTTTACACCTTTTCTCTGTGTTTCTATCAGTCTTTTTATATTCAATATTGTAATTGTCTATTAATGCACCGATCTTAACCTTCTGAACCATCTAGTTCATGATCACTGTCCAATGAATAACAGACTTAAGAAGAAAATTTGAGAATATGAACTCAGCTTCAGGACAGGACTGCAGATACACCAGGGCCAATCTATGAAATTTTCTTTGAGGGTCCAGCATACAGACAACCATTAAAGGTTTTCTAATCTATCTCCTCGCATAGAGAGTTAGATTTATCCAATTTCCTGATCATATTCTGCAATCAGTTTTAAAAATCAATCACAATTATACACCAGACCAAAATAGTTTTTCATCTTTACTCATTGTTAGGTGTACTCCAACTAATTCAGCTACATATGTGTAGAGTAGAATAAATTATTTCAAAAAATTAAAAGCGTTAAGAGGACTGCTCAAACAATTAGGTAAGTCCCACACTCCTTGACTAATTAAAAATAATGATTGCATGGGTGAAAGAGGTTAATAAATGATGTGGAGGAGGTGAGCAACATTAGGAGTCCGATTAGAGAAATTGAAAGACCGTAATTTGTCCTCTTTTTTTTGCACTGTCTCTCATGCTCCTCTCTCTTAACTACTTGTCAAAAATTGAGATCACAGGTTATCCACCAGGGAAACTTTATAGGTGTTGAACGACTCAAAAAACTTACAATCTCCTAGGACCTTAACATATTGCTTTGCTTGCCAATAGAACACAAATTAAACAACATAGATCTCAACATTCCAGTTCTACTTCACAACACTTTAACATCTAAGTGAAGAGGAATATTGCACATAAAAACATAACCATCACGTGTAGGATAGTAGGTCTTGTATTACCTTTAATCCCTAAAGATGTTTGACCAGATCCAACAGCTGTTAAGGCATGTTCAATTTGAACAAGCTTCCCAGAAGGGCTGTTCATAATATATCATGGGTCAGAAAAATGAGATGATCCGGGTTAGGAAAGGCACACACATATATGAATGCGCACAACATCTGCTAGTAAGGACATAAGAAATTGTATGTACAAACAGGAATAAGTGAGTCCATACCTGAATGTGGTGAGAGAGAAGGAATACTGACTATCTCCCATGGTGTTTTGGATAGAATCAGTAACGAGAACACTGTAGAATGAACTGTTTCAAGAAGGTTTGTAAGAGATAACATCAGCTTCTTGGAAACAAACAAAAATGGTTGGATGCATACATGAGCTCACACATGCATAAAGAGATGAACAGAGACTGGCTTAGCACAGTTTTTTCTTCTTTTGGTAACCAATAAGAACTGCTATGAAACATAAGATTTCAATAACATCAACTCCTTCCAGGTTTGTGCAACAATCCTTAGACAAGCATGATTAAATTTCTCGAATTAACTCCCAGTTTAAAACAAAACAAAACCAGCAAAAGAAATAATGACACAAACCACAGAGTTCGCAACCATATGCAAGATTTCAAATCCAATGAAGATCCAACAAAAACTTAAACTCGATCCACAAAGCCCTCAAAACTCTAAGAAGTAAAAATGAAATGCTACTCAAGGAAATCAAAACTTACTAACATTACTCTCACTTCCGCAGATAGGAACAAAGATGCACAATTACAAAGACTATAGTTAACATGTCACCCATAATTTTAACACCCAAAAGAAAATGGGGCTTTTGATTGAGTTGTCAGTTATCATTTTTTTTAAAACAAAAAACAACTTAATTCTTTTTTTCCTGGAAAAGAAACATACGAAACATGTTTGGCACAAAACCTCTTGTATAACAATTTGAAAACAAAATCATGAAAATGCATCTGATAGTGGAATCGGTTTTTTTCAAGACCAGAATTCAACCATCTAACAGCTCACAGCCTAACACTAGTAAACAAAACAACACCATCTAACATAAGGAACAAAGTTAATGATAATTCAACAATCTCCACCTATAAATCCAAGTTATAAAGAAAGCAGTGTTTGAATTGTGATCTATGTGGCAAGCACATATAACAATCCCCAAACAAAAAACATACAAACCACCATAATTTGCTCCTTCATTAACATAACAATGATTATCATTGTTATAAGTTATTAGAAAATGGAGGTATCGGTGAGAATTTTCTGAAAATTGTGAATGACTATGAGCTACATTGGGTGTGGTGATGGGGATTTGCCGCAGAAAATCCCCTGCTCTCAGGCTTCCAAGCACAAGGGAAAAATAATGAATAACTAAGCTACATGTACGGAGAGATGGGTTCGTATTATCACTTCAACACCCACCATTTTTCTTCTGTGTGCTTTATCTACCTAAAACCTAAACCACTACACTCCAGCCACCTTCCAAAGTCCTATCATTTTCCACGCACTGGCAAGCCACTTCCATTCCCACCACAATGGTCACCATCTCTTTGTTATTCTCTCTCTAAATCGATTCCTCTCTTTAAAACACCAACCAAGTAACAGAAACGGCCACATTCCCCAAACCATCACATTGCTATCAAACCATCACATTCCTAGCAAGCAGCCACATTCCTCAAAATGACCAAAAACCACCACAACCACCACCGCCCAAATTCATCGCGGCTACATAACTAGCAAACCAGATATCGTAGTGTAAAAGAAAAAATTGTCCATTACACAGATCGACTAAATCTTGCACTGAACCCATCAAATTGAAAAATAAAAAATAAAAGCAACGCATACATATATGTAAAGAGAGACTTGAAGATAAGAAAGGCATATATAGATCGGAGAAGAGAGTGATGAAGCTTACCGGCGACGAGAGAAAGGAGACTGATGTTAGGGCTTCGGCCTGATGTTCGTCTCAGTCAAGAGAGAGAGAGAGAGAGCAATATATTGAGCAGGTTTCTTGTTGCAGAAGAACGATTGTTCTTGATACAGTATTGGGCCGGGTTGCTGAACGGTGAAGTTTGTGTAGGCTCTGGCCCAGGAATCTGGGTGAAAGCCCCCTAATCCAATTGCAGTTGGAATTTTTAAAAAAGGCTGGTTGGACTCTCAAATCGAATCGATAAGTATGAACAATTAACAATTAAAAAAAATAATGAGAATATCTTGACATTCTTTGGCCCGAAGGCACTCCAATGATCAAGTTAGTAAACTTAATCACAATGAATCAAATAAAATATTAGAGAGCTATAATTCAAGTAAACATACTTTACACCTTTAGTGCATGAGAGTGTTTATAAGTTTCGGAATGTTATATTCTTTTTGGAAATTAGAGTCAATTTTCTCCTAAAATTTTTTATTAATTGAGTCGGTTTAATGTATTGGACTTATTTTTTATTTGTCATAATTTATTTAGGAATAAGACTTGTATTATTGACTTCATTAGTCCTAGTACCTTTTAGATTAAGATCCATGGGCCAGGCTCTTTAGGTCATTACTGTTGGCCCAAGTAGGCAACCCAAGAAGAGGGGTGAATTGGGTTTTATAAAATTTTTAACAAGAATTTCAACTAAAACTTGTTTATGTATTTTAACAATAATTAATCGAAATATATATATCAAGCAAGTGGAGTATATATCAATATATATATTTATGCAAAAATGTATAGTGAGCAATTAAACAAAACAGAGGCAGAAAAGAAGTGCACCAGATTTATAGAGGTTCGGCCAACATTGCCTACGTCCTCTCTTCTTCGATCCTTTCAAAGGAATTCCACTATGTAATACTCCTTACACAGCTGCTGGTTGTGCCACGAGTGCCCAGCTCACTTTTTACAAAAGCTTCTTCCCAAGCTTTCAAAACTCAAGAGATTTTGTCCAAGCTTCTCTTAAACTTACAAGTGTTTTTCCAAGAACACTCAAACTTACACGGTTACAAACCCACCCAAATGAGAATGAATGAAGATTATACAAAGAGTGACTCTCCTAGTGAGTATATGAATGAATACAACTCAATGGATAACTTTAAACACTCAGCAAAAATATATGGCAGTGAGGTACAGGTGATTTTCAGCTTCAAGCACTTGATATGAATGGTATGATTGCTCTCTTCTGCTTCTTTGAAGCTGTATGTATCTCATATATATAGGTATGGATCGATTCTAGCCGTTGGAGAAGTATGGAAGAAGATTTGGTTGAAGTTTTGCTCATACCGTCTGTCAGAAAACTAGCCGTTACGGTCTAGGGGTCGACTCTTTTCACAATGAGTCGACTCTTTTTGCATTTCAGCAGATTTTTCAAGTTTCTGTCCAAATGAGTCGACTCTTTTGTCCCAAGAGTCGACTCTTTTCAGCAGTCTGCAGAATTGTTTGTTCTCTGTTGCAATGAGTCGACTCTTTTTGGCCAGGAGTCAACTCTTTTAATCTTCCAGCAGAATTCCAAGGCTCTGTTCGAATGAGTCGGCTCTTTTTGCTTGAGGGGTTGACTCTTTTTACAAAAACCCATATTTTTGCAACTTTTCTTCATTCTTTTTCAAAGCTTCTAATCTCTTCAAGGATCATCTAAATAGGCTTTTTAAAGCTTGCAAACACTTCTTCAAGATTAGACGACTCCAAGAACATCTTCAATCCATTCAAGGTGAGTTTTCTTCATTTTCATCACTTGTAGAGCTCTTCCATTATCATAGCTTCATCCATTGATTCAAGTCTTCTTCAATATCTTCAAGAGAGCTTCCATGACTTAGAATCTTCATTTCTTCAATCAACATGGCTTCTCCATGGACTTCAACAACTCAAGAAAGCTTTCCAAATCTTGTGATTCCTTCCATGTCTTCAAGACATCTTCAAATCTATCAAGAAAGCTTTTATGTTTTTGAGTTGGTCTCTTCTTTTTCCATTATTGCAAGATATCTTCAAGTCCTCAAAGTCTTCAATCTTTTCAATCAAGACTTTTAGCATTTTCATTCTTCTCCCTTGATATCCATCATCTTCATGTAATATCAGCTTTGGAATACATTACCTCATCATGTTTTTCATTATTTATTCATCATAAATCCTCTATTATGATAAGCTTCAAGTCAAGATCTAATTAATAATTCATCTGCACACTAAGTAGAATTATTAGATCATTTAACCATATTTTGTTATCATCAAAATTAAGGCATTGACTCAACAATTACCTCTAATCAGTATAGGTCTTGTCCGATACGTTGGCACTTATGGGCTGACCTTGCTAGATTGATCTCTCTTAGTCTTGGACTTGGCTCTTATTGGGCCCACACCAATTCAATTTTTTTTTTCCTGGTACATGATACTGAATGAAATTTTAGAATCATGATCGTGGATCAAATAAATACGAACCTAAACTAGTTAAGCAAGTCCAAACCAATTAGCACTGCTAAGTTGGACATGGGGCGGCCCAGGGCTTAGTATTATGCCATGGGCTCAGGTTATTTTGTTCGCCCAAATTGAAGCCCCCTTCGGCTATCTTATAGGTATAATCATATAGAATGACAGAGTATTAAATAAATAACAGACCCGCATTTAATGCGGGAAAGGTGCTACACATAACCGATAACGCTCATGTCCAGTCAGTCAAGATCAAGCAAAGCGATACAGGAGAAATTGTGTTTGATCAACCAGCTCTAATCGGCTTAGACCTAAGCAATGAGTGATGAT
The DNA here is from genome assembly GCA_033060915.1 of Euryodendron excelsum. Classification (NCBI taxonomy): domain Eukaryota; kingdom Viridiplantae; phylum Streptophyta; class Magnoliopsida; order Ericales; family Pentaphylacaceae; genus Euryodendron; species Euryodendron excelsum. The sequence continues at coordinate 13,828,287 of CM065381.1, read as the reverse complement.
TGTTGAGTAGGTTCAACAGAGAGCGCTACAATATAAATACCAGAACTAAGAAAGAGTAAGGTATGATAAATCCAATTAAGTCATATACACTTGTGAATTTTACTCTTTCGAAGAAGATAGCTAACTTAATCGTTGAAGTGTGATTGGCTCAAAGAGAGTCGACCCATTTTAACTATTTTATTTCTCTACAGCAGATTAGAGACTTATCGACATGGGTTCGAGAGTTTAGTTTTATTCTATATATTTTTAGCAGTTCTCAATATTTGAATAATATCTCAACTATTACAAATAAGTTTGCATTGTTTTCTATGAATTTCAAAAGTATTGAGTATGACCATAGACAAACACTCGTGCTTTCGTCATTTTTAAATGTTAATATATTATTTTGTTTTATCAAATGTTTTTCGTAATTTATTTAAAATTTGGGTAACACATACTTCTTAAAAACATTTTAGCTCAACATAAACTAACACATGTAAGTCATTCAGAATCCAGATGACATTATTTGAGTTTATGGGTCTTATATTAACGAAACCAATATTTATTCTTAGGGGAAGAATAAATAAATGAAGAGAACAAACGTAAAAAACTAAAATTGAAATTTATGACCATTTGTTTGCAATTTGTGTTTATAGAATTATGAAAGAATGCTCAAGACCGTCAAAGGTCTAATAATGAGTTTTAAATATATAGAGTTTGAATATTATCGTTGTTTTGTTTAAGAAACAATTAATATCAACATATAGAGTTTTGAATATTATTATATTTTTTTACATTTCTTAAAATTTATTATTTTATTTATAAATAATTATTTAAAAATATTTTTCACCTCCACTAAAAAAAATTTACGAATCCGCCACTGTCCGCATCCGACCACGTATTTTTGTCCATGCCAACAACCCCAGTACATGATAGAGGAGGGCAGCTCACCGTATCATCGCAACATCAACCATTGAAGCTTAGGTGCTAGTAACCATTTTTTTACATGAACAACTAATTATTCGCGCGATAGATAAGATAGTCTCTAACTTTATAAACAGATGGGTGTACTCTTTAGCCTAATATTTATTTCGAATTATGGAAACATTTTGTGCATATTAAATTGGGTTTTACTAGATTATTATATACAAAATGATTTTTGTAGTTCCTTTACTTGTTTTCTCAAAAATTTCACTTTAACATTAGAAAGTTTAGGGCTTTCAATGAGAATGAAGATATTATTTTAAAAAAGGTTTGATGTAAATTGACAAAATAACCCTTGTTGCTTCTCTATTTACTTCTCACTAAAAATTAGGCATGGCTAGTATTACCAAAGAGTTTTTGTTCAATTTTCATAATATTTTTTTATTTGGTGGGCTTTCTATCAAACACCATAAATGGGAAAGAGATATAATTTTGCTGATATTTTTTTTTCCTAGTCGGAAGTTGTACATAAAAATTAATTTTCAGCAACAAACATTTACGTAGAGGCAACTTAAGCATAATTTAAACCTTAAAATTTTTCAAATTACTAACTTTTTGTTTTGTCAAATTACCAATTTTGTTTTTTTTTTTTTTTTTTTGGGTCTGGACCAAAATACAACCGCTAGACCCATTAACCATTACCACACAATGTAACATTCTTGTGCAAAATTGGGCTCAGGTCCACAGGCCACCGTTCTTACTTGGGCTTTCTTCTTCAAATTAAATCAAAGCCCTAAGCGGTTGTTACGGCGAACAGCCCAAACGAAGAGACGGATGTAATGTCCTGCCTCTGCAACGAACCGAATTGTATGGGCCATTTGGTAGACTTTTTGATTTACATTTTTTTAATTTATAAACAAAAAATTAATTTTTTACTGACTTTTTTATTTTTTATTTTTTTTCTAAGAAAAAAAAAAAAAAAAAATACCAAACCTATATATCTGCATAACTCAAACTCAAAGAAACACAGTGCTAGGGTTTTTCTTGCCAAACGGTCTCTTCTCTCTCTCTCTCTCTCTCTCTAGGTTGTATGCTATGTATTAATGTATATGTATATATTTGCATGGCGTATTGATAATCTCGATGCTGTCTCACAGTCTGTTTCGTCTAGCTTAATTGCTACACCTCTCTCTTAGTTGTTTCTAATAATTGTCATTGGAAACCTCTGTTGAAATATACTAACAATGATGTTGCCATTTTTTTTTTTTTTTACTGCAGTAGGGTAATTTTGTTCTAAAAAATATTTGACAAGTTTGCAGACAATGTATAGAAGTATTGGTGAATAAATAAATAAATAAATTTATTTTATAGTTTTATAGATATGCATGCAAATCCTTCCTATAGGATTTTTTTTGTTAATTATTTAACTTGATTACAATTATTATTTTTTTTTTTGGTGCATTAGTAGTCTGAAATGGCAGAGGACAAAGAAGAAGTCAAGTCATTCAAAGATTTAGGAGTATGTGACCAATTGGTAGAGGCTTGTGATAATCTAGGTTGGAAACATCCAACCAAGATACAGGCAGAAGCCATTCCTCATGCACTGGAAGGTTCTTTCTCTTTGTTTCTTTCTTTCCTATTCCTACATTTCTTACATGCTGATTCTACTGTATGTATTGTGGTGTGTTTTAGGAAAGGACTTGATTGGGCTTGCACAAACAGGATCTGGTAAAACTGGAGCTTTTGCACTCCCTATTCTCCAAGCCCTTTTGGAAACTCCTAAAGCATTCTTTGCTTGTGTGCTCTCCCCAACAAGGTTTGTTTGATTGCAAGAAGAAACCTTAGTGGTACAGACCCTTCAATTCCAAAAGTAACTATCTAATCACTTTTTGTTCCCCTTGTTTTAGGGAACTTGCAATCCAGATTTCTGAACAGTTTGAAGCTTTAGGATCTGGCATTGGTGTAAAGTGTGCCGCGGTGAGCTTTCTGTTGAATGATTTATTTCACATACATAAATTTGGGATGTCTTATGAGCTTTGATCTTCGCTATCAGATTGTCAGAGACTTAAAGTTAATTATGTGGCACGTACTTATAAAATGGCTTTGCGATGACACATTTCCAAAGCTTAGGCTTCAAACTTTGTTTTTAATGGCAGGTTTCACATATTTTTATCATGTAAATGAAATAGTATTCTTTCTATATTTATTTTGATAAGTATAATGTAGTATTCATCGTATAGTTTTAAATTAAGTAAGATATGGTTAGGTGGCATTAATTCTGTTCTTCTAAACTTTTCCTAGTGTAATAGTATACACCTTTGGTTTTACTTTGTAGTTTGCTTTGTGAAAGGTAATTGAAATGTAATCACGTTTAGCAGGGAAAGCCTACATTTTCCCCCTTTGGTGGGATCCATCAACATACTTATGGTTTGTGAAGGGAATTTCATGCAGGTTCAAGTTGTGAGAAGCATGATATTTTTATTCTATGATGATGAGACAAGATGAGTGGGGAATGGGGATAGAAAATTCAAAAATTTGCTGTATACACTCTTTGCCATGGATTGAGATCTAGATGATGCATCTCTCATAAAAGCTAGAATCTCCTTGGGTGACTACTAACTTTTATAAGTGGAGTGGTAAATTCTAACTGAACTTTTGGCTATCAGCTCTTCTGTTTTTGGAGCTAAAATTTCATAATAGATGCTGGGCTGGAAAATGATACTTCAGAATCCATAAAATACTTGACTTATTTGGATTTTGATAGTTTTCAAGAAGAACACGTAATTTTCATTCATTTTTCTTCTTTTTTTTTCTTCCTGTTTTCTAATTTTAGATTGATCAAACATTGTAATAAGTGGCTTCTACAATTTTTTTGCAGCTTGTGGGAGGGGTTGACCATGTGCAACAGGGCATTGCCCTTGGGAAGCGGCCACACATTATTGTAAGTGTTCTTGTTTCTAGCATGAGTATATCTTCTCTCTTCATTTTTTCTTTAAAAGTATGTATGCACACGATTTTTAAAGCCACACAAATTTTTGTGCCCGTTTTCCGTAAGGAACTGCAGAAATGCAATATGTCTGATACACTTCATGTTGGCAAGCGTCTTTATTTTTCAAATTTGAAGTTTTGCCAATTGAATATTTGTTAGATCAATTTGGGTATATTGGCATAAGTGAACAAGTCAAGGAGACTCATGAGAGCTCTTTCTGAAGGTAGAATCACAAGTAGAAGTTAAACTAATGGAGCATTAAGTTTGCGTTTAACTGTGCTTGACATAGTCCTTATTGTGACAAATAATTGACGAAATTTAGCATTGTTCTCTAACCACTCAGTGTTTTTTTTTTGGGTCCATCAGCATGTATGTTGACCTGTCAGAATAGTTTGTAATATTTAACATGCCTGTTTTAGTTTGTCTTCTGTGACATCTTTTTTATTTTTCTTTTCCTTTTAACCCAATTGAGTTTTAGTTTGTAGTTTATTTTGTCTATTCATTTGGTTTTGGTGCATCTTTGTAGGTGGCAACTCCTGGTCGCCTTGTTGATCATCTGTCCAATACTAAAGGTTTTTCTCTTCGGACATTAAAATACTTGGTAAGATGTTTGTATGCCTTGATGCAAGTTCCTCGTAGTTTTTCCCTTTCTCCAATTATTTCCAATATAATACGTTTGTAAAGTGTGCCAAGTGCACTGTATCTTTGACTTAGAATTTGCTGTGGTCTACTTCTAATCTGCCAAAAAGACCTGTATTATTTTTGCATGCCAAAAGCCCACAGAATTCTTATTTGCATGGTTGTTGAATTTATTGTGCCGTTTATTATTTTTAGATTTCTGTCGTGTACATTGATATGTGATCTTGAATTGGATGAAATGAGGGGATACCTCATGTATGTCTATTTCAAATTGGTGTGTTGACATTGCAGCCGCTTACCCTAAATTTTTCACTTTGGGATTAGTTGTAGTCAAAGTTATTTAGAGACTTCATTATTTACGATAACTCTTCCACTTGCTAGATATTATTAGATTACATGATTTTGCAATAGGTGGCTTACATAGCAACTTCACGTACAAAATGATGTGTGACATGAATGTTAGTGCCTGACATGGTAGCATATGCCAATAATGTTTGACATGGTGGATAATACCAATTGCCTAAGAAGTAAACTGTCTATTATTGACTATGTGGCTTGTTTGTATGTTTAGCAGGTTTTAGATGAAGCTGATAGGTTGCTGAATGAAGATTTTCAGAAATCAATTGATGAAATTTTGAATGTGATTCCTCGCGAGCGAAAGACATATTTATTTTCTGCTACTATGACCAAAAAGGTAGATGTTTTGAGTTTTTTTTCCCTGTATTCAAAAGTATTATATAGTTTATGAGTTAATAGAAAATGACTCTTATATTATTGATGAGTTGATGATTGTTTTGTATTGCCTGCATGTGATTGTTATCCGTCTAACTGGTTGTTTTCTCAGTTATTTACATGGTTGAATGAATTCATGAATGTTTGGCACTCACTACCTGCGTATGCAAACTGCCTTTATATAGATTCTTGAGTGGTTCTTCCTAATTCCTTATCAGATGTAATTCAAAACTAGCAATAGGTCCATATTCTAACTAGCATACCTCAATAATTATCGAGGGAATCGAGATCCTGCGTCCAATATTTATTGGAAACTCTTAACTTTTCTCTTCTTTGAGGTGGGGAGGAACTTGCTTTTGAAATTGTGGTCACCAGAAAAATGGAGTGTTATTTTAGTTTCTCAATACTTAATTATTTGGACAAAATCTTCCATTAGGATTTTTGTTATCCACGAAATGCATGATACACATGTCTTAGGGTTGTGTTTCTGATTTCCACCTCAATGTCTCTGCTGCCAATTAGCCAACCATAAAAAATATTCAGTGCTACATAAAGTTGATTTGTGCCAAACTCCAATACAAAATGAGTTTGCTGAGTAAGTTGAGATAATTTGATTATTTAATTATGAGATCTTCAACCCTCAAAAGCTCAAACCCAAGAGTTTGACTTGGAGTAATAGGTTTGCTACTGCCTTAGCTCTCAGGCAGGTGAAGTTGAATGCCATCCCCAAGCTGTATCAAGATGCTCAATTGACCTTGGCTTGCGGAAAAAAAAAAAGAACTGAAAACAAATGGTCAACCCCTTGCTTTGTTCTTTCTGTTAACTCTGCTTGGTGGACTTAATCACGGAGGCTGCTTGGCCAAGTAGAAAAGACACCTTGTAGTCTCCATTCTTGCTGCTGTTTTTGCCAACAAAAGTATGTGAGAAGTCCAAAAGCAGGATTTTCAAAATCTTATTATTTATAATCCTGCATTTTCAACTATTGGGTTTATATTCTATGCTCTGGATGCTACTTATCCCACCATTGCCTCTAGCTTCTTTGTCATGTCGTACATTCTTTTCTATAACGTGATGCACCTCATACTGTATGGAAATAAATAAGTATGACAATTATTTGAACGACCTTCTGCTCTTACCCTATTCCTTCCATTAGAGCCCCACTCAAACTTTTGATATGATAGATGATAGAAGTAGGAAAGGATACATTATTGTGTGTTTATGTAGAACCTTGGTTAAATATATCTTGTGATTCCAAGAAATGGGTGAGTTACATACAAATAAAGAAAAAGGGGTAGTTAAAGAAGTGCTAAAATATTGATGACGTGACTCCTTGATTTTGCAGGTGCGGAAGCTGCAGAGGGCTTGTCTGAGGAATCCTGTGAAGGTATGATAATATTTATCACTGCATCATTTATCTCCTCTTGATTTTTCTTTAATCTGCAACTAACATCAAGTTGTAAATCCTTTCAGATTGAGGCTGCATCTAAATATTCCACTGTTGATACACTGAAGCAGCAGTATCTCTTTATCCCTTCTAAGCACAAGGTTTCCTCCTTCTATAGCATTAGGTGTTTGTCTGTCACAGTTCATGTTTTGGGAGATTTTGAGATAGAGAATGCCAACGGTGGCATTGTGTCTAGAGCATTTATTTTGAAGTAGTAGAAGAAAGCAACAGTCTGCAGAAAAAGGAAAAAAAAAAAAAGAGAAGGCTTGAATCAGTTGGTTTTTATTATATTAGGATTTATTTTTGTAGGTTATCCCTGAAACTGTTGTTAAAAAATTAAAATTGGAAAAATACTTTGTTTTAACATATGTGATCATTTGGTTGATTTTGAAATTATAGACTTAAATGTATTTTACACATATCAAAAAAGACTTAAATGTATTTTACATTTTGTTATTTAAGACTGTATAATCCCGAGTTACTACCAATGAGCAGACCAGTGATTTTGTGTACCCCACAAACCAACCTGCACAGGCCCCCGGCACCCCCCCCCCCCCCCCCCCCCCCCCCCCCCCAAAACAATAAAATAAAATAAAATAATAATAAAGTAAGAGAGAGATTTTTTCTAGCCTTTCCAAACTTAAGCTTGCTTTTCTGATTGACAAGCTAGGTAGTTGGCAATTCACAGTGAGAAGAAAACATGTTAGTGCATGCCTTTGGTACCAAACACAGGTCCCAAATCCAATTGAAATATATGAATCACAAATTGCCTTCATAATGTGCATCACCCTATCGTTGCATAGTATCTTTCTTAAAGTACTGAAATCATGTGTACTATTGGCTACAGGAATGCTATCTTGTATATATTTTGACTGTGATGTTTGGAAGTACGTCAATGGTTTTTACTCAAACTTGTGATTCAACACGCCTTTTGGCTCTAATGCTTCGAAACCTTGGTTTAAGGGCCATCCCAATTAGTGGTCATATGACCCAGGTATATATATGGATTTCATGACAGATTGACTGAATATGTGTGCACAGTTTTGCTTTAAATACTCAGTGATCTTCATTTTGATCACTCCTGTTTAGTCTTCCTCACCTTGATTATGAAATATGTGTGGCAGGCTAAAAGACTTGGAGCCTTAAACAAGTTCAAGGCCGGGGAGTGTAATATCCTTGTGTGCACTGATGTTGCCAGTAGAGGACTTGATATTCCATCTGTGGATATGGTTATCAATTATGACATCCCCTCAAACTCGAAGGTTAGGCTTCATATTGAGTGTCTAAATGGAGGTTTTGTTTCTGGTATTTCAGCCTAGCCCTTTGCACAATTTATGGAGCCATTACTGTTTTCCTGTTGCAGTTTGGGTGTGGATTCCTAAAGTTATTTGTTTTATGTGTTATGCTGTTTTCCACAATTTCAATTGCCATTTATAATTGAGAGTCCCTAAAAAAATAACATCTAATGTGGTTAAACAGAGTTCCATTGGTGTGGGAAGTTTTTCTTGCAAGTTTCCGTTTGGGAGCATTGCTTAAATGAGTATCTCAATTATTCGTCACAGCGGTTGATTTTGTTTCAACTAACACTTTGATTGTTTCCTTTATGTGTTATTTATTTGATATTCAAGAATGATGCTCTCTCTCTCTCTCTCTCTCTCTCTTTCCGTTTATGTTTTTATTTTTTAAGGTTTTTCTAATGGTCCTCACATTCTGACTAAATTTAATTATTTACTAACTTATGTCTTTGTTCTTTTAATTGTTTTCATATCATATGTGATTCCTAAAAATCTCCTCTACTTAGTCACAAGTATGGGAAATCATGCACCTAGACATCCAGACAATGAATGTGCTATTGATCCTAATTTTGCTTCAAACTGAAATATTAGGGAGAGAAAGTTGTTGTCCTCTCTTAATCTGACGCATTCTAAGTTTTCATTTTAATGAAATGGCCTGTAGGATTACATACATCGAGTGGGAAGAACAGCTCGAGCAGGACGATCTGGGGTTGCAATCTCAATGGTCAGTCAGTATGAGTTTGCGTCGTATATACAGATAGAGAAGCTTATTGGTAGGCAACACATGTTCCACTTGTGTGGTAGTCATTCCATGGTGAAGGGTTCCTAAGACTAGCATTTTTTCTGGGTTTCAGATAGGAAGTTACCCAAGTTTCCAACTCAAGATGAAGAAGTTCTGCTGCTATTGGAGCGCGTCACAGAGGCCAAAAGAATATCACAAATGGTATGGGTTGTTGACTTCTCTATTAAATTCTTCAATTATCTTTTCTGATTAATGAATGTCCAGGAACAAGAATACGTGTGGTTCTATGACACCGACATCACCGTTTGCTGCCTTGGAACTGATTTTATTTTACAGGAAATTGCATGTTAAAATAGAAATTCTGGTTAAAGCCAGGACCTCGTCAATGCGATCAGGCATTGATGGTTGATAGTTTCACTAGTCTAACTAACCATTATAGTGAGGAATGAGAGATAAATGAGAGTTGCTTTGGAAGGTGTATTTTGGGGCTCTTTTGCCTCTAAGTGGGGACCAGATCCTGCAAAGAATTGCAACCATTTGTTCCCCCGGCACCTCAGCTCCCTTTCTCTGTCCATGCCCCTTCTGTTTGGATATTAGAGGGGTGAGGGACTCTCATGTGGCCTGGGGGGGCCCTCCCCAGAGGGGTTCAATTCATGATTACGGCGTCATGAGACTGGGTGGGGTTATTTTTTGGGTGCTTCCCTTCGGCCCTTATTAGTGTTCCCCTTTGCACATTTGTTGTACTACTATAGTTGTTTAACTTAATGATCTTTTTTTAATGAACTTGATGTCACTTGATCATAGTTGTTTGTTACTATTGTTCCTTTTAAATGTTTTATATTTCTTAACCTTATTTTTCTTAAACTAATGCAGAAAATTAAAGAAACTGGTGGCAGCAAGAAAAGAAAAGGGGGAGGAAATGATGGTGAGGAAGAAATTGAGAGATATTTAAATAACAAGTCGTCCAAGAAGTCAAAGAAAAGATGATGGCAGAGGTTCTCCCTTCAAATATTATTCAATTTTGAATGTTGCAGTGTTGTACTCCATGCACAGATACATTTTTCTGATGAGGAGAAACACTTAAAAAGGAGTAATGATTTGATAGTTTCATATTGTTGACCAAAGATTTCCTTTCTTTTTTGGTTTAGTACAGATGATGCATGAAATTGACACCACATGATTCTGTAGTTAGAGTTCAAACCCATATTTCCATATTTGGTACAACTTGCCTCTGTTGGTTTCTTCATTAATCTGTAATTTGTGGGCATGGAAAATTGCATGTATGCTTCATTTTTGTCTTAATCACATGCATCTGCTAAGCCCGTGATGTCCTTTATCAGCTCAGTTTCAGGTTTTTCCCCATACCTTGATTTGAAAAGGGTTAACAAAACTGCTAAGTGGGATGCTGGTCATGCAAGAGTTGGTTTGTACCAAAAGCAACCATTATTTTTGCCTTTTGGCAGCTTAACATTTTCTGTCACAACTTCAACTACAGGTCTAATCCTGTTTGGTTATAATTCCAGTTTTGTTTCTATTGTTCTTTCTCATTTTCTGTGTGTTCAAATAAAATGGAACCATTGAAATGAAAACATCATAATTTTCATTTTTGAATGAGAACTGTTTCAGAAATTAGGAACTCATTTTTCTTGCTTCCTAAGATATGGGCTTTTTTAAAAAAAATCCAAAAAATCAAATGCGTATATATATAGACAGATACTAATTTCTCTCGAAAACCTAATGCAAAACGAAATCAGAGCAGAACACCCTATTAGGGTTTTCGGAAAACTAGGATTTGTCCTCCCACTCGTATATTAAATTATTAATATACTTCGAGCTTTCCGGGTTCAAAATCCTCTGCATGGAACCAACACAAGCATGAAGAGGATCTGCCAGGAAAACGTTAACCAACTCAGCAAAATGCCCCAACCCACATCACTAAAATCAACTATCCATTTACTTTGCGACTTGGGAAGATTACAAGATGCTCTAAAACTGGTATTCTTTAACCCAACTCACTCGGATTATTCTTTGTATTCAAAAATTTTGCAGCTCTGCATCGAGAGAAAAGCCAAAAAAGAAGGCCGTATGATTCACAGCCATCTTTTAACAAATGGGTTTCATGAAACTGCATATTTGAACACAAAACTAATTATATTTTATTCGAAGATTGGTGACATGATCTACTCCCGCAAATTGTTTGATAGAATGCCTGAGAGGAGTGTGGTCACTTGGACTGCATTGATCTCTGGATATTCTCAAAATGGGTACTCAGGGGACGCTCTTCTGGTGTTTTCAGCAATGCATAGGCTAGGTGTTAAGGCTAATCAGTTCACTTACGGTAGCACTTTGAGGGCATGTACCAGTATGATGGCTTTGGGTAGAGGGGAGCAGATCCAAGGGTGCATTCAGAAGAGTACGCTTGTTAAGAACTTGTTTGTGCAGAGTGCATTGGTTGATTTGCATTCCAAGTGCGGAAAGATGGAGGATGCATGTTACATTTTTGAGTCGATGTCGGAGAGGGATATGGTTTCTTGGAATGCGATGATAGGTGGGTATGCCGTTCAGGGTTTTGCGAATGATGCCTTTCAATTGTTCCGTTCAATGCTTAGAGGAGGTACTGTTACTATTCTTAAAAATTTTAAATTTTAAATTCTTGTGTGTTGTTCTTGCTTTATCCCATGTTATTTTGTATGGGATTGTCATCTAAGTACTCGAAGAAGAACACAAATAAACACAGTAACATAATAACAACATGTAAATTTATTTAGGTAGTCAGGTAGTGTCATCCTACACATTTCATACGGTGGAAAGTGTAATTTTGAATGGCTAGATTTGGAGAAATTAAAATGCTATATGCAGATAATATAAAGGGTTTCTAAAGAGAAATGATAGTTGAATTTGGTTAAGCCCAAAGGATGTCTTGAAAAACAACCCTGGAAACATGAGTAAAAATGTGAGAGCAAACCTATGACTCTCAGAGGAATCAACTGAAGTTCATTCGCACATACTGCACCATTATCTCATTATCTGTTTTTCCATCTTGAAGATTTCTTATCAGACTCTTTTAATTTCTCCAAAGAATTGCAAAACCCAACACTTGGTGACAGAAAACTAAAAATCACAGCTTCTCAGGGATGGAGCAACAAAATGGCTCGATTGACTTGAATTAAGAATTTATTGAAGAGGAGATGATCAATTCCCTCTCCTATGGGTAAAACTAATCCCGTTATAATCCTTATTAGCTTCCTTTTATTATTGTTATTATTTTTTTTGCTTTTCATCCTTGTTAGCTGTTTAAAGGGATTAAAAAATCAAGCTGAATCTGATTTGATATTCTTCCAATGCCAAATAAAAAAGGAAAAAAGAAACAGAGAATGATTCTTTAAACAGCCACAATATAGCATAACATAGTGAGTAGCTTGTTGGAATTCCTAAATGCCAATTCAAGGTTTTCATCCAAATCTTGCTTCAAGATCTTAATTCACAAAGTGGGCAATCAATGTTTTAAGAGAGTGATAATCCATGCCATGAAGCCTTTTTCTCATTAAACACACCTACATTCTAAAAATAATTTCTAATGTACTTGCAAGGAATCTGGATCCAACTTATGCTACATTTTCATTGCTTCAGTTGCTAGGCTAGGTCATGAGACACAGAAGATATGTTAATAGAAGATGTTAACAATCCATTGTGTTTGATCTTTTCTTTTTTTTTTTCCCCCTTCCATGTGAATGTTCACACAAATTATGTGTGTTTCAATCCCAACAATAGACTCAGTCTTGTTTGATTAGTTCTTTATTATGTATGCTTAACTTAATGAACAACTCTCAACTTTGTTTGCCAATTAATGGCATGGATTACAAACAAGTGTAAGCACTGATATTGTAACTAGTACTTCTGTTCGTGAATGTGGATATACTATTTTCCTTTTTGAATCTTTTCTTGCCCTTACAATTCCAAATTTCAATAGGTATGGTCCCTGATTGCTTTGCCTTGGGTAGTGCTATGAAAGCCTCTGTTGGAGGAAAGGGTTTGATGAAAGTCATCCAAGTACATGGATTCATCATCCAACTGGGTTTTGAATCACATACTATTTTGATTGGATCACTGATTGATGCTTACGCAAAATGTGGGAGTGTAAGAATTGCAGATCACCTTTACAAGAGTATGCTGAAAAGAGATACAATATCATGCACTGCATTGATCACTGGATATGCTCGCGAAGGTATCTATAGTAAAGACACCTTTGATCTCTTCAGTGAAATACATCAGATGCATATGGGGGTTGATAATGTTATATTATGCTCTATGCTCAATCTCTGTGCTGATACAGCATCACTGGACTTGGGAAGACAAATTCATGCCTTGGCATTGAAATGTCAACCCAATCATGATGTGGCCTTGGGTAATGCTCTTATTGATATGTACTCAAAGTCTGGAGAAATTGAAAATGCAAAACATGTTTTCAATGAGATGGAGCAGAAAAATGTTATTTCATGGACGTCATTGATTGCTGGATATGGGAAGCATGGCTATGGGCATAAGGCAATTGCCCTATACAAAAAGATGGAATATGAAGGTTTGAAGCCAAATGACGTTACATTCCTGAATCTTCTCTTTGCTTGTAGCCATTCTGGTTTGACTAATGAAGGATGGGAATTTTTCAATAACATGGTTAGCAAGTACAATATCTTGCCAAGGGCTGAGCACTATTCTTGTATGGTGGACCTCTTTGCACGTGGAGGTCAATTAGAAAAAGCCTATAATCTAATATGCGAGATGAATATTAAGCCTAATGCCTCACTTTGGGGTGCCATTCTTGGGGCATGCAGCATCTATGGTGATATCTCTCTTGGAGAAGTAGCAGCGAGGCATTTATTTAATATAGAACCTGAGAAGTCAGTCAACTATGTGGTTTTAGCAAGCATATATGCTGCCGTCGGCTTGTGGGACAGTGTTTGGAAGACAAGGAAATTCATGGATGAGAGAACTCTACGAAAGGATGCTGGATACAGCCTTTTTCAGTCCACAAATAAAAGGGTGGCTCTTTTGCAGCCAAGTTGAAATTACGGAATTGCGTTCCATGTCTTGTTCTTGTTGTGCTAGACTTATAAGTTGTGTGTTGATGCCACGGAAGAAAAGCAGGAGATTGTTGTTTCATCACATAAACAGTCCCAGGACATCAAGGAGGTTGATTGGTATTACTGGCCTGGTCAGATTCTCACTCCGTCATACTTCTTAGCCTCTCAACATTCAGTTATACACCCTCTCTCTGGTAAGATTTTGACCTCCTATAGATTTTTTCCGCTCCCCTTCTTTCGTTCTACCTTCTTAATTTTAGGTGGAAATTGAGTCAACAAATTATATAGATGTTGCTGCTTGAAGGATGCTCTGTGTCTTTTTAGAGTATTTTTCTGGTAATTAATTTACTTAATTTTTCAATAAACCATTCTTTGCCGTGTATGTGGGTTCAGTGCCACTAACTTTAGTATGAATGATATATTTGACTGCTAATTTGTCCCCTCCAATCATCAATTTGTTGCAATTTTGTCTGGTTTATCTTTAGCAGTACATGTATCCTCTTTTCAGACATCAAGAGGACTGATGCTCACTGTTAGTGATTTAGTTTTCTCCAGGATCAGAGCTGAAAGTTGCCCAGCAAGCAGCCTGCTGCCAGCAAGTACCAACGCAATGGGTAGGTAGCTTATAAAAATGCAGGTTTCTCCACATGTTATATTAGCAGTTGAATTCATGAATTTGTATGTTTTAAAGTCACTAGTTCTGATTTTTTTGGCTGAAGCAATGGAGCTGAAATTAGCAAATAGTAGTACAGACATTTCTTTGAAATTGGCTCCTGCGGCTGTGCTATGGATGGGTAAGCTATAATTTGTCTTTTGTTTTGCATGTGTTCAAAATTTTGACCTAAGGACTTGTGTCAGAATTTGCTGTCAATGTGTATAGATCAGTTATTCTTTTTTCAAAGTAATGACTAACGAGTGTGTTTTTCTTGTTTGAATTTGACGTCTAGAGCTGCTGTAGAAGAGAATGAACGTAACTCTGAAGTGACTAAATCAGTTTATGCACTTATGGAGAAGTTGTGGCAGCCTCACAAGAAACTGGAAAAAACAATGAGGAAACTAAAAGCAATGCACATGAACAAGGAGACAGCTCTCTGAATTTTAACCGTGGAGGCAAATTGCTAAAGGCAAGAGTGTGAAACTGAGCGGAAAGATCGTGTAGATGGTGGCGTGGGTGCATGCTTGTCTGAAGAACAGCAGCAGCGGAGAAGATGTTTAGAAATTGAAATCTGAAACAAGTTGTGAAGGTTCCTTAATGTGCAAATGCCATCTCAGGAAAGTTCTGCCGGTAAAGAAAATGGTGAAAGTTGTGAAGATTCAACTAGACATGGTAGAAATGCTGATGATCACCAAACTGGGTGATCTCAAAAAGACATTACCAGCTGTGATAGGGCCAACCGTTAGTTATGGCAATGGCGAAGAGCAGGGGACAGGCTCGGCCAATGAGGATTCAATGTTGAAAGTGCAGGACGGTGCCAGAAATAACTATTTTAGCTTGGTGGTCACAAAGCCATTGAAGACATACCAACATTGTTGTATGCGTCACCTAGCTCAAATATCTGGGTAAAGAACTCACTGTAGATGAGTGACCAGCACAATGTTCCAAGACAATTTTGGCACTGATGGAGGCGAAGAACGTGGCAAGCAAGATGCTGGCACCAAATAGAGCTTTTTCTTTTTCCAGTTGTATGCGAAACTGACAATGGTGGTGCTGAAGAACTGGTTGATGGGGATATGTTACATAGTGAGGTAACCTGGAGGAATACTTGAAGGAAATTTGGAAATGGATCATCATTTTTGGAATCCCGGTGTCATACTAAGTTATAAATTGAAAGAAGATTGTAGACATAAATGTTTGTTTCAATTCCAATGACAATTCGTGTGACTATAGGATTCTGCATATATTTAAAGGAGAGGAGCATAGAATTATACCACTTGAGCATCTCAAATATCGTGGAAACTACATGAAATATTATTCCACATCCTTCTCATTGCATTGTTGTTATTGTTGATCAAATTTTTGCGACTGTTTCTTTGTATATTCAATGATGCTTTGGTAATTCTTTCCACCTTGAGCAGAGTTTGCACTGACTCCAAGGGTCCACATCTCGAAGGTTGAAGGTTCATGAGATATATTCTCATTGCTCTTTCACTTCAAATATTTCAAATAGAATAATGTGTGAGCTTTCGGGGAAAATCAAGCTAAAGAACAAATCTTGTTGGTTCTAAAGAAACCATTTTCTAAGCCACTACTGGTACCTTTGTCATTCGAGGAAATTGATTATATTTAACTGACTTCAGTAGAATTGGGCCAAGTGTTGGAAAATTATGAGTTTTGTGATGGATTTAGGGCTACAAAACAGCAATGGTGGGGCAAATTTTGCATTTGTATTGGTAATAAATGCAGCATTCCAGTTCAATTTTACAAGATTTTGTTTTTTTGATTTTCTAAAATAAATAGGAAGAATTGGAAACTGTACTTGTCAAAAGTTTTTATTCCAATTATTGTGTCAAATTATGAGCTCTGTCTTGCCATGTTACTCTTAACGTTAACGAAAAAGTTAAATATCAAATATTTAAATACGGCCGAGAATAAATCAGGATTCAAGTAGTGAAGTTGTTAAAATTTAGCTTAAATCATGAACTTCAAGATATATTTAGTTTTGACTTAATTTATTTTTCGCGCCGATCTAATTGCTTAATTAGTTTTATTCTCCATTTGGTTGGGCCTTTTTAAAACTTTTTGGCTTATTTTTTTTTTTTGTTTTTTTTATTTATCTTATTTTGTTAAAAGTAAAAAAAAAACAAAAAAATCTAGTTTTTTTATTTATTAATAAAAAATAAAATAAAATAAAAAACTTGAAAAAAAGGAACCAAACGGGAACTTACTAGCTATTAGTAGGAGGAGGAGAGGGGAGAGGTCACTGGATTCGCGAACGAGTTCCGGGTTTTCTTGGCGGCGTTTATGTGAGTTCGTGAACTGTAATGAGTGGCCGGTTCAGGTCTCTTCCTTTCTTATCCTAAAACACACATAAACACTCCCCTCTCTCTCCTCTCTCTTGAAGATTATTGTTGAGTATTTATCTATTTTACTTTCAGATACAATCGTGATTAATCGAGTTTGCTATCCAAGTTTGGTTTTTGTGTCTATGCGTTTTGATTTGAGATCATCCTTTTGATGCTACATATAAATTATAGAGAGAGATTTATATAACGAACGATGCTAAGGCCTTTCTGTTTCTATCTGTTTCCCTTCCATTCTAGAAATTTGCATTTCTGAAGCTCTTTCATGAATGATTTGTCTGGTTGTTGCGTAGCGAAATTGAGATTGTTAGTGTCATCACCTTAACCTAGTAATGACCACTTTGTTCCATTTTTTAGATACTGTTCTTAGTTAGTAGAGAACTCAGTACCAGTGATTCAACAATTGCATTGTAATATGAAAGCAAGGTTCAATGCTTTTACCCAATTTCGTATCCTATTTCACAACCGTCAAGACTTGGTCCATTTGCCTTTGAATTCCCCCACTCCAAATGCCCCAATTTTAAAGCTTTGCCGATACTGGACCACCTTTGCCGCTGCTGCTGCCACCACAATAGCACCCCCTATAAGTGAAACCCCAGATGAAAAGTTAACAATAGAAGAGTTTGGAGACTGCCCAAAGGACTCCACAGATGTTCTTCGGAGATGGGGTTGCAGTGACAGTGATGTATCAGAAATATTTCACCGGCATCCTTCTTTGCGTAATGCCGATCTTGCTAACCTTCAATCCAAACTCAACTTACTTAGTGGGTTGGGCCTCACATCTTCTGACCTTGTCAAGATCATTAATTGTCGCCCCCGCTTCCTCAACTGTCGCATCAATAAGTGCTTCGATGAGCGCCTAGAATATCTCCAAGCACTGTTTGGGTCAAGGGAAGTACTTCTGAAAGCCATTATGCGAAATCCTTCCCTTCTCACCTATGACTTCCATAATAAAATCAAACCCGTCATTGCCACATACGATGAAATGGGTGTTAGTAGAAAGGATTTAATTGCTATGCTTCTATCTCGCCCCACCTTAATTTCTCGAACCTCTCTCAACCAAGAGAAGTTGGATTACATTCGCAAGATTGGGATCTCTAAGGATTCAAAAATGTACAAATATGTGGTCACCCTTATTGCCATCTCGCGCATTGGGACAATTTGTGAAAAATTGGCAAACATTGAGAAGTTTGGGTTTTCAGATGATCAGGTTTTGGGTCTTTTTGGACGCTCTCCTCTTGTGTTGACCCTATCTATTGACAAGGTTCAGCGGAACATGACTTTCATATTGGGCACTATGAAACTACCGGCCAGTGTGGTCCTTGATCACCCATTTTTGCTGTTCGTCAATTTGGAAGTTGTGTTGAAGCCACGGATTCTTCTGGCGGGAAAGATTCAGGATATGGGTCTGGTTCCACAAATTAAAGGACGTGCAATGTTGAGGGCATTGAGGATGAAAGAAAAGCGGTTTTTTAAGGCATTCATCAAATGTCACCCAAAGGATGTTGCTGATGAATTGATGGAGTACTACACAAATGCCAAAGGTGTCAAGCGATTGGCAGAATCCTCAAAGAAGAAAGTGCATAGAGGATTCCCATTCTGAACATTATTGGATACCAGGTGCTTATGAACTTCTCTCAGACTTATTTGGCAGTACAAAACTTTATTTTCATTTTATGTTTTTTGGTAATCCAATCCATCATCCAGGAGCTAGTATTAATTGTTGTAATGCATAATGCAACTTCTTGATGAGGATTTGTTTCTTCATGTGCATCCTTGTGCCATTTTCTTCTCGTAGTTCTCTTCATGCATATGCGACAAAGTGCCACAAGAAGGCATAGATGTATATGCACTGAATGAACTTGTCAAAACAAAAATATCACATACATGCACGGGATAGCTCCTGCCAAATTAGCAGTGGCATTACTCCTTTTGCATCTTGGTTGAGGTCCTGAGGACTGAGTGTTGATACTACGTACCTGAGTCCAATACACATCTTTAATGGCCCAGTAGCCACCATTGGTGTGCATTAAGAGTGAATAGAGAACAAAGAGAAAGTGCTACTCAACAAATAAGATGCTCAAGATAGGGAGTAAGTCTTTTTTTTTTTTTTGCTAACTGGGTGTCCGGGCCAGCTTGCGCGCACTTCGACTAATTCTGGGGTCTGTTTAGTTCCCTTGTCCCACACAAACTAGGTAATTATCAGGCCAAAGGCCTTGGGGGAACTCTTGCCCTTGGCAAGAGTCGAACCCCTGACCTCCCTTTGGGAGGTCATGAGTTCTGGCCAACTGGGCTAGTTGACTAAGTCATTGTTTTGAATAATTCATGTCTTTGTTTTGTGAGCGCAATATAGATTGGATGTCTGTTCATTTTACATTCAATTTTGGCTGCGTAAGAACTAGATAATGTTTATTTGATTGCCAATTTATAGGGAAATAAATCTGAGGCCTGCCAGCTTCATGGCGCTGGTACTGGATCATATTATTATCTTTTGTGCTTGCGTCCATTATCCTTGCTTCTGTCTTTACTTTGTTATGTTCCTGTGCAGCCATTCACTCTGTATTGGTTTCATTGGAAGATATGAGGCACAGGAATAGTCTGAAAGTTAAGCTTTGAATTTGCTTCATTGATGTAGTGAATATAGGAAGCAACAAACCTTTATTCTTTGGCTTTACTTCAATGTTCTCTAATTGATCCAATTATGAATTAATTGTCTAGATTTTCACTATCAGAAGGTGGTCTTTATCTGTAAGAAAGTTAGTATTTTTGGGGGGTAATTACACTTTACCCCCTTGTGGTTAAAGCCAAAATCACATAACCTCCCTATAGTTGAAAAGTGAACACTTAACCCCACGTGGTTTAGACTGTTTTGCAAAAAGGATGGAATCTGTTATCTTTGACTGTGTTTGTGTTACACGTGACCATTTAAGTGACGGGAAAGGATTACAGCCAAATAAGGCTCTTCAAAAGACAAATTTGCCTTTATGTGGGAATAACCTAGCCTCTTCTTCAACAGAGCAGCATCCTCTCTCTCCCTCTGTCTCTCTCTCTCTCTCTCTCTCTCTCTCTCTCTCTCTCTCCATGAACCTGTAGCTCACATACAAAAACCAAACTGAGACACTAAATTTTCTCTTTTAGGAGCCTTTGATTTGATCCAGAAATGCAACTTTTTGAGCTCAAAACTAGACAAAAACAAGAAATTTTAACTGGACAATTCCTTTTCCACGTTCTGTGATTCAATTCCTCTGTCGGGGTACATTTGATTTTTGCGTAAACCCGTCTTGATTTCAATTCTTTCCCATGCCCATTTTTCTTTTTTCTTTTCTAGTTCCAGCCATCTCTTAAATCAATTTTAAAATGTTCATTATGAACTTCTGGTGGTTGTATATGCATCTTTTGGGATGATTTTGTTAACTCTTTCTGGTGGTGGTATGTTCTGTGATTCAATTCCTCTATTTGGTTATGTGTTTACTTTTGAATCACAGGGAGGTTATTTAATTTTGCCTGAAATCACAAGGAGGTAAAATGTAAGTACTCTCTTTTATTTTCCAAACTTCTGAGTATAGCTGTGCATTTCACACTCTTGGTAAAATAGTTTTGTGTTTTTGGTTTGGTTCTCTCTTCATCTTTTTTCTTTCATATCCAGTAAATGACAACCTTTAAAGATGAAGAAACATAAAAGCAATGATTGAGGACTAATATCTATCGCATTGTCAATGTTGTCAAGGGAATAGTTCAACCTCATTATTGTGGGCTCTCTCAACCACATACCTATTGATTTTTTCTTATTCTTCACTATTATGGTATTATGATTGTGTTTTATGGTTTCTAAGTAGATTTTTGCTTATTCAGGCAGTACCTAAACCAGTAACGATGGAAAGGCTAAAGATGCTCAACCCTGTGGCAAAATGAAATATGGTAGATTTATGCCTACAAACTACGAAGGGAAGAAAAGTACTGAGCTAAGGGGATCCAAAGCAAAGAGGATACAAGAGTTAGAAATTAAAAGGGGCATAAAATGAAGTATATGGAGAATGCACATTTGGAGCAAGGAGCTTCCCCAGAAAGTGTCCTAGTGTTGGCCTTCGCTATTTTTTCACACCTACATTCTCAGGAGCAGGAGAACTGTAGTTTGGTTTGAATGAACGAGACCTTGTGAAGATAGTTGTCTATAAAGAGCAGAAGATTCAGTGAAATATATTTACATTTTTCAGATTCCGAAGATGGCAACTCTAAGCTGAAATAGATCATGGATTCTTACAACAATTTGATTGAAGTATGGATTTCTGTATGGGCAGTTTATTTAGCAAACTATTTCAAATGCATTTTTGTATATTCTGATTGCATTGAGCAGATTGGAACAATGATTTTGAGGTCTGATTGCAGATCAAATCTTCTTGCAGATTCCTCAAGACACCAAAAGACACCCTCTTGCAATGTACATGAAGCATAATCCCAAATCAAATATATATAGCAAAAAATATGATTATAAGTGTGGTATAAACCCTTTATGAGAACAATCAACCACAAACAAAAGCAGAGGAAACAATTATTTTCCCATTATTTTCATTACCATTTTAAAGAATGTTTCGTATTTTTCTTATTTAAGAATTGTTTGGTTCCAACCCCTAACCGGCCAAAAAAATAGTGTAATTAAGTACAGTGAAAGATATAAATGAAAAAGTACATAAATACTCAGTTATAACTTGGATAGCGATCAAATTCAAAGGAAAACGAAAAAAGCGAAGGAAAAAAAAAGGGATTAAAATGAGAATAAAGAGAGGCAAGCATCCAAACAACGCCTAAGAGTTTCGAAGGAAAAGGGTAAAAGTAAAACCCTGTCGCCTTCTCGACTGCTATTGGGACCGGTAATGGTAGCAGCCGTAGTCGATCAAATTCATTCATTCTGAAAGTAGTATCCTTCGGCCTTTGGCTTCTTCCTCTGGAGAATCTGACACAGAGAATAGAAAAGCTTCTCAAGGACTTTCTCTCTCTATGTTCTCCGAGTAAATGGCATCTGCCCTTTTATCGAGAACTCTCTTTGCTCGTCGCTTCGTTCAATCTTCATTGTCTCTCACGCCGAAGCCCCAATTCTTCACCTCTTTCTTCGGTGTAAGTTCCCTCCTCTCTCCCTCTCTCTCCCCCACCTATATGTATGTCGATATATACCCCTTCTAAACATGTTGTGCCGCTGTCTCAAGAAACAAGTTGATGTGTGTATTAAGTTTAACTGTCGCGGATTCATGTATTGGGGTGTGATTGCACTTGTATAATTTTCTCCTTGTTTTGTTATTGTTTATGTTCGATGATCATTGTCCTATGTCGGAACTAGCATCTTCTTTTGTCAAGTGGGTTGTCAATTTTGTTGTTATTGCAGTGAAAAATTGGGCTTTTCAACAGTTGAGTGACTTCCTCGTTTGGGGTCTGGGACTCTTATTTTAGAAATCCTCTAATTTCCAAACTATTTGGATGTTTCGTTTCTTGAAGTATGTGTATCAATCAACTAGCGTTCGAAGTGTGTATAAACCTTGTTTTGGTAGTGCGGTTTTATATTTTTCATTGGGTGGAAAAAATCAAAACCTATATGATTCAAGGTTTCACGCGGGGGGTTAATAGCTTTCTAACAAATTTAAAGGCATACAGGAGTTTTGTTAGCTCAAATTCCATGAACGAACTGTTGTAGTCATTATTTATAATCAGTTAGTCTTTCCAAGTTGTAAAATTTATTGTTGTTTCTTTCTTTTTTTCTTACTCCTTAATATTCAAAATGACCTTCATTTCTCTAAATTGCAATCCAAGGTTTTAACAATAATTTGAGTTTGTTTTCTTTTAACTTTTCATTGGAAGCCATAGTTTACAACTATTTCTTCTTTAGTCCACTGAAGGTTTATAATTTGATAACAGTTTTAGGCGAAGAAATTAGCTTGGTACCTGAAACCATATTCTTTATTTTCAGAAGGTCTTGGACTATTGTTTACTTCAGACCATTTACAAACTTCAGACCGTTTATATAGATTTTAATTAATGTGTTCTTTCAGTCAAGATTTCATGCTGCCTTTATTTTTATTTTTATTTTTATTTTATTACTACTTGCAGAAGAGACCATTTCACTTGCGGGCTGCTCCTGTCTATGTGGTGTATAGAACTTCTGGTTTTGTCTCTTGTGCCTCATCATTAGTTGGGTCAAAAGCTGCTTTTTCAACACAGTCCATGTCGACTAATGAACCTGTTGTTTCAGTTGAATGGCTCCATGCTAACCTCAGAGAGCCTGATATGAAGGTATGCACTTAAGCTTGTCACTATTGTATCTTTATGAGGGTTAGAATCATCTAACTTTGATTAGAATTAAGTGGTTCAACTTTTGGGTCAACCGGTATTGAACCGTGATGTCATAATTATGTCATTAATATAATATTTAACTTTATAATAAATAATTTGAGTGCGCTATCATAAGAACAATATCAATTTTTAGTGGCTGTGGGAAGTTTAAATAGAAAAATTGTTCGTTAAACTACAACTATGAAGTTTTAATTGCTAATATAAAATTGCTACAGAAATACAAATGTAAACATTTCTGGAAATCTATATTTTTTGGTTAATCATGCTTTCTCTATTAGAAAAATGGAAATAAAGAATATTGGTTAATCACCATCTAATTGTTGATAAGTACTGCATAGCTATAAAAATTGGATCAGGTTCAGATAAAGTTAAAATAGCACTCTTTGTGCAGATAATAGATGGATGAAACACAGAACACCAACAGGTGATAATTCCCTCCCTTCCGAAACATAAAAAAATAAAATAAAACAGGTGATAACTCCCTTAGTTTTTCTTTCACCGTCCTCGCATCTGCATCGATCAGCTTTGTTTGACAGATTTGATATTGAATGACAAGGCAGATCCATTGACAATCTCCAAGCCCCTTCTCTTCCTCAGAAGCCATAACTCACAGAAACACCATAAATCAAGAGAGAATGAGAAAGCTTTATCCACTTCCACTAGCAGTTCACCGGCCATGGCTGTCGTCGGCGTTTCGTAGTCTTGGAACCCAAGAGGCACACTAGTCGGCAAGTGTTAGAAACGAAGATGAGTTTGACTGCCCGGTTTCTTGCGGTTGGATGATTAAACCAGTGGGTTGAACGGTTATTGAGAAATACACCGGTTCTTTTGAAAAACGATTTTGAGGCTATATCCAGACCATTTCTCGGTCTGGTTCCCGGTTTTCCAATTGAACCGACCGGTCTGGTCCGGTCCGGTTTTTAAAACACTGCTTCAATGTATTCTAGTGGCATGGTAAGGTTCTATTTTTATTTTCCTTCTACTTCATCATTAAGGTGGACAACCTTGCTTATCCTATCTCACCTCTTCTTTTGAAGAACTCTCTTTCTCCATGTGCGGGCGTGCAGGCTGTGTGTGTGCATCCGTGCATGCATGTGCTTGCAGTGCACATGCATGCATTTATGATGGTTATTTATATCACAAACTAAAGGCAATGCTGTCTTTGGTATGACAACTCGAATTTCTGGATACGCTTGGCATTCGCTTCCCCAATTGATGTCAGTCTATCCTCAGAATATGTTGGTGGAACACGAATTTTAACTAACCTTTTGAGGCCCATTACACAACTAACTGCAGTTCTCCTGGACATACCCAAATCCTCACATTCCTCTGTCAGTTTTTAAGTAGCAGTAACTGCCTATAACACTTTGTCTTTGGGCAACAAGTCTGAAAAGAGAGTCTCTATAAGGAGTGTTATATACAAAATGACAGAATCAGGTCTAGCGTACGGTACACAGTATAACATGTCCCTGGGTTTCTTGTTTATATGCTTTTATTGCATTGGCAATTATATGGAACATCATCTTGTTTTCTTAGAAAATACTAAATCAACAGCCTTAATGGCTTTATCCACATTGATCTGTATCCCACTTGTGGGAC
This sequence comes from Euryodendron excelsum, assembly GCA_033060915.1. Lineage (NCBI taxonomy): Eukaryota > Viridiplantae > Streptophyta > Magnoliopsida > Ericales > Pentaphylacaceae > Euryodendron > Euryodendron excelsum. Next base: position 13,803,503 of record CM065381.1, on the reverse strand, counting down.
CCACAACCGTAGAGAGGGCTGAGAATGCCATAAGGATGAATCAAATTCAATTTGTATTTGCTTCGATACGTTTGATTCTCGGTTAGATTGGATATGAATAATTGTCGACGGATCATTCTTGTATCTTCAATAATATAATTTGTTCTAGTATGGGCCCCATTTTGGTTGTTACATGGAAATAATATTCTGAAAATTCACCTCATTGATTTGCCTATGGCAATTATTTTTAGTCAGAGCATCAATATTGGTTTAAAACACCAGGGAAAATGTTTGGAGATTGAATGCATTTTCTAGATGTTGGTCATGATCATAATATTTCAATATTTACTTTTTCAGGTGTTGGATGCGTCCTGGTACATGCCAGATGAACAGAGGAATCCAATTCAAGAGTATCAGGTAATGACTGTGATTTTACTCTTGAATTATTTTGTACTGATTCTTGTTTCATGACATTCCACCTAGATGATTACACTTTCTGTTCAAATTCTGAGCATTTTTTGTTCTTTGGTATTGAATTAAATTTCTTATGTAAGTTTTTTATGTCTCTCCTACTGCTTTAGGATCTACTCTAATTCATGTTTTTTTTCCTGGTTTATATATATATATATATTGTATGATGTGGCTTGAACAGGTTGCCCACATTCCTGGTGCCCTTTTTTTTGACGTAGATGGAATATCAGATCGAGCAACTAATGTAAGATGGTTTCTTTATTGCTTACTTTGTTAGTACTTTGGAAATCATTTGCCATAAATAAAAAAGAAAGAAAGAAAGTGCAGTTACTTTCAGGAATTTATACAACTATATATGAGACATTGATGTTACTCTTTCCTTTATATGATATGAGAAACTTCACACGATTAATGGGTGTGTCTCAGTTGCCACACATGTTGCCGTCAGAAGAAGCCTTTGCTGCTGCTGTTTCTGCCCTTGGTATTGAGAATAAAGACGGGGTTGTTGTTTATGATGGAAAGGGAATTTTCAGTGCAGCTCGAGTGTGGTGGTGAGTTGTAGTTTTGGTATTAACAGTCCAACTTGTTACCCATTTATCATATCGTTCCCCAGTTTTTTAACATAAACTGAATATCTAGGTTTGTTTAATCGAATGAACAGGATGTTCAGAGTATTTGGGCATGACAGAGTATGGGTGTTAGATGGAGGCCTGCCAAGATGGCGTGCTTCAGGATTAGATGTTGAATCTAGTGCTTCTAGTGATGCTATTTTGAAAGCAAGTGCTGCCAGTGAGGCAATAGAGAAAATATATCATGGACAAACAGTAAGTTTATACTGAAATAAAAAGGGGCCAATGAGATAGAAATAATTTATTCGACCTAAGTGCTGTTTTTATTCCTGGTCTATTGTTCATCTGAATGGCGAGCTGAATTTTTTTCAGATGAGTGTTATTTTGCCTCTTTTATATTCTACATATAATATTTTTTACACAAGTACATTCAACTAAACAATTTTTTTTAATTGCTTGACTCTGCAACTGTGGTCCTTTTGTACTTGACAATCGATGTCACTAAGTGAGAGCTGCTGAACCTATCAAAATTAAGGTCTTTCTTGGAAATTGTGATAATTAGGATATCTTGACCCACCACCACCCCTTTTCACTCTCTCTCTCTCTCTCTCTCTCTTAGAGAAAGGGGTCTGCTTTCTCTCTTAAATTTCTGTGTTTTTGTTATTTGTAGATCTGCAAGCTCTTTAAAATAATTTTTCTACTAACTTAAGCAATTTACATTAGCTGTAAAAAAATAAAACTGGAACTTCTGATTAAGATACCAATATCTTGGCTTTTCTTTTTATTTTTTTGTTAACTTTTTTCTAATTTCACTTCTCTGATGTCTTTGAACTTTCTCATGCTGGTATCCTTTTCAGGTTGAAAATTCGAAATTCCATTATTAAATTTTCAATCAGTGGTTTATTTGAAGTTTCTTGCTAGAATACATGTTAAATTATTCAACTTTTGCAGGTGGGCCTAATAACATTTCAGACCAAATTTCAGCCCCATCTTGTGTGGACACTTGAACAGGTTTGGTTCCTCGAGTTATAATCAACCTTTCTTCTTTGATAAAATTATGAGTTTCTCATAGTCACCTCTGAAAATGGTGATCCAATCATGACTACGATTTGGGACTCAAACTGAATGAAACATATTAGTTGTATATAATCTGCATATATGCCTGCTATTACTACAATTATAGAAAGTTTTTTACATTTTTTCCAAACTCAATACACTTCCAGACACCTTTTAGTGATCTTACACCAAAATATTATACTTGTGTGGTTCGGAAGGTGTCTTTGATAGTTTACACAAAATCTATTAGTGCTGTGATGCTTACAATATAATATGCATCTTTGATATAGCAAACACCATAAAAGAATGAAGTAATAAATCTATGAGTAAGAGCTTTCATTGAAAAGTCATCATCGTGCTTTGTAAGTAAATAAAGGTGGAACTTATTGTGACTGATGGTTTGGAGGACATAGGAGGATGCAGGTTTTGTCTCACCATTCCTGACATTTCAATCTGCTAGGAAATAATTCTCTTTATTTGATTGGTTATACTTTAAATGCCACTGTTTGCTCTTTATTTCAACTTATACTTTCTCAATGTATTTCAGGTTACAAAAAATGTTGAGGACAAAACACATCAACACATAGACGCCCGTTCAAAGGCCAGGTATCCTTGATCTTTCCTTTGTTGTTTTGTCAGAGGTGATGTTCTTCATATGAACTTGTTACTGGATGTGTAATGGGACCTTTAGTTACATAATTATTGTACTTCCTATCTAGTGGGTTTGGTGTTCTCCTGTTCGTTCTGATCTGAGGTATTTGATTGTGGCCTTCACTGTGTGATTTGGAACAAGCAGCATGACTGAAAACTTGTTCTAATAGTCAGGAAAGAGTCATACTGATTGGTTGTTGAGAATAAGGATTCTTTCAGATATCCCTACTGAATGCTGTTTGCCTCTCCTTAAGTGCTTTGAGGTAAAAAAATTTCATTCTTAAAATGGATTTGTAGCCAAAGCAATTGGAAGTATTACCGAATGTGAGGCCACAATTGGAATGTGGAACTTAGGAGCAGAAATATAAATGGGTGCAGCCAATTCCAAGTTTGGTGTTTGAAGGTGGCATAGGAATGAAATTGTGACCTTTTGTCCTGGTTCCACGACATCAGAAGTAGCTAACAATGTATTGTGATGATGTGTCCTAATTGGACAGCATCAGAGCTAGCTTATAATCTGCTGATAATCATTTACTACATGCAATTGATAATTACAATCCATGTTACATGGACTCTTTTAAATTTGTGAGGTACCCTTGTTGGACACTTGAGGCTTATGTTAGGGTGTGGGATACATAAAATGCTCCATGTTAGTTTGTAATTACCATTTTACCATAAATAAAGGAAAGAGGTAATTTAAAAAAATATGAGGTTCCTAGTGTCCTAGGGCATCAGAATTAGACTAGTCCAACATTTAGACATACCGGCACCAAACACTCATGCTGAAGTTCCTGTCACATAGATTACACTTTTGAAGGATGCAATTCTGAACAGGACCCACGCCCTATACAAAGTCAGTCCACCATGCTGCTCTCTCTCTCTCTCTCTAGAATTTTGCTTTTGGAAGCTAGTGTTTAGTTGCACATTTGGTACTTTGTTCCATGAATTTAGTGTTGACCAAGGGACTTCTTCATTGGACGTTTTCTTTTGCATGGCATGCCTTGACAACTGCAATCAAGTCTAGGTGAGGCATGCATGCTGCTGAGTGCGGCTGAAAGGCAATTTGTTACACCTTCCCATCTAAGCCGTGGGAAACAGTATAAAACAGGCATAGGAAAATGCAATACAAAATGTGGTAGGAATGATTGCAGAGATAAATTGAATTGTGAATACATTGTTGGGGATGTGATTGGGAGTTACTGTCACATAATAGTGGTTTTTATAAGAATCCAGAAGATACTTATTGCAAACCTAGCATTTTGCTACTTCAAGGAAGAATTATTTTTGTTTGCAACCATGGAATGTGTATGTTGGCTATTTGAAAACTGCTTCAGCAGAAACTTAATCCAACTTCCTTTGTGCCGTACAAGAAATGCATTGTAACCCTGGCTCAATTGCAATTCTTACAAATGTGAATTTCACTTGCAATTGTAAGCCACTATCCTGGTTCTGTGACCTGTTAGACCCTTCAAATGATGACCAAAAATGACGGTAACAGGATTTAATTGGTGTCTTTTTTGCTAAAATATACAACAATGATCCTACATATCAAATGCTGACTCTGTTGAAATTCCATATGTCTACTTGAGAATGATGATAATCCCATGAGACACCTGAGTACACCCTATGTTTTGAACCCTTTATGCTTGGCAATATTAACGAATCATATGTGCACAAGAACATTTTTTTTTATTGGTAGGTTAGATCATGAAGAACATAGGCATCTAAATTCTTGGGTGTAAAATCCACGCCCTAGATTATAAAATCCTGCTCATATTGAATTTTCAAAGTGTCTGAATCAGTTATTGATGGTATGAATTTTTATAGTCGTTACTTTCCTCTCGTTATGTATAAATGAAGGCTAGAGGTAATCCTCTTAAGCTAGGAGTGAAGTTTGGAATTTTTGTTTACCATTTCTGATACAGACGGGATGGTTCCCTAGTTTTTGAAACACATTCTTAGATTTGACGAAGATTTCAATCTTTTGCAGGTTTGATGGGATTGCACCAGAGCCTCGAAAGGGAATAAAAAGTGGACATGTACCAGGCAGCAAGTGCATTCCTTTTCCTCAGGTCAAAGATCTTCTTTCGTTGTTTGCTCCTATCACAATTTTTATTTTTTTTATTTATAAGTGGACAATTTTGAATGTTAAGAGGAAGGACTTGTATATATCTGCACTTGTATTAGGTCCGTTTGTTTTATTTGAAACTTAACAAGCCTTAGTTCCAATTACAATCAGTTACCTGGATCTGCTATCCCTAGTTGGTTCTTTGTTATGCCTTATCCTCAATTAGTTGAAGCTAAGATAGGACAGTGAAGTCAGCCTAGGTTTTTGCTGGCCATGAGGTCTTATGAAGCTAGTGCATCTAGCCTCTCCTGGAAACTTTTTCCCCCTATTTTAAAGATTAATTCACTGTCCATCATTTTAAATATATTGAGTATTGTTATTACTGTAATGCCTTTCTTCTTGTGCTGTGAGCAGAACAGAATAAGGGGTTTCTTGTGCCATTTTGAGGAGATTCATTAAGAACACTCTTAACTGTATTGTTCCCCCCACTCAAAAAAAAAAAAAAAACAAAAACCAGAAAACCAATTGCTTCCTGTGTTTTGTGCTCAAGAGTCAAGACTTGATGCTTAGAACACCGTCTGAATTTGCGATCACATTTGGCCTCTAAAATAATGAACTCCAACACCACCACCACCCCCCCCCCCCCCCCCCCCCCCGCGAATTTGCCTCAGATTTAAAGCAGTTTTGTTTCTGGATTGAATGGAAACTATTTTAGGTTTGTGTGTTAAAGAAACAGCTAAAATGGTGGAAGAAATTGCTTGATCTAGGGAATCAGGTTTTGAAAGCTACCTTATCATCCTCTGCTCCCCTTTATAGGCCAGACACATCTGAAATATTTGTTGTGATGTTTTAGGAATTCACTCAGGACTTTAGCCCCAACCTAATTCAGTGAATTAACATGGTTTGAACGCGATAATACTGAATTTTACTAGTATGTGAGGTGTTGGCCTTCTTTTCTTTTCTTAGTTTGTAATCTTTCTTAATTGTCGCACTTGAATTTTCATTGAAGCTATATTGGTTTTTCTATTAGCTGTTGGCTTCAATAAATATTGGATTGTTGCTTGCAGATGTTAGATGGATCGCAAACACTTTTACCTGCAGACGAACTTAGAAACAAATTTGATCAAGAAGGTAAAGATGTTTGTGTGCATGTGTGCGCTAGCAGGTGTCTGGTGGATTATGTGTTCTAATATTCAAACTATTTTCCTACTATTCGGACTATGTTGTACTTATGTTTGCATGAGTATCATGTGATTCATGGGGATTAGTGGTTGAATTGATTACAATTAGGTTTCTATCCGTGTACACCAATATGTGTGCATGTTTAAAAAACTACCAAAAGAAGTATGTGTCAGTCTGTTTCTTTTTATAAATATGTATGCATGTGTTTGTGCACAAACATAATATTTATCAAGTAAACCTAGAATTGCAAGAAATCCTTATTGGCTAGATCCTGGAAGTTGAAGTTACAGATTCGGTGATCATAATCTATTTTATCAAGAAACTAACTAAAAACAAAAAAGTTTGTTGGAATAAAACTTTTGGTTTTAGATTTAAAAGAGCCTGGAAGAATGTACAAGGAAACTATAATTAAAAAAAAAATGTAGAAGGAAATTTGACTTAGAAATTGTTATTTTGATACCCTTATGTGATGGAAACACACCTATGGTTGGTGGTGTTTGAGTAAAAAACTACCAAAAGAAGTATGTGTCAATCTGTTTCTTTGTATAAATATGTATGCATGTGTTTGTGTACAAACACAATATTTAACAAGTAAACCTAAAAATTGCAAGAATTCCTTATTGGCTAAATCCTGCAGTTACAGATTTTTCAGTGATCATAGTCTATTTTATCAAGAAACTAACTAAAAACAGAAGTTTGTTGGAAACTTAAAAACTTTTGGTTTTAGATATAAAAGAGTCTGAAAGAATGTACAAGGAAGCTATACTTATGTGATGGAAACACAGCCTTCTCTCTCACATGGTAGCTCACCTATGTGAGAGGGAGGGCTGTGGAACTATCAAAAAGGGTTGTGAATTCAGGGCTGTCCTTCATCTTTCATAATTTTAATTTTTCTATTTTAAAAATAAAAAGTTTTGTGCATGGATTATCTGCATACTTGAAACCCTGGTCTGTGATTCCGAGATTACATTTCAAGACATTAGCATTTGGTGTCTAGCTATATTATGTCCTTATTATAAACTACTTTATTGTTCACTTTAGTTGTCAATATTGTTAGTCATTTGCTATCAACTCAATGGAGTTTGATAACCGAACTGTATGCCGTTGTGCAGGCATCTCTTTGGACAGGCCTGTTGTGACTTCATGTGGCACAGGTGTAACTGCTTGCATTCTTGCCCTGGTAAAATTTCCTTCTTGTCTCCTATATCGCATTACTATTACAGTATATTATATCTATGGGTATTGCCTGTGACAGTAAGGCACACAAGTACAAAACTCTTCTTCTGGATGAGCAATTGCATCTTTCGACATGAAACAAGCTTTATTATAGTTATTAGTTAGATGCCCTTATTATTCTTGTACTGATATTATGAAGAGAGGTGACATCATGTCAAACATTTTGATATGATCTTGTTCTGCATCTGAACACCCTTGAAGTTGGTTTTTTGCCGAGTAAAGAGTAAACAGATTCCCTTTGCATGAAAGAGAATAAAATATAGATATCATGCTTTATCTTTTCAGGGTCTCCATCGGCTTGGGAAGACTGATGTTCCAGTATATGATGGGTCATGGACAGAATGGGGAGCTCATCCGGACACTCCTGTCTCCACTTCTTGAATGTTAATGTAACAGCATATTAACACTTGGCGGCTACATGCACTGCATGAGGTTTGCTTTGTTTGATAGTCATCTGGGATTTTGACGATAGAGGTTGTACCTAAAACAGATGAGATAATTCTCTGGGTGTTCATTTTGTTGAACTACGAACAGTGTTTAATTCTCGTAATCAGGCCTCTGAATAAAAAGAAAGTATTGTTAAGGTTGTGCTCACCATTGAGAATGTATCATTCAAGATGTAACACATCCTGATTGCTATAAGATCAAGAATAGCTCCACTTCCTTTTCAGTCGTCTGTCACTGCCTAATAGGTAGATGTAATTGTTATGAGAGGGAAAACTGACGCTCTCTCTCTCTCTCTCTCTCTTTGGTGGTACGTTTTTGGCTGTCTTTGGATCTGGTTTTGGGAGTGGTTGTATGGCTTTTCATAAAAGGTGATTGTAACATTTTATACGTTTTTTGTGCTCTTACAGTTATATATAATAAGGGTGAGCCTTCGTACCACATAGAAAAGGTCATTATTTTCATAGCAGTAGTCTTCAGTTAAAGTCATCTTGTTCTTCAATAGTATATGGAGATCAATTAGGTATTCTTGCATTGTTTCTTCTTTTATCATTTCATTTGCCATTTTGGATCAGCAGTTTGAAACAAAATCGTGCGTGAAAAGAGTTTCTGAAATGCGGTTTAGGAGTCCGACTGGAATGAAATCATCTTGCAGTATATATTTAACTACATGGCATATGATATGAAATCATTTTTAGTTTTTCTATATATATCCGCTTATGTTTGTTAATGTTTTGGTTTCAGTTCATTTACTCCATTTGAAGAGCCAAAAGAAAGGAAAAGAGACGAGACGTTTTGGTCCATGCCCCACCCCATGTATACGTAGATATATATATATATATGTGTGTGGTATGAATAGTCTAAAAGAGAGGGAGGAAGTACAAGGAGAGTAACGGAGGCCCAGCGCCTTGGGGTGGAGTGCATCAAGTGGAATCTTGATAAAGATAGAGTATTATCAACAATAACCACTAACGCAAGTATCGATCGCGTGGCCTAATGGATAAGGCGCTCGCCTCCGGAGCGGGAGATTGTGGGTTCGAGTCCCATCGCGATCGTCCTTCCATTCTATCAGCCTGCCGCCGTTCCTCTCTCGGACCTGACGGGCAGAACTTTCAAAACGGCTTATGACCCTCAATTTTTTAGGTATCGTCATTTTAAGGAAGTGGACTATATACTATATTTTGCAATTTTATTTATTCCGAACTTTAACAATCCTTGCTCCAATTGGTTATTTGTGGTTCTGGCTACATCATGAACACTAACACCCACCCCCCCCCCCCCCCCCCCCCCCCCCCCCCCCCCGGCCGAAAAACAAAAAAATAAAAAATTTCCACAAGATCAACCATTACTTCACTAAATTATTCAGTCTGTTTTCATGGCCGATCAAGCTGTTAAAATCACATATAAATCAACATACTACCAGAGAGACGAGAATAATAATCACATATAAATCAACATACTACCAGAGAGACGAGAATAATAGATATAAAGAAGGGTTTTTCATAATGACCTCTACCTAAGAACAAGCATTCCTCCTAATCCAGAAAATTCAATGCCTGGTAATGCAAATCACCATTACCCACTGCAATCCACTTATTCAAGTTTGATCTGTTACATAACTCTACAAAGTTCAGTCCTATTATGATTTCAATCCGCTCTGGTCAAAACCCCAGAAATATGCAATCCACAAAAAAGCACAAAACGGGAAAGCAACGAAGTGCAGCTCTTAAGCTTCATCAAGGGCAAGAACTCCAGGGAGTGATTTCCCCTCAAGAAGTTCCAAGCTGGCACCACCTCCGGTTGAGATGTGACTCATCTTTTCCGCAAGACCAACTTGCTCCACAGCGGCAACAGAGTCACCTCCTCCAATTATTGTTGTCACCCCCTTGCCGCTAAGGTCTGCCAATTTCTTTGCAATGGCCTGTTCATCAACAAGTAGAACACATTCTTCGGTTATGTATTCCTCTATTGTGGAGTCTAGTGCCTTAGTGGAAGAGTGGGGAAGGGGTTTGAACTACAAGCATGCATGGTCCATACATCAAAGACTTTGTCCCATATAGCACAAGGCTGATGCTATAATGCTAGATTTAAAACAGCATGTAGGTTGTTTTGTACCTCTGTTCCCATAGCAAACTTGTCAAATTCAAACACGCCCATAGGTCCATTCCAAATAATGGTTTTGGTGGTATCCAAGGCTTCACCAAAGGTCTTGATGGAATCAGGTCCAATGTCCAATCCCATCCAACCATCAGGAATACCAGATGCTGGGACAATCTACAAAACGTATTAAAATGTTTAACCCCCTTGCAGCCAGAATTCTCAAATAAATATTCACTTAAATGCAGAGAACAAAAACCAAATAAATATTCACTTAAATGCAGAGAACAAAAACCAGGCAAATCAGATTGAAAAGGGCAGGGTCTTCATTTTTTCCCCCCAACTACTTACTAATTTAAACTAAAAAGCAATAGATAAAATTAAAAAACTTTTGCATGGAAGAACATGTTAGATTGGATATCATTCCAAACTACTCTTGAACACATGATCAAGATATTATTTTATTCAAAAAAAAAGAAAGAAGACAGAGATACTAACCTTGCTATTGGCATCAGCAGCAAACTTGTCAGCAATAACCACATCAGAAGGAAGCATTAAAGACACCCCCTTAGTCTTAGCCTTCTCAAGAAGTGATGTTGCAAGATCAAGCTTGTCTTCCTCGACAAGTGATGTTCCAACTGAGTGCCCTTGGGCCTTGTAAAATGTAAAAATCATACCTCCACCAAGCAAGAGGATATCAACCTTCTCCAACAATGACTCGATCACACCAATCTTAGTTGAGACCTTGGAGCCACCAACAATCGCGGCAAACGGTCTTTTGGGATTTGACACAGCTCCAACCAGATAGTCGAGTTCCTAAGACCAAAGATGAAGTCATTGACATCAAGCAAAATTTAAAAAATAGTTTAAAGAGAAATTAAATAATTAACTATGAAATAGTTCCTGCAAAACAACCGTGCAAACTTTCACTACCAACAAGTTATATAGGTAAGTGGAACAAAAATTCTGCATAGATGGCTGACCAAGAAAATATGATACGATATCCCTAAGAATTCAATAGGCAGAAACTTCTTACTTTACACAAGTGACTAGGTTTATGCTTAGCATATTAGCTGGGTCAATTTTTAGCCTAAGAATGCAAAGATGAAGATTTTCTGAATACTAGTCTCTCCATGCTTGCAGGGCTCATAAAAGTAAACGAAGCAGCTTGTGAACGGCCCACCTGTCTTCTTTAGCAGCTCATTATGAGCCAGACATAGCAAGCTCCAAACAAACTACTCAAAGCTGCAATTGAGCCCAGTAACTATTTCTGCAACATGAGTACTCGTTGCATTTAAAAATCCTTAACCCAGCAAGTGCTCTCCGAATACGTTAAATTCAGATCTTTCTTTGACAATTGACTAGATAATCAAAACCTCAAGACCTCCAAGAAGAGTGATTTTGAGTCTAGTTCTGCCAGAATGGTGCTGAATATGAATTTACCCAATTTATGTGTGCAAGTGTATTTTACATTTTGAACTTTTGCTTCTTGAAGAAAGTATAAAAAAAGAACATGAACCAATTGAGTGGAAACTAGAAACCTTCTGCATAAGGAATCCGGCAACGGATGGCTTCAAGAACTTAGCCACTCCCTCTGTGGAAGCATGTGCTCTATGAGCAGTTCCAAATGCATCATTCACATAGAGGTCTGCAAGAGATGCTAGCTTCTTGGCAAATTCAGGATCATTCTTCTCTTCCTCCTTATGGAACCTCACATTCTCCAGAAGCAGAACACCCCCTTCTGGTATTTCAGCAACCATTTTTTCGACTTCTCCACCGATACAATCATTCGCCATCTTGACCTGTTGGCAGCACATGAACAAGATTAGAAGAGAGTCACCTAAATAAGCATATCAACTGCAAACAAAGCCAACTAAAACACATGAAAAAAATAGAAATAAACAAACCTCCAGACCAAGAAGTTCAGACAGCCTTGGCACAAGAGGCTTCAAGCTGTACTTCGGTGTAACACCTTTTGGGCGTCCCTGCAACCCAAAATTCAGAAAATAAAATAGGTTCGTGGTTTTATTTAATTTTTGGTACAATTTCATCATTTGCATTTTGTACAAAGTTATGCTACAGAAGCATAGCAATAAATATAAAAGGAAATGTAATTTAAACTCAAAGACTGCCTCCTATTGCATGGAAGAAGAAACATTACATGGCCATTATCCACAGTAACCATTTCTAACAATTTCAATTAAATTTGGAAATTTTTAGGGAATTAATAATCAAGGCAACCTTCTATTGTTTCACACGCGAACAAAGACATTGGCAAGATTTATTTTCTTCTTCCCCACACCCCCTTTTTCCCTTTAGCAACAAACTGAAATAAACCTTTTTAATCCTCACTTATTACCAGTGAAAGAAAAATTAATAGTGCTTCCAATCTAATTCTTGTCTAGAAGAGGGTTAATTTGCCCCACCAAGCAGCCAATGGAAAAGAATCAAAGGAAAAGAAATATCCAGACAAAACAATTGTTATAGGTATTTCATGACATAAATCACTCATAGAACATACAATAGCTTCCAAAGTAAACACATGGCAGAAAGAAACAAATACGCAATTCAATGCAAAATTATGCTTCGCATAAGCAACAAAGAAACAAAACTGTAAATCACATCACCCAGCAACAAAATGAACTCATAGCATATTAAAACACGTCGAAACAAACAAAATGGTCCACAATAACACCATAACACATCAGATATCAACTATGGTGGACTCTACTCCGACAATCAATACTTCTTATCCTAAAAAATCCCATCTTCCAAGAAAGGAATTTATGGGCATTTCATATCATAACAAAATAGAAACTTGAACACTCCTGAAAATACAAATACAATTTGCAGTACAAAAATTGGTTGCAATGGCTCCAACTTTCCCTTTCTTAATTCTATAGGATGGTTTCTACTTTTTCCATGCCATAGAAAAGAGCACAAACCCATGCATTCCAATGAAATATCTAGTTGGCTTAAGAAGAAGATAAAGAAATATAAGCAAACACGGAGGTAACTCCACCGACAAAACCACGATTGTATTATTTGTAATAATAAATAGATATGTACAATAACTAAACAATCTTAAGATCGGCTTTTGTCTCAGAAAACAAGAGGCCCAGTTAGCAAATTACGGTGAAAAAAAGTGAAAGAAACGACGAATAACCAAGCCAGAATGATCTAAAGAGATTAATGCCAGAAATAAATCTGAACCCAAGATCTAGAAACACAAAACAAAAAAATCCCATAAAACAAAACAGTGGAAACTAAGCTACACGGAAAATCCATATCTATGTCGGATACATCAAGTTAAGAGATCAGAGTTATTTTGGGGAGAAATTTACAATAAATTAGAAAACAAATACAATAGAAAAAAGAAAATAACTTATATTTTAGGATGTTCATACCAGATGAGAAGAGAGGATGACTTTAGCATCGTGATCCATCAAGTACTTGACGGTTGGGACTGCTGCTCGGATTCTGTTATCATCGGTGATGTTGAAATTGTCATCCAAAGGAACGTTCAGATCCACCCTCACAAACACCTTCTTTCCCTTCAAATCAGCTTCCTTCAGATCACCTACACTCCTCTTTGTGGCCATTACGCTTCCTATCAATTAAAAATGATACACAAATAATCAACAAATCAAATCACAGATCACTGTCTTACATACAAACACGATGCATATATGTTTACACACATATGTATAGAGAGTGTTGTTTTAAGATTTGAACTTACTACGACGCGAGAGAGAGAGAGAGAGAGATTTGGGATTTTTTAAGTGCGATCAAAGCAGACAGAGGTAAGAGAGAAGAAGGATCGAGAAGAATTTATATACAAGACGGCGCACGATAAGGAGAATTAGTCTATCAAGAGCGTGGTGCTTTGTGCGCACGTACTTTCTATTTGCTACGAATCATTGTTTGGGGAAGACGGTGGGCGCGCGTGTTGTATGACCATTACCGTGGGCAAAACAAATATAGCCACGTCATTTCAGTCAGATTTTTTTTATAAATTTTTTACAAGATTAGCAATTTTTCGAATATATAAAAACCTACGAATCACTCAATTCACTCGCTAATTCCTGGCTTAGGCAGCACGCTGGCTCTCTTTTTACTGTTCTTATGTTTCTTTAATTTAAAAAAGGAACAATTACTCTTCATTCCTTTGTCGTTGGCTTAAATCACCCATTGTGAATTGAACTTACCTATAAAATATATAAAAAATTATCAAATTTAATAAAAATTTTATTATAAAATATTTTTATCATTTTATATCTTTAAATTAGAATATAAAAATAACGGTTTAATGAAATAATAAAAATAAAAAACTCGAAAGATAATTTTTTATTTTAACATAAAATGATCAAAATATTTTTTTAATGTTCTAATTTAAAAATATAAAATGACAAAAATACTCCCTATAATAAATTTTTCGTTAAATATGACATTTTCCATTTATATCTATTTTGTAGATCAGTCAAACTGCAAGGACTCGAGTAAAATATAATTACCTCTTTAAAAAAATGAAAAAAAATAATGAATCAGCACATGAAATTTTATTATTATTCTTTCAAAGAGTGTTAAGGTCATCAACCGGTTATTGTGTTAAGCTCGTATATGACCTATTTATTCAAAGTAAATTTCATCATATATTAAACAAATAATGATTAGGGATGGCAATGAATCGAGATGAGCTGGAGGATGGCACCTCTATTTTCTCTTCTACATCCGTACGGAAATTTTTTTAGAGGTTCATCCCCGCCCCACTGATACAAACCTCCGTCCACTTTTGCTTCTGCCTCCGCACCCGCCAAGTTCAATTTAAAATTTTTGTCCTCAAATTAATAATCTATTCAAAAGGTTATTCTTTCAAAAATTCTTATACTCCTCATAACATCTTCAATATGAATTAATTTGATATTTAATTATATAGATTAACAAAAAAAATTAAAAATTCAAAGTACAAGTCAAAGTATTTAAGAAGTAATTTTTTATATAAAGATACATGCACATTTCTGCTTTCTAACGGGCAGGGACAGGGCAAGGACCGAACAAGGGCGGAATAAAACTTAAGTCCTTTACTATTTCTATACTCACATATAATTTAATTTAATACATTTTAAATACTCTATACCCTCTTTAAATGAAACGAGTTTAGTCAGATATGGATCCGATCCACTGCCATCCCTTATAATGAGTAGGCAAAGGGGACCGTACCTCGCCAACTATAGGAATCAATCAATCATCGGACCACCGCATGCAAGTTATATCAACAAATCAGATAATTTTGCTTTATTAAGAGTCTATACAGGACCACAAAGACCATTTATTAAGGAACTGCATGATCAACCACCGGCCTTGCTGACTACCTTTGAGGCCAACTGCATGAATAATGATGCCTCTCTTCTACGTAAGACAAAACCATAGAAATCCTGTGTTTCACTTTTATCACGAATTTAACTATTTCCACACAATTTAATCCATTCCCCTCAAGTTGGGATAATTGAAAATATGAGAGTCACAAGATATAACCTCTGGATAGAGAGGGGAGAAAGAAAGTCCACCAACTTTCATCCCTACTACTCAATCCACCACAATTTCATACCATTCCCAACATCGTGTACAACTCTCAGCAAGTCATCCAGTATCCAAACCATATGCAGGATGGCACTTATTTCTATGGAGTTAGCCACATCAGATCATTCATAATATTTTGCCCAAATGTAAATCTGATGCGACCGCCAGGAACCCATTTTAGCAATGTTTTAAACCAGATTTTATCCAACTCCTCCGTGATACGTCGAGAACAAACTGAAAGATGGGTACACCTCTAAATTCTTCTTGTTCCTGAAGCAAAGCCACAATGTGGCAGCTATCTCCACTCTTCTTTCCTACCGTTGTCTTCATCAAATTATAATCGATGGGCGATCATATCATTCCAAGGTTCTAAAATTATAATCTCAAGATAAATAAACGAAAAGAGACAACAAGAAAAAATTGCGTGAAAAATTGTGGGGAAAAGCCCAATTTATTAACGACTTGGAAAAGGATTCTTGCCCTTGAAACATTTCCTAGAGTCTTTTCTTGTAATGCAAACAAGGGGACAGGAAGAAAAAGGATATAAATAAGACCTTACATTGGTGGGTGGCAATGGTGAAAATCTACCACATGAACTCGTATTTGCCCATGACATTTCTAATTTACAAGCCCGAATTGTGAAACTTAATTGTCTTACACAGGAACTGGTACAGCTTCATCAAGAGCAAGGACACCAGGGAGTTCTTTGCCTTCCAACAACTCCAAACTGGCACCACCACCTGTTGATATGTGGCTCATCACCTCAGCGACTCCTACTTTTTCTACAGCTGCAACTGAATCTCCACCTCCGATGATTGTAGTCACTCCTTTCCCACTGAGTTCAGCTAGCTTCTTAGCAATTGACTGCAAAAGAAGTTAGGGCCTCAATTCGCCATCCATGCATTCAAAGGTGCAAATATAGGAATTGCAATGTGCAGGTAAATCACAAATTTACTATTTCTCCCTCTTTTGATGGGCTTATTGCATGGCAAAGCAATTAGTATGGGTCAGGGTTGGCTGGTATTTTCAAACTGGATTCGGGTTCAATGCAGGATCAAGTTTACTTTGCCCAACACTATGTTTATTTAGTATTTTCATTTTGAGTGTAAGATGACTAGACCCATGCATGCATTACAGCAAATTCTTGGTAATTTCCCCAGCCTACAGTTTATCGGGCCAAGTTCAGTGTACATATACCTGAAGGAAAAACTGGATATTCCATTTATTTTCTACCACATTAAACCATTAAGGGCAGGGTATAGAAGTGTCACTATAATGTCTCAGAACCTAAGAAGCACGGACACGGACACGAGTGTCGGATACAATACGTGTCGGACACGCCGATACGGCAATTTTCAAAAAATGTTGGACACGACACGGCAGGGACACAACAAAAGACTATATTTTTATATTCCTTATATGTTATACATATAAATATTATATGAAAGAAATAAAAAATATAGAAGATTACACGAATTAAAAATTAAAAAAAGAACACATTTTACTACTTAATCGGCAATAAATTCATAATTAGTCAATTATATTCCATAAAAAATATAAAGTAAACAAATACATTAACACACATTAGCAACAAAAAAGTTATTCTATCAATACACAATAGTATAAAGTCATAAACTACAAAAAATATTAAAACGTCATTACATTTAATCAATTATCCATCATCATAGCATACTTGTTTTTCTTCTTTTTCGAACCAACAATTAGTTTCAAAATTTATAGTTGAGGCCCCGCGTGTCCCTAAAGTGTCCAAAACGAGACACGCGTGTCCAAGCCGTATCCGTGGAGTGTCCAATGTAAAAATAAATAATAAATAATTGGACACATAAAATGGAGTGTCTGACACGTGTCTGACGAGTGTCCCACGTGTGTCGGTGTCCAACAAGTGTCGGACACGGGTACGGCTCCTCCAACGGAGTGTCCGTGCTTCCTAGCTCAGAACCAAACCCATTGTCGTCCCCCCAAGGCATATGAAATTCCTCACTGCATGTATCATTATATGCACATGCAGAAAGCAGAAACACAAACATGATGCATGCATTTCTTATAAATAAACCCAATTATATAAGCAAAAAATTATTGCACCTCTGTTCCAACTGCAAACTTGTCAAACTCAAACACTCCCATCGGTCCATTCCAGATAACAGTTTTGGTAGTCTCCAAAGCATCATTAAATGTCTTAATAGATTCCGGTCCAATATCTAATCCCATCCAGCCGTCTGGGATGCCAGATGCTGGTACAATCTGCAACGAGCAAATCAAAATATTATTTCCTACTAGCTAGTGTAGTAAAACAAAATCATAGAGATCACGAGTTAGTGGAATGATGGCTAATATCAGTTCCAATCAAATCAAAATGATTGGATTTAGATATTTTTTTATTTGATAAGTGATTGAACTCAGATTTTGAATGCCAAAAATTATAAAGCTTAAGCAAAAATAATTTCTAAAACGGGAGATTAAGGGACACACCTTGCTGTTTGCGTCAGGAGCAAACTTGTCAGCAATAACCACATCAGTGGGTAACATAAGAGATACTCCTTTGGCCTCGGCCTTTTCAAGGAGTGAAGTTGCAAGACTAAGCTTGTCTTCCTCTACTAGAGATGACCCCACTGAAAGACCTTGTGCCTTGTAGAATGTAAAGATCATTCCTCCACCGAGAAGCAGGATATCACACTTCTCCAAAAGCGACTCAATTACTCCGATCTTGGAGGAGACCTTTGAACCACCCACAATGGCAGCAAATGGCCTCTTTGGGCTTGAAACTGCCCCAACAAGGTAGTCCAGTTCCTAATACAAGAAAAATAACAGGTCAAGGCGAAGAAAAAACATAACTAGTCGGCTGTTAGGATATGAATCATCTGCTAAACTCTCTATAATGAAGTATGATCTCACGGAGGACCCAATCTCCACAAGTATATATGTATGGCAGATGCATGAGCATAATTTCCTTTCATCCACCCACTTTAGTTCAAAAATTCCCCTCACTACATCCATAAAGATATTCAACACTTTCGAACAGTTTGTTGTCAGAAAACTATGTTGAAAGATAAAGTTAGGAAATTACAAATATGTGCTGAGGCAAAAAAAAAAATTTCCTCCAACATAGTTGACCCAGACATTTGAAACTGTTCAACCTTTAAACCAGTGGCCTTTTTTCCTGCGCCACATAGAATGTCCAGGTTTAAATATATTAATTTAGCTATATATCATAAAACAATTTTAAGCATTTCTACTCATTTTAAGGCTTCTGTGAAAATGGCCACACGGTGCAAGAACAAGTACAAGGACAAGGACAACGCAAGTTATTCCAACCTTCTGTAAAAGGAAACCGGCAACAGATGGCTTCAAGAATTTTGTAACACCCTCAGTTGAGGCATGTGCTCTATGTGCAGTGCCGAATGCATCATTGACATAGAGATCCGCCAATGAGGCAAGCTTCTTTGCAAACTCGGGTTCATTCTTTTCTTCCTCCTTATAAAACCTCACATTCTCAAGTAGAAGAACACCGCCATCTGGAAGCGAAGCCACCAATTTTTCGACCTCTGGACCAATACAGTCATCAGCCTTCACCACCTGTTCCATTCACATGGAAAAGCAAGGGGAAGAACCAACGATTCAGTAACCACGTCTGATACTCTGACAAACATTAATTACTTTCTACTTCTCTTCTTAGTTATTTATTTTAATTTTTTATTTCTAAGAAGACGTACCTGAACACCAAGGAGTTCAGATAACCTTGGTACAAGAGGAGCCAAGCTGAACTTTGGAGTGACACCTTTTGGTCGTCCCTGAGAATTCAAGGGACATAATTAATTCAGCTCAACTAGTTCAAATCCAGAAACCAAAAGGAATACTCAAAAGTATAAAATTAAATCAAAAACATTAGTGCAGCCAAATGCGCCATGTTCATTGTCAATGTAAAGATGGCATTCTGCATAACAACTAAATACTTGCAGAAAATTGCATTAAATTAATTGTGTAAATGCAGCCTAATTCTCTAGAAAGCGATACTTCAGAAAATTTAGGGAAGGAATAATAAAAAAGCCTACTTCCTAGGAAAATGTCATGAAACCAAGTATCAATAATGGGAGTTTTCTGAAACCAATTGACAAGATATGCTTCTACATAGCACCAAATGGGGTAGTAAAATTACATGCTGGGTTACTAAAAGTAAGCAAAAAGAGGATTGAGATATGATCAAATTTACCATGAGAAGTAGAAGGTATGAACTTCTATAGCGCATATATAATACTCAGCAAACATGTATCGTTATCTAGACACTGAATCAGTCACCACAACCACTATATCAGCACATAATAGTCATGGAATCACAATCAACCTTGCGTGAAAAGTTCCCAATAAAGATCACAAGTTGGTTCCCATGAGAATCAGTTTTACCTTCCAAAGCATAAGTGATAATTCTGTCAAACGACAATTGAAATTGTGAGGCTCAAATAATTTTCGTTGAGATAAACAGAGGGACAGATCTGTAATAACTAAGCAGTAATCACCGAAAGTTTACTCAAAATTGAACAACAGACAGATTACCGATAATAGCAAAGACCCGGGTGAGAAAATTACATTCAAAGTAAATGCCAACGTATAAAATAGAAAATAAACCACATCAAATGAAAGGTGTGAATAATTTTTAAATATACAAAAATGATAAGATTACAACTTCACAAGTCAAAAGCTCAATTTTTCTCAGATAGTCAACTCACCAGGTGACTGGAAAGAATGACTTTAGCCCCATTCCCAATTAAGTGCTTGATGGTAGGCACAGCAGCTCGAATTCTGGTATCGTCAGTGATTTTCTGGGTATCGTCCAAAGGGACATTCAAATCGGCCCTGACGAAGACCTTCTTTCCCTTCAAGTCGGCAGTCGTGAGGTCTCCGACGCTCTTCTTGGCCATGGAGGCCACGCCCCTGGAAGCTTTGCCGCTGGCCTTGAGGGATCGGAGATTGGAAGCTACGTGGAGGGTGAGAAGAGGGTCTGCGGCGGCACCGGCGAAACCCAGACGGCGGAGAGGGGAGCAAAGGAATCGAGTGGTGGGGAGAGAGGAGGGAACATTGAGAGACGATCGGGTGCGGGAGGTGGAAGACGAAGTAGTGGGAATTAGAGAGAGGGAGGTTGGTGATGCTGCAGAGGCCATTGCTCTTTACTCTAGAGAGAGAATGAAGTTTAGAGAGAGAGAGACGGAGACTTTTGTTGGAGGACTAACGAAGAAGGTATAGGGAGTGCGGGCGGGAGATGTATATGTGGACGAGAAGATCGATTGAGATGTAGGGGATGGATGGAGTGATGATGGGTTTCGGATGGATTGTCTTATCTTTGAGGAGAGGTTGCATTTGTTCGATGCTTTTCAGGCTCCCTCGCTCTGTATCTTTCGTCTCTTTTTTTTTGTCCTTATTTTATTTATTTTTGTGGTCTTTGTTTGGTATAAGTATTTTTCTTTTTATGGCCTCCCTCCCTTCAAATTTGCTCAAAATGCATTAAAAACAGAACTATAAAAATAAAAAATAAAAAATAAAAAAAGGCACAGCAAATGCTTCTCTATTAGTAAATAGAAAGCAAATCATAAACACCATGATTTTGTTGCTCTGGCTGTGGCTGCTGTGCCAAACCATGTGATAACATTGTGTTTATTAACATGATTTTGTATTTTTATTTGATTTATTAACCTTGTGTTTAGATCAAAGATTGGTAATAAAAAATAAATGAAAATCAAAAAAGATGAGTAAAAAATGATCTTTTCCCTCACTTTTTTTTTTTTCTCTTAATAAATTCAAGTTACCAGCACAGCGTAAAAGTCCAACTCAATATTAATTTGTTATTTAAATAATAAGCTTCATTATATTTTATTTTTTTTATTTGTTAAACTTCAATAAAAAAATTTGATAAACACTGCAGAATTTCATGAATGAACAAACTACTCAAGTTCGGCTACTCACTAAAAATAAACTTAAATAAACAAGTCAAATTCAATCATATTTTATAACTAATACTTTTTGTCAAGCAAGAACTTAAATAACTAGGTTGAAGTTTTCAATCGTGTTGGCTTTTAGCTAACTTGAGGTAAACCTATTGTTGGGAAAATTATACTTTGAATTCTTGCATTTTGCCTTGAATGTAAAAATAGACTGTAAGTGAAATTTTTAAAAAGGCCTAGTCTGCTCCGTGAATCAACTTGATGAGCTGCAAGCAATCTACAAGAATAGGAACAGTGAGAATGCGTCAACTCTCTTTGGGCTGATGGTACTTCAATTATTAAGTTAGACCAACTTAATCTTAATGAATCGAACAAAAGTACTATGCATTAGCTCGAGTGAACTTACCTTGCTTCTTAGTGACACGGTGTCTTTATTAACTTCGAAGGCCCCATCCCTTTTAGAAATGGTATTCATTCTCCTTCTAGGGGTCAATCACTCTCAGGTCAGCTTAAACTAGATTTGGACTTATCTTTAAATGTCATAGTCCAGGTCGGCATGGGACTCTTGCCCATTAGGCCTTTTTGTTTCATCCTTTCAATTTAACTCATCCTGTCGAACCTATCCTCTTTAGATCAGGCCAGGTATATTTATTATTTGAGTTTTCTGAGTTATTTGGCCCACAATTGCCCCCCAACCCTTGCGCCCTGTTTGGTTGAGCTAAGGGAGTAAGGGCTAGATGCTTGCTTCAACAAGACATTGTTTCGAACCCTGGGTCAATGCAATGATGGGTCATCTATGTGCGCCACACGCTAGTCTTGGATTCGTCGACCTATGAAGAGCCACCTGCCAAAGTGACGGTTTGGCTCTACCATCATTGCCTCGTCGCTTCACAGTCCCTGAACCGACGGTATGCCCTGGTATAAAGACCGGTGGTGGTAGTTTATAGCTCATCCTTGCCTGGGAAGATAACATTCGGAAATGACGCCGATCTGACTCAATGTAAGTCCCCGAGTCTTTTTCCCTCTATTTTTCCTTTTTGAATTATTCACATCATGGATGTGCGCCTTAGGAAAATGCTTAGTTCCCTTGAGGCTGTTGCCGCCTTCAAGGCGAGGTATCAATTTTCCAAAGGGGTAAATATCAAACTGGCCAAGGCGAGTAAGTGCACCCTGTATGAGACCGACAAGGGCATGTCATTTCCTTTAATCACCACAATAAAGGGCGGAGTTAGGTTCCCTCTCCACCCATTCCTTGTCAGGTTTCTAAACCACTGCAAACTTTCTCCTGTCCACTTAACCTCAAATGTCTTTAGAATTGTTATGAGTATTGTAGAACTAAACTGAATCCTCAATATGAATATTGGTATCTGGGAATTTGATTATTACTACACCCCTGTTCCGATGAGTGGTGACTACATGAGATATTATTTCAGAATATGGAAGCCCAGCAGGGAGATCATCCAGGTCCTTCCCAACTCGGGTAAGAGTGTGGACGACGTGATGGTGCGGCTAACAGGGCCATGGGAATTCGGGAATATCCCCGAAGACCAAAGGCCGACACAGCGTTGCCCTAGGGTTCTTCATGAAATAAGTTTACACCAATATTTCTTTGCCCTTTTGTACACAACTAAGCCTGCTAATACCAAATCATAATCACCTCTTCTGTGTTTTTAGCCACCTTTGGTAAAAGGAGCAGGAAAAAGGAACACCTTGGGGTAGGGATATCATCTCTGAAGAAACTTTGGAAATACAAAGATGAAGGTTGACAGGCAGGAGTGGGTAAAGCGGCACACATTCTACTCCGATATCCGATGCATTACAACTCATTTACGACGACATCAGGCAAAATCATAGCCACACTGAAACAGGACACCGCTATTGGCGAAGACAAGGACATCCTTAAAGCTATTATGATCCCTAACTTGCCCAAGCCCAACTTCATCACAGTTGTTGTCCCTGCTGTTACAAATGAAGGAAACCCAAATCCTGACGCCGATACTAAGGCTAAAATTCCAGCTGATGACAAGTTAGGATCATCATCTTGGTCGCCCTTCAAGGCACCGAATTCTCCACTTGAAGCGTCAAGGTTAAATCCTTCATTAACATCATCATCGTATTTCTAGCCAAACTTGTCGAGTTCATCATCTACATCCACACCACACACAGCCTCAGACCGCCGAGTTACCAGAAGACAAAAGCAACTAGTTTCTTTAAGCTCTGAAACATAAACTAACCAAGATGACATGTAGAAAAGAAGCCTGTAGGAGATAATGATTAAGAAAATGGTTACAAGAGGCCATCCTGCTCTCGGCCTTGAGGATACCGCCGCTCTAATTGTCCTTTCGACGGATAAACTTACAAACAAGACAGCGAAGAAGATACCAGTGGGCAAGGATATACCAGAGGCATCAAAAGCTAAGAAATCGAAGTCAGCGCCTGTGAACTCTATTGCCAGATCCCTCGATGTCGTGGTCATTCAGCCCGATATCTCGGGTCGCCCCATGACCTCATTGGACTTCATAATCTACGGTGCCACAGTGGCTATGGGGGTGCTTCAGAGCGCCATTCAACACACCAATAAAGAGTTGTTGACTAAATCTAGTAACGGGATGATCTTCTTATAAGCGGTGCATAACAGTCTGGTGGTAAGACCATTCTCAATTTCTTTTGTGCCCTCCCTATTTGCATCTAAGTTCACACTTTGAATAGTTGTTTATGTTTTTAGGGCTCGCTTCAAGCGCTCAAGGGTATGAACAGATTCTGAACTTTGGAAATTGAGCACGAGGTATTGGTCAAGATGCATGGTGAGCTGAAAACCCAGTAGACCGTGGAAAAATAGGCAAAGCTCGCGGCAGTGGAAGAGTTGGAGAGAAACAAAATGGCATTGAATCTAGCCCTTACTTACATTGAGAAGAAAAATCAAAAGTTGGCAAAGTCGAAGAAGTTGAATGCTAAACTGAGAAGCAATATTGAGAAGCTAAAAGCTGAATCTAAGGTTGAAGTTGAAGCTAATGCAAACTTCCAGAAAGGCTTTGAAAAAGTTAGGGATGTCGCCCCAACTCATCCCACTTTGGGAGAATTAGTATGTGAATGGTATAAAAAAAAAAAATAAATAAAATGAAAATATGATAACATCATCCATCGTACTCTCACAATACTAAAAGGACTAAAAGGAAAAGTCTAGTATAATAAAATATTATCCCATCACAAAACAGGTCTCAGTACCTCACCGGTACAAATACAAAATACATCATCACTAACACATATTACAAAACATGACACAAAACATAATATTCTTCCCTTCTTAGCATCTTTTAACACGATTCATAAATTTTTATTTCTCGCTGAATCACCTAGAATGTTTTTTCATAAAACGGGGTGAGCTGCGAAGTCCAGTGGGAAACTAATCCATACCGAACGCAATAAAAATATGTATGATATATGAATTTTAGAATAGTTCTATAGTGCATGACATAGTAGGCAAAATCATTATATGCTTAAATAAATCAATGGTTAGAATAATATGAGATGCATGAGTTTTAATAATAACTGATGATTTAGGTTTCTTGAAAACACACCCAATTTCATTATGATCCAATAATGCCACCCTTACTCCAATAATAACCATATGCCTTCCTTTCTTCACTCCCGGAAATCCCTAACCTTCCTTCCTGCACACCCGAAAGTAGAAAATAATACCAAGCATAGATAGTCGAAACCAAAGTGCGAATCATACGACGAGAGCCCCTGGCAGATCATCCCCCTCTTATTTCATCTCACCTATACCATGCATGGGTGATTAGGCCATTTTAATTAATTTTCATAAACCATTTATTCTTCTCCAATGAATATCCTCAATTTGTAAAGTATCATAGAGTTTTTGAATTCAACGTCTCAAACATTGAAGTATCAATTGGTTCAAAAGTTATGCATGTGCTTGTTTAAATCATGATATGTTAATGCTAGAGAGTAACACAATCAATGTCTTAGATAATCAAAATCAGCCCATATAAGAGAATTTCTAATCATATGCCATATATAAAAGTTTTGAGAGCAACCCACCAACTTGATATGAGTTTCACAAAATTATCGTATAAATTTCTAGCGACTCTAATAGATAAATCCCCTACCTGAAAATGATTGTATGTTGTCGATGGAAAAACTTTGAGTTAACAAAATTAAAGGAGCTACAATAAATATCCAAGAATAGCATAACTTTTAGCTCAAGTTTCTACAAATTGCTCAAGGTTTCTTCTTCTTTCATTTTTCTGAAATCTTCTTGGAAAGCAATTCTGGTTTTGGCCATTTAGACCTCCAAAATGAGCCCTTTTGTGAAATCTGTCCGCAATGAGTTGTATAAATTTTTTATATGGTCGTTTTGATATCTCATGGGCCTAAAACGAACTTGTAACGAGTGAGTTATGGTCATTTTACTGAGCCACTACAAATCTGTCCGAAAATTATGTTTTAAATGAAAATTGTTTTGCAAGTTCTTTTTTTCTACTTTTCCAAGGGTAGTGCAACCCTAGGCCACAACCCACACAAGAAGCCACATAAGATTTATAAAAGTAAAGAATTTACATGAGCCAAGTTTTATATTGAATCAAGATATGTGTAAGAGTGGTTACCTTGATGATAGATCTTGGAACAAGCTTGAAGGAATTGAAAGATGGTTTGCTAAACTTTATTGTGCTTCCAAGAGCTTCAGACTTTGAAAGAATTTGAAAACAAATGAGAAGAGTAATGAAATGTTAAAGAGGAGTCTTGGTCTTGAGATACAAAATGTGTATATATACCATACAATAAGAAATGGCCATGTAGCAAGAATTGGATGAATCTTGCAAAAGGAATTAGGGTTTCATTAGCTTAGTACAAGTGGCATGAATCTAAAGGTTTAGGAAAATAGATTTTTGTAGAGATTTTGGAGATGATGACAAGTGTCCTAAAAGATAAGGATGCCTGTAAGATTGTAGGAGAAATGGACAAGTATCCCGATCTTATATTTTTTTGTAATATAGCACACAACTCCTCCATATATTCTAAGCATTGCATAACTTACCCTTACTTAGCATTTTATTCTATGGGTCCCCCCATAAGGCCCACGGCCTAAAATTAAAAATGTAAACACAACGGTTTAAAATTAAATATATATATATATATAAATAAACACAACTAGAAAACATTTTACTATTCAAGTTTAACGGGTGTTACAGGGAAGGACTATGCTTAGCAAATGGTCGAACTCAATTTTCATTGAAGGCTGGTTAGCCGCCTTGAAGGAGATGAATGTTGAGTCATCTTCAACACTCTGGTCGAACATTCTAGGATATTACCCTGGGATTGTCGAAGTTGTTGCCAATGTTGCCAATGTCTCCACTACTTAAGTCACCGTTTTGACAGTTCCCCCTCCAGCACCAGTGGTGGTTGAGATCACGAGTGTTACAGAAGTTGCTATTGGCAACGCTGCCCCTCTAGCTCCACTGACTGTTGTG
The DNA here is from genome assembly GCA_033060915.1 of Euryodendron excelsum. NCBI lineage: Eukaryota > Viridiplantae > Streptophyta > Magnoliopsida > Ericales > Pentaphylacaceae > Euryodendron > Euryodendron excelsum. The sequence goes on along the minus strand of CM065381.1, from coordinate 13,776,727 downwards.
ACACTGATAGTATGATTGAAGTGGTCTCTACCTCCTCCGATCTCCCTGCTGATCAAGCCCCTCAGACATAAAGCACTTTTTCTTTCCCTTTTTAAACTCTTTTGTAATATTTGGGAACCTTAATTGTAAAAAGCTTATTTGAATTTAAATGAACTTCTTTTCTGCTTCATTATCTACTACTTTTTATACTTGAGTACTCATATAACCTTTGGCCATTCTTGGGCCAATCTCAAAAACTTAGTCAGGATTAAGTATAAAAGACTTGGTTTTTTTTTTTTTTTTTATAGATTTGGGCTTCATTGGCCGACCTGCCTAATTTAAGGGGGACCAAGGTCTTCAGCTTGGTCTTTTATAAATTTGGCCATTATTGGGCCAATGTCACACCCCCAACCCAATTAGACATTAATTATGTCACATTAGGCGATGCGTGATCACACAGGTCACTATACCTGCGAACGACACCTCAACACATATTCGAAAATAAAAGAACGTAGCAGAATATAATAGATAAACAATACAATGAGAAAAATATAATAAACTCTCTAAGATACATAAACAAAAAACCATAATTCTTAGATACATTACAACTAAAAAATAATCAACATCCTTTCAAAATTCTCTACCATTGTACCAAGTTAAAACATAACACCAAGACCCAACGTCTCATATAAAATAGAACCATGAAATTGAGAGTAAGACAATAGAGCTCTCCCAAGCCCTTAGACTCGACATCCTGACACCAACATAATCGCCACCATGGCAAGACCAAGACTGCAGTGAACCGAACTCCATCTATTGCTCACCTGTTACAAAAGGTCTGTGTAGGCGTGAGCTAAAAGTCAACGTGCTCACGGTAGATAAACAAGTTTATAGAGAATGGTAATAAACACCCACAATGTACACGGTATAAATGATCAATATATATATCATGGATGCCTCAATGCAATGAATGTATCACCCACATGTGCGCACAATTTTAGATAACGTTGGCTCAATATATAGATGGCGCGTTATCAAGGAATGCCTATCGTGGCACTTCTAAGCTAGTCCACTGTGACTTAGCCTTGGTTAACCCACAGTAGTTAACTCTCTCCAGTGCAATGCAAGTCATACAATATGGATGATATGCAATACCACCACATATATACAATCATCAATCTCTCCATATAATTTCTCATATATATAAATACTAATTTCATCTCATGTATGAACACCTTAAACACCTCATATGAATTCACCACCATCATACATATAGAAAACAATTAATTCATTCAATATAAATAAGATTATCCCAAAACCCCACCTGTCATCGTACAACACTACACCAAACATCACTTCTTGGTTGACGTTGAAGGATCTTGCTCTTCGTTAGCTCCTATTACCATAACCGTATTAGTTTAGGAAACTCAATATATAATTTCGCAAAATAATCGAACATAATGGAGACACCTAAAATAAAGCATATAACTGAAATCATACATTAGACATGTCATATGATAACCTCAATTATGTTCCCAATGCAATGTAAGAGCTTAAAAGTACCAAGATTCACTAAATCCTCTAATCTGTCAAAACTGACACAGACCTAATAATCTCAGCATAACTTCGTGAGCTTATACTAAACAACTCCAAATTTTGGATAATACAAAATATATATGTTAGAGAGTATCCAGACCAAATTTTATATTTTTTGAACATGTCTAAGTATTTATTTGGTATTTTCTAAAATAGGGCAGTGCTGCAGAAACTCGAATTTAACAGTAGATGGTCTATCTTTGATAAATTAGTAACATAGGTAAATGACATCTAAATGACCTCAAATTTGGTATGTATTCTTATCCATATTTTTAATAGATACAGTAAAAATTTCATAATTTTTGGACCACTCTAACTTGGTTGAAAGTTCAGTCAAACCAGGAGTCGCAGATCTGGGCATAAAAAATATGCAGAGACAGTCCCACTTCAAAAATTCACCATAATTCGAAATTATAATATTTTTAAGTGAATCCAAAGGCCAAATGATCCTCATAACTCTAACTTACAGTGTTCAAAAATTCAGTCACAAATCAAATTTTAAGCTAGGTCGAAATGTCTCCAAACAGTAACATTTTCATAGAGAAGACTCTGTTATGGCAGTCATGGATGATTCTAAGTTTTTACCATGGAAGATATCACTTCCATCCTCCTCCTTCCATGGCATCACTCATACAATCATGCAATAATTAGGCAAAATAAGATGAAACAAGTATGATACTCACCTTAGATGAGGAAAACAAAGTGCAAGAAAGTTTCTTTAGATTTTTTCCCTCTCTTCTTCTTCTTCCTCTTTTCCACCGATTCCTCCCTTTCTCTCCAAGCTTCTCTCTCTCTATAACTCTATCTCTCTCTCTCTCTCTCTCTCTCTCTCTCTCTCTCTCTCTCTCTATAATGACAGCTATATTTTCATTCCCTCTATTTTTCTCTCTTCTTTCTCCCTATAATGCTAGGCCACTCACCCCCCACCATTCTTGTTTTTTTCTTTCTTTTTATTCCTTTTCTTTCTTCATTTGCCTCTTTGTCCCCTTTTGTCATCATTCTCTCTTTCTCTCTATCGACACCCTCCCCTCTTTTCACTTCACTTCAATAAAATCAATAGAGATACAATAGTGTATCTCACACCCTTAGGTATCTTATGCAACCACTCACTAATGACACACTACTCAACTCACCATCTAACTTACCACTAATGAATGACTCATGTGACACACACAATTTATAATTAACCATGCAATAGATGTAAATTAAATTAAATAAACTCATTCAACTAATTTTAATATGTAGTTCAACTAATCATGAAAATATGAGATTAAGGTTTCACAGCCAACCTACCTGACTTAGGCAGGATCAAAGTCTTCACTTGTTTTTTTTTTTTTTATAAATTTGGCCATTCTTGGGCCGACCTACCTGACTTAGGCAGGACCGAGGTCTTCACTTAATTATTTGGTTTAGCCTTTATCAGTCGACCTGCCTAACTTAGGGTGGACCACAGTTTTTACACTTGCCTTTTTTGGTTTGGCTTTTATTGGCCGACCAACCTAACTTAGGCATAACCAAGGATATTTATTTGATTTGGCCTTCATTAGCTGACCTGCCTAACTTAGGCTGAACCAAGGATCTTCACTTGGTTTTTGGTTTGGCCTTCATTGGCTGACCTGCCTAACTTAAGCAGGATCAAAGATCTTCACTTGATTTTTGGTTGGTTATCATTTGTTTACACATCATATATAAGAGAAACTCAATCTTTATATATGTATATAGTAGCCAGTAAGATACACAATCCATGATATTTTACATTCAAATTTTGAACAGAATTTGAAAAGTGATTTCAAACTAGGTCGTCACTGGTAGAATCTCTTTAAGTTCTGTGCATTCCATGGTTGGGGTAGCTGGCATCCTTCTTCTATGGTTTCTAGCCGGTATGCCTCCACGCCTACTTGGGTTGTAACTCTGTATGGGCCTTCCCAGTTGGGACCGAGCTTTTCATCAGCTGCATTCTTGATTACCCTCAGTACTTTTCTTAGTATAATGTCTCCAGGTTGAAAAGCCCTTGGTTGGACCCATTTATTGTAAGATCGACTGAGTTGCTGATTGTCGCACCCTGGTTTTTTACTAAGTCCTTTCGGCATGGGAAAAAGCACGGAACTCTGTCATTAAAACTCATTCTCCTAAAAGGGTGAGTGCAACTAGGTTTGAACTTGAAATTGGTTTGATTAAGGGTTTTTTAGAAAAATAGGAGTCACCACCTAACTTGATTAAGGTGAGTTAGGTCACCTAAAGCTAAGTATAATCCGAAGATCAAACTTAGGGTTTTTGAAAAAGGGTTTTGAAAAACTTCCTTAAGAGAGGGTTTTAAGAAAATAGGTTGTTTGGCAACCTTTAGAAAATTTTAAGCCCTTTTTGAAAATAACTCCATTTTGGTATTTCAAAAACAGAAATCTATGGTTCAGGGGTTAGTTACGTGTAGGGAAGATATCCTAAGATCATCACCCTACCCCGCTTTTTTAGTACCTACATATTTATTCACCATTTTGTTCACTCACTAGAATAACCGGTTACCATTATCCACTTAATATCCATTTCAGAAATTTTAAAATGGGGTTTAGTTATCATTTTTTGGATGGATGATGGATGATGCATGATGTAAGTTTGGAGGAAAAATGTTTGAAAACATAGAAGCTTTGAAGGATTTTTGAGATAAGGATCTTTAATTGATAAAGAGTTTTGAAAAAGGACTTGAATTGGAATAAGAGTTATGACCGCACCATTTTAGGTTGCCTACGTATCTCATTTGGCGAAAATTAAGTCATTCGTAGTTTGGGCAAGAGCCCGATGGAAAGAGGTGCATTGCGGCCTTTAGAATGTTTTGAAGACACATTGAGGTCTTTGAAAAGTTTTTGAAGACGCTTTGAGGTTTTTGGAAAAAGAGAACTTGAGAGTTTTGATTTGGAATAAGATTTTGAAGTGTTTTTGAATGGAACTTGAAGGTTTTTAAAAAACTCTCTTGAAATAGGGTTTTGAAGTGTTTTGAAATATTTTTGGAACAACTCAAGTGAGTTTTGAAAGTGCTTTGAAATAACTCAAGAGAGTTTTAAAGTCTTGTTTTGAAAACCTTGGAGGTAGGGTTTTAAAGTGTTTTAATAAATTTGTCTTCGAAAAGCTTTTGAAAGTAATTTTTGGAACCCTAATATGGACAGCCTTGGAGGTTGTACTTAATGTATCACTTTCTCTTAAAATCCCTAACCATAAAAGGTTGGAGACACTCTAAGGTTGTAAATTCTTAAAAACATTTTGAAAATGATTTTTGAAAAATGCTAAGTGTTTAGCCACTTTTGTTAAGACAAGTTTAAGAGAACTTCTTAAGAGTGTTTTTGAAGAAAGAGTATTAAGGCATTGGAAAATAGTTTAGAGTTGAATTTCACAATCTCAAGAGAGTAGGAGGTTTTTGAATAATAGGTTATAAGAATAGTTTTGAATTGAAAGATTATTTGAAAAGGGGTCTTTGAGTTGGAACCTCGAGGCATACTAACCTAGGTCAGGTTGACTTAAGGTTAGGGGTGACTTAAGGTTAACTAACTTGGGTTAGGTTAACTTAGGGTTAAGGTGGCCTAAGGTTAACTAACTAAGGTTGGGTTAACCTAGGGTTTGGACAACTAGAGTTAAGTTGGACTAGGGTTGGATTGACCTATGGTTAATTAATTAAGGTTAGGTTACCTAGGGTTAACTAGCTATGGTTAGGTTAACCTAAGGTTTGGTTGACATAGGGTTAGACAATTAGGGTCAAGTTAACCTAGGGTTGGAAGGTGGTTTTATGGGTTTTGAAAGGTGGTTTTATGCATTTTGAAAGGGGTTTTGGAAAACAAATCATGTTATGCAAAGGACTCTTGTAAACAAACCCTTTTGAAATACCATTTTTAATGCAAAAGTGGAGAGAATAAATTTTTAAAAATCGTGTTTAAGAAGAAGGCTTTGTGTAAGCACCCCATTTTTGCCCGCTCGGCAATCTCCGGCCCAATCGGGCTTGGTTTCAAGCATCTCAACACATGCAAGCTCAAGATGAGCCTTTTAATCTCCAATCCAACCAATTGGTCGCTTCTCGGGCCCACAAGGACCCGCGGGAGCCATAAGCACCATTATTCTAGGTAGTTTTCCGGACCGGGCGGTCCCGGAAATCAACACCGTCCAAGTAGCTTCCCGGGATTGAACGATCTCGGGGACCAACACCTCATCAAGTTCTAGACGGTTCACTTCTGGCACTTGCTAGCCCGCCAATGTAGAATGTCCGTCATTTGGTAGCTCTCCGAGACCAGGCGTTCTCAGAGACCAACACCACCCTTACAGGTAGCTTTCTAAGACCAGGCGCTCCCAGGAACCAACACCACCTCTACATGTAGTTTTCTAAGACCGGACATTCTTAGAGACCAATACCGCACAAGTAGTTTTCTGAGACCGGACGGTCTCGAGAACCAACACTTAGGTCAACACCGGCGCCTGCTAGCCCAACTCGGTGAAAAATGACCAAATCTGCCTCTGGGGCCTTCAGGCACGTTTTGAGAAAGTTCAAAATCCCTCAAAATGATAATTCTATCCTTTCAAAATGTTGTTAAACCATTAAGCGTCCCCAACACGCCATTTGGTCCAATTCCGGTCCAATTCCGGCTTACTCCGGTCAAAATGACCGTTTTACCCCTACACCTCAGCACTGCACAAAACCCGCCGAATGATAAAAGACTCTCTCAAAACCGTCCCTGAACAACCTTACACGCTTGACACAACATATCAAACCATTCCTGACCATTTTTAGCCAATCCTGGCCAAAATGACCATTTTGCCCTTGGCAATCCAAACATGCCTTGAAATAGCACCGGTCCTAGGATTTCGAGCAAAGGGTTTCACCATACACCCTTGTTTAACTCGAGGAGGACCCCACGACATTAAACGCTCACGACTCAATAAAGGTTCCCTCCTAACCAACTTAGGCACCGGTCCATTCAAGATCAAGTCCAAACATCTATTAAAGTTTGAGAGTGTTTAAAAGCAAAAGGTGGTATTTCCTTTTATATTTTTGTCTTCCCCCACTCATCTCTTCTCCCTTCTAACCTACTTAGGTTATTCTCTATTTTAACCCCCATCTATAACCCCCCATTCTTGCATGCTTGAGCTAAGAGGGCTCTTAGATTATGCCTAGAGGAAAGCAAGTGAGAGCCACCGTATAAGGGGACCTCTCACTAGCCTACTTTAAGATGGTATGGCCTAAGAGCCCCTTATTTATGTGGTGTAGCCTAAAAGCTTTGTATGTGGTCATGACCCTTTACATATTACTATTTTGATTATGTTTTGTATGCTTGACTTTATTTATGCTTATTGTCATGTTCTACAATGCTTACATTACTCTTATTTTTATGCCATTTTCAAGCTCTATATTTCTTCCAAAAATTGTTCCAAGAGTTGGCTCCTTAAAGTTTAGGATGAGACTTTAGAAATCATGTCTTAGAAAATCCCCTACTAACCCCTTAACTCTTACCTTGGCATCATGACATTTCAACTTGCATAATGGTTGCTTTCCAATTCTTTAATTTTCAAGGTTTCCATTCTTTTAAGTGTAATGGTTGGAATGGCCTCATGGAACCCTCTCTTGAGTGGTTTTCCTTTTATTTGGCCCCAGGAACCCTCTCTTGATGGAATGGCCTTCTACAAAAATGATTTTCAAACTCTTTTCAAAAATAGTTATCAAAAACTCATTCCCTCCATCTTTGCATTAAAAATGGTGCCTTAAAAAGTTGTCATCACCATGTTGATTTTTGGACCCCTTACACTCTTGTCAAGATTATGGTTATAATGGCCATGAGGAAACCTTCCTTGGAATGGTCTCCAATCACCAACCATATAAACCATACTTTTGAATAGAGTCAAAATTTTCATGGAAATAATCTTCAAAAGGGTTGTGAACCAAATTCCTCTGCATAACATAAGTTATTTTTCAAAACCCTTTCTAAAAGTGCATAAAACCAACTTTCAAAAACATTTTCCAATCCAACTCTAGGTTAACTTGACCCTAATTGTCCAACCCTAGGCTAACTTGACCCTAGTTGTCCAACCCTAGGCTAACTTGACCCTAGTTGTCCAATCCTAGGTTAACTTGACCCTAGTTGTCCAACCCTAGGCTAATTTGACCCTAGTTGTCCAACCCGAGGTTAACTTGAACCTAGTTATCCAAACTTAGGTTAACTTGACCTTAGTTGTCCAACCCTAGGCTAACTTAACCCTAGTTGTCCAACCCTAGGTTAACTTGACCCTAGTTGACCAACCCTAGGTTAACTTGACCCTAGTTACCCAACTCTAGGTTAACTTGACCCTAGTTCACTCACCCTAGGTTAACCTAACCCTAAGTCATCCTAACCTTAGGTTAACCCTACCCTAGTTAGTTAACCCTAAGTCATCCTAACCTTAAGTTAAACTTACCCTAGTTAGTTAACCTTATGTCACCTTAACCTTAGGTTAACCCAACCTTAGTTAGTTAACCATAGGTCATCTTAACCCTAGGTTAACCTAACCCAAGTTAGTCAACCTTAGGTCACCTCTAACCCTAAGCCAACCCAATCTAGGTTAATACACTTCAAGGTTCCAACTCTTGAACCTTTTTCTAAATGATCACTCAATTTTAAACCATTCTCATAACCCACTTTTCCAAAACCTCCCACTCTCTTAATTTTAAAAAAACTAACTCTATAAACTCTTCAAATGTTCTTACACTCCATCTTCAAGAATATTTTCAAAAGGTCACAAACCTAAGGTGTCCCTAGCCCTCTCATGATTAGGGATTCCAAGGACAAGTGATAAATCAAGAACAACCTCTAAGGTTGTCCATGTTAGGATTTCAAACCCTTGGCCATTTTCAAAAACCACTTTCAAAAACTAATTCATCGAAACATTCCTCTAAGGTTTTCAAAACAAGACTTCAAAAACACTTTCAAGTTCTCTTGAGTCATGCCAAAGTATTTTTTTCAAAACTCCCTTAAGTTGATCCAAAAACACTTTCAAAACGTTCCACCATTCAATTTCGAGTCAAGACTTCCAAGACCACAAAGAGTCTTCAACTTCCAAAGACCTCAACGTGTCTTAAACTTTTTCAAAGACCTCAAAGTATCTTAAACTTTTTCAAAGACCCCAAAGTGTTTTCAAACCTTCCAAAGGCCCTAATGCGCCTATTTTCCATCGGGCTCTTGCCTGAACTACGAATGACTTGATTTTCGCCAAATGAGATACATAGGCAACCTAAAATGGTGCGGTCATAACTTTTATTCTAACTCCAATCTCTTTTTCAAAAATTCTAATCAATTCAAAGTTCCTATTCCAAATTCTTTCAAAACCCTTATTATTTTCAAACTTCTTCCAAAAACTTGCATCATGCATCATCCATCCGAAAAGTGATGACTAAATCTCGTTTTCAAAATTCTAAAGTGAATATTGAGTGGACAATGGTAACCGGTTATTCTAGTAAGTGAACAAAGGGTGATTAGACATGTAGGTACCGAAAGAGCGGGGTAGGGTGATGATCTTAGGATATCTTCCCTACACGTAACCAACCCCCGAACCATAGATTTTTGTTTTCAAATGACCAAAATGGAGTTATTTTTCCAAAGGGCTTAAATCTTTCCAAAGGTTGCCAAACAACCTATTTCCTTAAAAACCCTCTCTTGAGGGAGTTTTCAAAACCTTTTTCAAAAAACCCTAAGTTTAATCTTCAGATTAACACTTAGTTTTAAGTACCCCAACTCACCTTAATCAAGTTAGGTGACCACTCCTATTTTTCTAAAAAACCTTTAGTCAAACCAATTTTCAAACCTAGTTGCACTTGTCTTTCTAGGAGGACGAGTTCTAGTGATAGAGTTTTGTGCTTTAGGGTCTCCGAGCCGAAAGGACCTTGGACACCCAAAAATCGGGGTGCGACACTTTGAAAACCATCCTTAAAGGAAACCATTCTAACAAGTTAAGATTTTTATGGCCAATATAAAGGGATACCACTCAAGAGAGGGTTTCATGGGGCCATTTTAATCACTAAACTTGAGATAATAGAAACCTTAAAAATCAAAGAGTTTGAAAATTATTTTTATACAAGAATAGAAAGAGAGGGAAACCATTCTAACAAGCTAGGGCTCTTATGGCCAATAGTGAGGGAGACCACTCAAGATAGGATTCCATGGGGCCATTCCAACAACTAAACTTGAGAGAACAAAAACTTTTGAAATCGACAAGTTTGGAAATCATTTTTATATAAGTAGAAGTGCAAAGATGCATGAGTATCAATTAAGCATTAATGGAGGGCTTTTCTAAGGCATGATTACCTACGGTCTCATTCTAAGCTTCAAGGAACTAACTCTTAGAACCATTTTGAAAAGAATATTGAGCTTGAAAATGACATGGAAATGAGAATAGTGTAAGTTTTGGAAAACATGGTCATAAACATGAAAATAAAGCTAAACACACAAAACATGAGCAAGATAGCCATATGTAAGGGGGTCATGAATTCATAAAAGGCTTTAGGCTACACCACATAATCAATATGCTCCAAGGCCATATCATCTTAAAGTAGTCTTGTGAGAGATCCCCCTACACAGTGGCTCTCCCTAGCTTTCCTCTAGGCATGAGTTATAAGCTATCTTGGCTCAAACATCCAAGAATGGGGGGTAGAAGATGGGGATTAAAACAGAGAATAGCCTAAGTAGGCTAGGAAGGAGAAGAGAGGAGTAGGGGAAGACAAAAATATAAAAGGAAATACCACCTTTTGCTTTTAAACACTCTCAAACTTTAATAGATGTTTGGACTTGATCCTAAATGGACTAGGAAGGGATTGGAATGAGGCTTTCTATGGCATGGAGGGCCTTGTAGATGAGGTGAACTACAACCTAAGTGTTTGGGGAGAGGAGTATATGGAGGGTTTCAGATTGTTGGAGCTATTTGTGCAGAGTTTCGCCACAATTTTAGATTCCAGAATATGTAAAGGGAGAGGCATGTATTTATAAGCAACCCTGGAGAGACTTGGCGCATGTAAAACATGCACTTGGGCAAAATTTGTCTTGGCATATATGCTACATGCGCCAGTACTGTTCCATTGGCATAATGCCACATGGCACCCATTGTACTGGCTAATGGCTAAGCGATGTTTGATCGATCTGATCAAAATCTGGGCGCATGTAGCATATGCTCAACCGTTAGGAGTGTTCGTTTAAACTTTGTCTCTATAATTGAGCGAACTGCGAAGGTTTCGGAGGAATCGATTGCATTCACGGTGTTTTTTTAGGGTTTCTCGTGAACTTTTAAGTTTTTGAAAAGTTTGAACGGTGTTTAGAAGTGTGAGATATCGTCTCGAGAAGTGCGCATGAAATCGTATTTTTGTAGAGTGTATGTGATACACTCCGTGGGGGTTTAAAAGTAGCTATTTGTGTGTCTCATGATTAAGGCCTTAGGGAAGTGATCTTTCTGATCAGACCGTACCGATGGAAAGTACTCTGGAAATACTCTCGAAAACTCCCTAATTTACGCATTTCTCAAGTCGTTTGACAGTGCATTATAATCAGGGAATTGGAAAAAAAGTCAATATTGGCGGAGCGTCTGTGATACGCTCCAAGAGTTGTTGAAAGTAGCTATTTTTGAGCCACACGATGGGGGACTTTGGGGAGTGATTTATCCGATCGAGTCATATCAATGGAAAGACTTATGAATAAGCTTTCAGGAATTCCCTGACTTACGCATTTCTCAAATCATTTGACGGTGCATTATAACCAGGGAATCGGGAGAAAATGCAATATTGGCGAAGCTTCTGCGAGACGCTCCAGGGAACTTTTATTGAGTCGGGGGTGTTTAGTGTCATAAGGTCCTCCTTAAATTAAACAAGGGTGTGTGACAAGACCCACCGTTCAATATTCTAGGACTAGTGTAGTTTTCGGGGCACGTTTAGGTTGTTAGGGGCAAAATGATCATTTTCACCGGGTTTGGTTGAAAAAGGTCAAGAATGGATCAGAGTGTTATGTTAAGCGTGCTGAGTCATTCAAGAATGATCTTAGAAATTTTTTTCACTGTTTGGTAGGATTTGTGCTGTGCTAGGGCGTTCAGGGGTAAAATGGTCATTTTGATCAGAGTTAGTCGAAACTAGACCAGAATCGGACAAAATGGCGTGTTGAGTACACCCAACTGCTTAGTAACACTTTGGAAAGGTGAACTTACCGTCTCGAGGGATTTTGAACTTTCTCAAGACGTGCCTGGTGGCCAAAGGGGCAGGTTTGGTCATTTTTCACCGAGTTGAGCTAGCAGACACCAGTATTGACTTAGGTGTTGGTTCCGGAGATCACCAGATCTTGGAAAACTACCTTTGCGATGTTGGTCCCTGAGACCGCCCGGTCTCATAAAGTTACTTGTAAGGTGGTGTTGGTTTTTGAGAACACCTGGTCTTAGAAAGCTAATTGCGATGGTGGTGTTGGTCTTTGAGAATGCCTGATCTTGGAGAACTACCAAATGATAGACATTCTACATTGGCGGGCTAGCAGACGCCATAACTGAACCATCTGAAATTTTGATAAGGTGTTGATCCCCGAGATCGCCCGATATCGGGAAGCTACCAAGATAGCGTTGGTTCCCGAGACTGCCCGGTCTCGGAAAGCTGCCTGGAGTGCCTAGGGGCACCATAGTGTTTATGGCTTCAATTGGACCTTGTGGGTCCCGAAATAGACTAGTTGATTGGATTGGAGTTTGAAAGACCCGTTTTGGGCTTGCATGTGTTGTGATGTTTGAAAACTGGATCCGGTCAGGTCGGAGATTGCCGAGCAGGCAAAAATAGGATGCTTACACTGATGATAGGCAGTGAGCTTGAGTAAGGCACTTTTCTTCTTTTCTTTGACAAAGTCAAAGTCCTTGGCCATAGTTTGTTCAGTGAAAACTGTGTCAAGCGCAGTCGACTTGATTGTTGGCAACCCAATCTTAAGAGGGATTACGACCTTTACCTTGTAGGCCACAGAGTAAGGAGTTTCTCATGTTGACCTATTTAGGGTAGTTTTGTAAGACCAAAGGACATTGGGGAGCTATTCGACCCATCTTTTCTCAAGCCTCTTCTTTATCCTGTTCAACATTATTTTATTGGAGATCTCTGCATGTCCATTACACTGCAGGTAGGCTGGTGTTGAATAGTAGTTTCTGATCCCCAACTCGAAACAGAACCCCCTGAACATGTTTCCATCAAACTGCGTGCCATTGTCTGATATCAGCACGTTTGGAATGCCAAACCTTGTAATGATGTTTCTCCAGGCTAACCTTTTTGCATCCACTTCACGTATTGTGGCCAATGGCTCTGCGTCTATCCATTTAGTGAAGTAGTCCGTTGCAACTATAAGAAATCTTTTATTCGCTGGAGCTCGAGGTAATGGGCCGACTATATCTAGTCCTTATTGTGTAAACAGCCAAGGGTTGGTAATTGTACTAAGGTCCTCAGCAAATTGATGGATTAACGGTGAGAACTTTTGGCATTTCTTGCACTTTAGCACATACTGGGCTGCATCTTTCTATATATAGAGCCACCAGTACTACTGTGAGATAACTCGGTGGGCAATCGATCTCCAGCCGATATGACTCTCATAGATCCGTTCGTGAACCTCATAAAGTATTCCTTGTACCTTATCTAGATGGATGCAGTGGAGGTAGGGCCCAGCGAAAGATCTTTTGTAAAGCTCTCGGTCAGGTGACAACAAGTATTTCAATGCTTTAGACTTTATCTTTCTGGCCTCATTCTTATCATCCGGCAGCTCCTCCTTATCCAAGTAAGCAATTATGGGGTCCATCTAGGATGGGCCCAAGGTTTCCACGGCCAATATGAGTTCTTCTTAAAGATAAATGCTTGGGGTAGCCAGGGTCTTAACATAAATTGTTCTCTTCGATCCCGACTTCAGTGCTGCCACATGATTTGCTAATGCGTCAACATGGGCATTATTGTTGCGCCTGATATGATACAACTTGGTCCCCTTAAACTTCTTTAGCAGCTCCTCTTGAGCTTTTGCTAAGTACTGGGCCTATTTTCTCTTTCTTAGCAGCTTACTCTCCGGTTATCTGATTTACCACTAGCTGTAAGTCTGAGTAGATTGCTAGCTTGGTAATTTTCAGTTCTATAGCTCGTTGGAGCCCAGTGAGCAGAGCCTCATATTCTGACTTGTTGTTGGAGGCAGTGAGTTCTAACTTGATGGCTTGTTCTGAGGCCACCCCATTAGGAGGTGATGAGTACTATGCCTGATCCTGCTCTTCTGTCATTTTTTGCTTCATCAACAAAGAGCCTCTAATGGTCATTAATCTCCTAGGGTTCCAACTGTGGATTATTAGGTGGGAGTTCGGTGGCTTTCTGCCCCTCCTATTTCATGCGACAATTCACATGAAAATTTTGCACTATGCATTAGCTGGAGTGAGAATGCATCGACCCTCTTTAGGTCGATGACACTCTAATGATTAAGTTAAACAAGCTTAATCTCAATGAATCTAACAAAAGTACTGTGCATTAGTTTGAGTGAACATACCTTAGTTCTTAGTGGTATGGTGTATTAATAAGTTTCGGAGGCCCCATCCTTTTTATGAATGGTATTCATTATCCTTCTAGGAGTCAATCACTCTCGGGCCAGCTTAGACTGGATTTGGACTTATCTTTAAATGTCTTAGTCCAGGTCGGCATGAGACTCTTGTCCATTGGACCTGTTTACCCTTTGGGCTTAATTCATTATGCTGGGCCTATTTTCTTTAGATCGGGTTGGATATATTTATTATCTGAGCTTTATGAGTTATTTAGCCCACATAGACCATGTACTTCTAATTTGTCTAAATTTCTATAATTTTTGTATAGTTTTAATGTCAACCTCTGCCAATTATTTAAAAAAAGGTGGATGGTAGTTGATTGTATGATTGTTATATGACTTAAGATTTTGATTGATGTAAAAATTAATCGTGCTTTTTTCTCAGTTTTCATTTGGTTAATGGATTTGACAAGGGACGTGCAAAAAAGTATAAATTTTTTAATAGTTTAGTCTATAAATAAGAAGGAGCAGAAGATAAAATGAAATGATAGAAAATTTGTTTATCCCTTATTTTATTTTAGATCCCACCATTTCTTACCGATATTATTAACTTAAAATTTATTAAAGTAGGAGAGAAAAATATGGACAACTTTTTCTTTATTTTTTCTTTTTTCACATGTCATTTGAGGCTTTGTTTGTTTGAAGGATGAGAAAATAAGAAAAGGTAATACTGTGTGAGTAGAAAAGTGATGATAGGTGATAAGTAATACTTGATATGATGGAGGATTACTCATATTACGTTTGGTTAGGATGAGATTATAATGAGATAAATAATATTATTTTGCTAAAATATCACATTAAAAATAAAAAATTAATAGAAAAATTAATTTTAAATTATAATATAGCTTTTTAATATTATTTTAACATATTATAATAACAAAAGAAGGGTAAAAAATACTATTTTTGAGCTTATCCCAAAAGAGGTGATAAGTAATATTATCTCCCCTATGGAATTAGATGAGCCCCAATAATGACATATTCAATCTCCCATCCTATATCTCACAACCAAACATGCCCTAAGACTACCAAACGGTGCCTTCATTTGTTGGGCTGGTTCAACACGAAATGGTTTGGGCTTTGTTTGGTATGGTGCCCCATCTAAAAACCCTTTGAATCCCTTTTTCTCCCGTTCGTCCCCGCTCTCACTCTCACAGCGGCTCTTTCACTCGAACCAATCTCCCTCTCAGCTGGTTGTTGGTGATTGATACTATAGGTTAAGATGAGCAGTTGGAAGAGTTTGCTTCTGTGATTAGGAAGGTGATTGATACTATAGGTTAAGATAAGTAACACCGTGTGATTAGGAAGGTGGTGATGGGTAATAAGTAACATGCGATGTGATGGGAGATTAATTATACTATGTTTCGTTAGGATGAGATTATGATATGATAAGTAATATTATTTCGTTAAAATATTGTATTAAAAATAAAAAATTAATAAAAAAATTATAATATAACTATTTAATATTATTTTAACCAATTATAATAATAAAAGAAGGGTAAAAAATATTATTTTTAAGCTTATTCTAAGGGAGGCGATAAGTAATATCTCTCAACGATGACATATCCAATTCCTCACCTTGTATCCCCCAACCAAACATGACCTAACACCACCAAACAGAGCCTTCGTGTGTTGGGCTGGTCCGACACGAAACCGTTTGGGCTTTGTTTGGCGCTGTGCCCACTATAAAAACCCTTTGAATCCCTATTTCTTCCGTTCGTCCCCGCTCTTACTCTCGCAGTGTCTCTCTCACTCGAACCAATCTCCCTCTCAGCTGGTTGTTGGTGATTGATACTATAGGTTAAGATGAGCAGTTGGAAGAGTTTGCTTCTGCGAATCGGAGAGAATTGCCCTGAGTATGGCGGAAATTCTGATTTCAAAGATCACATTGTTAGTATTCTTTCACTGCTCTTTACGCTTCTAAAACCCTAGGTTTTTTTGTTTGTATATTTTTATTTTCCAGAGCAGTTGTTTTGTTTTCAGCAATGTTACCACACGCAATTCATTGAATCTTCAGTCTTATTTTGCAATTGCAGGAGACATGCTCCTCAGTGGTTCGGCGGGAGTTGGAGCACTCGGAAAATGATATTTTGCCCGTATGTTTTTTACATTAGTTTATTTTCTTATGTTTGAACATGAAACTATGTTTCATAATTTTTGACATGGCTTTTTATTGGAAGTAATAGTTCTATTGAAAAATATATTACAAACCCGATAGGCTAGGTTAAAATGAACAAGACTCTCACACCGTGAGAAGATGGGTAAATACATTTGGCAGCTGCCTCAACGTGAGCTACTCCTCACATGCTAAGCAGATTACTTGCCATTCAAGGTGGTGATATTCGCCTTTGGAGGATCCTTCTCCCCCATATCTCCCATAGCCCAAAAGCATGAAATTGTCACATGTTGTGGATGTAGCGCTGCAGGTCAACTCACTACACAGAGCTTGGCGGACAGCTCTCGAGCAGCTGCCAAGATTGAACGTGCTTTGACTTACGCATCACCACCATTCGCCTGCATTCTAGGAAGTACGAATACACTGTTTAGATGTCATTTGAGTGTTGGACACTTATCGGTCATGCATACTTATCGGACACGTATTGTACATTGGACATGCCTATTGGCATGTATAATTTTTTTATTAATATTTTTCAAGTGGACACATCACACATCGAGGACACGTTTGTCCCTTAGTTTGACACTTTGGGAACTCGGCATGGTTGAAATTTATTTTTAAAAGGATTAAATGAAGTCGAATTTATAAGTTTCAAAACTTTAAAACACTAAAACATAGGACACTCAAATCGAATTCTTCAAATCCTTAGCTTGTCATTTTTGAAAATCCATGTAGACTTTGGATTTGGTTGAAGATCTAGCTGATTTAGTTTTCCTCCTCATAGCTTCAGTGAGATTTTTGAGAGAGAAGCTCTCAAAGAAGCCATTTCAATTTTTGACTTGCTATATTGCACACGAAGGTAGACTGAGAACTTCTATTAGCTGGAAAGAATGCATAAGGGGAATATAGATTATACATGACTGGAAGCACTCTCTCTCTTTCTCACACCCCCACACCCACACCCACCCACACAAAGAGTTGGCACATACATATTCTATGCCTTGTAATATTAGCCAAAAGGCAGTTAGTCTGCTAGCTGTTAGTGTGTAACTTGCTAACACAATTACATGATTGCTTGTGAAGTTCTCAGTCATTTTAGTGAAAGAGCCTTCACCATGGCAACGATGTTCCAGGATTTGCAACACAATTTCCTCCAGAACCCATTTATATTTAATTGTTTAGTTTGTTCTGATACCCTGATGTTTAAGATGGTAGACAGTTAATACCAGGGGCAGAGCTACAATGAGCCCAGAGGGGGCAGCTGCAACCCCCACAACTTTTGGGAATTTTTTATTTTTTTTTACCTACAACTTCAAAATATTCTTCACTTAGCCCCCTGAAATATTATAAATGCCCCCCCCGGAAAATTATGAATGCCCCCTTTAAAGGTTGTGATTAATATTTGCCCCCCCTTGAATGCATTTTCTAGCTTTGTCACTGGTTAACACCTGTATTTGCCATGATTATACAATATCTTGATTTGTAGAATTATCAGGCCCGGTACATGTGGGTTCTGGGTTTCGAAGGGGCCTTTTTATCTTATTGGTTTTTTCATATGTTTCTTTTGGCACGAAAGATTTCACGAAATATTTGTAAAAATATTGTGTGGACTGCAGTACTGCACATTGCAGAAACAAAAGTTTACTCTGGCCATGCTCCTCTTTTTGATAATATATTCTGAAAATTGAAAAAAACAAGGTGTACTACAGTTATATTAAGTTCTGCATCCTAACCCCATTCAGTCATCTTCATCCGCACAGGCTCTCATTGTTGGTTGCTCACATTTCTACTTTGGTGTACCATACAACATTAGTAGTTGGTTAGCATTGAAGTGTGGCATACTAGTCCAGCTGGAATAACATATTGATGATTACGATGCATCTGGTTTTTATTTGTCTTAGAAATGCCTGGAATGTGTTTGTGGTTAATCTTTTTTATGGATCCTTGGATAATATAATTTACTAGAACGTGCCACCAGGCGCGTGCACTTTACTACACCTATAATTGTCTTTCAATTTTTTGCCTTTCTTTTTCCAATATCTATTTGTTAACAACCCTCCTCTTCTTCCTTTAATCAACTCCATATACTTTGAAAGGTATTTTTGGATTTCTGTATTGCTTCGCTTATATTTGCACGCTAATGTATTTACTTTGTTCTCTCATCACGACAGTTCCTTCTCCAGTGTGCTGAACAATTGCCTCACAAAATTCCTCTTTATGGGACGGTGGTGGGTACATGTGCTCTCTTTTTATCTTCTTGAATCTCTGTTTTCCACATTTTGCTCTGGTTAAATAATTTATATCTATAATGTATAGAAACAGTAAATGAGTGGATAACTAGGTGTGTAGATAAATTCATACTCTACGCTATCCAAAATTAAGCAAGGGTTGAAGTTTATTGAAATTAAGGGATTGAATTGGAAACTGTCC
The DNA here is from genome assembly GCA_033060915.1 of Euryodendron excelsum. NCBI lineage: Eukaryota > Viridiplantae > Streptophyta > Magnoliopsida > Ericales > Pentaphylacaceae > Euryodendron > Euryodendron excelsum. Next base: position 13,758,046 of record CM065381.1, on the reverse strand, counting down.
CATGCTGCTATTAACATCTAACATGGTTCAGCTAATGATTGATTCCAGGCTTCAGATATAGGCATTGCAAGATAATTGTTTGGCTAGGTACTATAAAGAAATTTATACATGTAGGGATGTTAAACAGAGATCAATAAAACTACAAGAAATACAATAGTGTTAATCAACTGTCAACGCTTTGAAAGTCCTTCAGTTTTGCTATTAATGGCAACTAAGTACAACCTTTGGTACTTGTCTTGAGGGTGTTTGGGTTTCAGCTAGTCTCCCTTTTCTTGTTCCTACTTCCTACCTGGTGTTTTGCATTGTATATTCTTTTCTTCTCATGGAAGGGTTCCTCATCCTTTATGCATTTTATTCTTCTTTTTCATGTATACTGTATTCATTTTTCATTTGAAAAACTATGACAGGTCCTGCTTTTTTATTATGCTTCGTGATTGCTCTGTTTTAATGTATGAAAATTTTTTGAACTGATTTTTCTCCACCTCGTATTCTGTCTGTGTAGGTTGGTTTGCTGAACTTAGAAAATGAGGAATTTGTGAGAGCAGTAGTGGAGAATACTCAAACTAATTTGCAGGTGAGAGAGCCTCCAATGTTGAAAGCCTGCAAAGACATCTTCTTATAGTTTTTGTTCTGTAGTTTGCAAGATTTCAATGGCAGACATATATGACCACCTGAAAATTTTGTGAATAAGCAGGATCTGGATACCTCTCTCTTTTTGAGTGGTAGTAGAAAGAATTTCAGTTTTCTTTTCCTGCCAGGAGAGCTCGGGAATGAGAACCATAGCAAAAGTTTCTCTCAACAATTGACATCAGTTAGTGAACTTACTATGAATGGATGCATTTGAGCTGGCCCTGGTTGGTTTCGGGACCATAAGCTATTAGGAGTTTTGGGAGTATGGGATTTTGTGTGGAACAATTTGCCATTTTTGGTCATGCATGTTGCAAAGGTTGTGGTTGTATATGGCACAACACAAATATTTAACAATATTAATGCACTAATATCTAACAATGATATTGATCAACGTGCATTTTATGAAGGTACTGTAAGAAAGTTGAGCTGTCCATTTTTAGGCTAGGAACCTTGGGGTGTTGATTAGTTTCTTTTCTTCTAGGTACGACAATGTACAAGTTAGGCTTGTACACGTGATGGGATTTGTATTTTAATTTCCTGTAAATGAAATTTTTGTCAGTTAATTTGATTTCTCTCTGATTAATACTATAATAACAGTGTTGATGCTATAAGAAGCTACTATATATTGGTAACTCAAATATATTAAGAGATGTTTTGATTTTGTTATTACTTGCTTCAGGCTCCTTTCTTGTCTATTTTCAGGATGCTCTAGATTCTGGAAATTGCAACAGGATTCGTATATTGATGCGGTTTCTCACGGTTATGGTATGATTGTCATCCATGACTTAGCTAAGTTGAAACATAGAAAGTTTATTGTGAACATTAATATTGTGGTAGTGAATCCTAATGAAAATCTTTCTTATTCTCCCGTTTAGTTGAAATGGGAATGTGGAGATATAATAAGGGGGACAGTAAAGATGGAACATTTACAAAATTTTGATATGATAAAGATGGCGAGATTTTGAAGAATCATATGATAGCTTTTTTTGTGGTTGCTTATGCTACCATTATAACCCATGTGATCTAGATGGTGATATTTGGAAGACAGTCATGTGATAGCTTACTGACGTTATAACCCATTTGATCTAGATGGTGAAATTTGGAAGACAGTTTTATGATAGTATCTTGTGTGGTTGCTTATACTACCATTCTAACCCCCCCCCCCCCCCCCCCCCCCCCCCCCCCCCCCTTATTTTTTTTGTGAAAATTAAGGGAAATCTGGTGGTTCACATATCCTTGGATGTTTCTTATTCTCTCTCTTTATTTACTTTGGTTTACAGTTCTTTTTCTTTTTGCCCTTTTGGCTCCATGCCCTATTTCCAGATGGAGTCAAGTGACCACCTTCACCATTCTCATAATGGACAACTAGAGATCCTCTGGGGCATGCCATATGCTTTTGGCTTAGTAACGCATATGGAGGCCCTAATACTTATTTTTTGGATCCTGTTTAATATATTAACGTTTGCTACTATTAACTTTAGGGCTTGAAATAATTAAATCAGCTATTGCGTTTAAATCCTCCGCTTGTTCCTTTCTTGTTTTTTGTTGGTAATTTTGTTGGTTTATTTTGTATAGATGTGCAACAAAGTCCTCCAACCAAGTTCTTTAGTGGTCGTCTATGAAACACTATTATCATCCGCGGCCACAACAGTGGATGAGGAGAAAGGAAATCCCTCTTGGCAAGCATGTGCTGACTTCTACATAAATTGCATTCTATCCTGTCTCCCTTGGGGAGGAGCTGAACTTGTCGAGGTATCTATTATTTAGTTATTTATTTATTTTGGCAAATAGGTATTATTTTTTGTAAGAAAGATGAGCCGCTAAGAGGATGTTAGTTCAGGTGGACATCTCATAGTTGCCACTACTAGACCACCACCACTCTTATTTGTCTTCTTCTAACTCTTCCTTCTTTTCCTTCTGCTTCTTTCTCTTCTCTAATTAGTTAGTCCTTAATGGTTTTCTAGAGAAATTAACTGGAGTTGTTTGCTTTCTAATATTTTTAGATATCAAAATACTTATGATTAGCTGTGTGGTTAATAAGATCTTTTTATGATATCATTAGATTCAAGTCAACTTCTCCATGGTACAATTGCTAGGTTGAATGTCATCTTGTGATAAATCTTGATGAATCTATGTGAAATTAAGGAGTTGGAGGATTTGTGGTTTGAAATGATTATTGCAATTTGGCAGCCTGTTCAGCTTGACAAATAAAAATCACAGCTTTTCTATATTTGTCTTTTCTTCCCCTATAAAATAAGCATTTAAACCCTTCCTAAGGGGTTTATGTTAAGGTATTCTTTTCTCTGCCACTCTTACCTCGTTTTGTTGCAATGTGATACAGAACTAGAGACCAAAAATTTTATTTTTCTTTCTCTACAAAATTCCAATCTATTTATTTTTCAGTAATCCCTCTTATTACTCAAGAAAGAATTAAAGAACTTTTGGAACCAAAGTTGAAGAGATTTATTCCTTGACTGAGTGTTTACTTAGCTTTTGTTTTTTTCCTTGTTTGGATTAAAACATGGTGTTTAGAGAGAAGGAAGTAAAGTACTGACTCCACAATCTATTTTTGCTCTTGCAATAGTGATGGTGAGGTTGTTATTGTTAAAATGGAATTATAATGTAGTTATACACTGCATTTTGGAGTGCTGTAATTGGGATGTAACGTTAAGTGGAACTCCGAGAAATGTTTCTGATTGCTAACATGATTCAAAAAGGTGATTGAAGTTTTTCTTTATAAAAAAAGGATAGATGGATTGAGAGTTAAGAATATAGATGATTTACTCTTCTTTTTAAATGTACGAACTCACTTTACAAAGGGCTCAGGTCACGGGATTCATCCTATTCCCTAAGGCTACCTTCCTGCTACCTCTCTCAGACCTTGCTGTAAAACAGGAGCCTCGTGCACTGGGTACGAGTCTGCGACCATTTTATGTTTGAAAGTTGCTTTAGTAGTGAGACTGTTAATGGGATAATACATTTAATGTGCACTTCTTGTGATTATTTATTTGGGTGGCATTATTCGGATACACATCACTTAAGAGAAACTCACAAAAATTGTTTCCGATTGTTTTGAAGTTTTGAAAATTTTGTTAGATTCAATGAAAAAGAAGAATGTTGGAGTAGGTGATGGTGATTAAGTCAATTTTTCTGAAGAAGATCAAAATGTTGTTTGGTACTGCCTAGTTGATTGGTCTTCTCCCGTATTGATGTATCCTCTACAATTCAGGGTCTCTACTCTTGCTTGTGCAATGTGGGCAATACTGTCCACTGATTTAAATACATGCCTTGCTTAACAAGCATACCAGAAATAAAATATGTGAATAACGTGAAGGCATCCTATTGCATAGGATATGCTCCCATTGTTACAAAAGCTTCTACCCTGAATTGAATCATTGGCTTCCTTTGCTTATGAGCTCCAAGCTGATTTATTATGCTTTCATGGTGATTAGTTTGAATGCATTTACATGTTTTTTGAGAAGTGTTTGAGCGCATTTACATGTGAGTCGCTGAACTCTAATATTAGAAAAATAATAATAAATAGAAAGCCCTGAAGTATGTCTTTTTTATGACAAAGCGGTTTAATGTGCAGCAAGCTCCTGAGGAGATTGAGAGAGTTATGGTTGGCATAGAAGCCTATTTAAGAATTAGAAGACGTGTTTCTGATATTGGTTTTGCCATTTTCGAGGATATTAATGATACTGAGAAAGCTCTTGATGAAAAGGTATTAGCTCCTTATAATTGTTCTTTATCATTTGAATTTATCAAAAAAATGTCTTTATCATTTGATGAATACTGGATGCTGTAAATCTGCTCATCCTAGTTTATAAGAAACCAAAAGATTATCAAGACTGAGAGCTAGAAGGTAGAATACGAGATTATCAACTTTTTGTTTGACTTGTTAATTTTGATTAATCTACGTTGATTGGTTTGAGTGTACTTTTCTCATGGAATGATAAGTGTGGCTTGGAAACTTTTGTAGTTGATGGGTTTTTGAAATTGAACCTTGTATTAATTTTATTTATTTATATTTGCTTGTTTTTTTTTTTTTCGGGGGGGGCGGGGCAAGTTTGCCGTCATAAGTTGATATGCCCTTGCTCTTGTTTAGTCGATCTTTTTTTGCTTTGAAAATTTATGCATAAAATTTGTCGTCAAGTGTTATGCCATTATTTTGTTTGAATAAATAAGTTATGCAGATTCTCTGCTTTTAAACCAAGAATTCCAATGTGTTTCCTATTATAGGACTTATATAATCTTATCCACTGTTGGAATTTCTAGAATAAATTATGAATTTTCTAGGATAGTATTAAATGTCTCATCGAAACTCATGGTGGCTTGCCAAACAAAGGCTAAAAGAAGAAACTACTTGAATAAAGGTCATAATTAGTACGGATACAGTTCAAACTAAAGATATTAAGCATGAGAGACATTTAGTTCTTGGCGATAATTGCATTTTTTATTGAGTTATTGATATATTAAAAACAAAAACAATAAGTTAGAGAAAAAGCCCCTCTTTTTCTTTGGATCCACCCAATAAAAAATCCTCCCATTCTCAAAGGGGAAAAGAAGAAATATACTTTCATATAATGTCTACTCTTTAGGTACCTACCGACGCTAGCGTACAAAAGCATGAGCACTGAAAAGGATTAGATACCTTGGTAGTCTATGCCTTGAACAACTAATGTTTGCCCTTAGTTTCTGCGGATAAACACTATGCTTGGGGAGCTATGTTACCTAAACTCCTAAGAAGCATAGACATAAACACGCGACACATACATGACACGATGCGGACACGCTGACACGATGATTTTTAAAAAATGCAGGGCATGACACGGGACATGACAAAATATTTTACTCAAGGCTGGTAAAAAAAAATTGAATAACACTACTTAAACTTAAAAAATCATATCTTCTATAGTTCAAAACTAAGAAGCACGGATATAGACATAAATACGGACATGGGATACGACATTTTCATAAAGTGAAGACACGGATACGACAGGGTTATGGCAAAAAAAATATTTTTATATATTTTTATTTGTTATGTATATGAACGTAAAATTTATAAATCACCAAAAACAAGATGAAAACAACTAAATAAGGTCACAATTATAATACAACGACTAACAAGTTAAGGATTTGAAGAATTGAATTTAGGTGTTTTATGTTTTAGGGTTTTAAAGTTTTGAAATTTATAAATTCGACTCCATTTAATACTTTTTGACCACCAAAAGTAACGACCACCAAGATACGCATAGTGATTCGATCTTTTGATCGCCCATTTTTGGAAAACCATTTTTGGGGGCTTCCGCCTTACACACGGAAGATTGGATTGCCTGAATCACGAGTCTTATATACTGTGTTACGATCACCTCATATTGATAAAAAGTCCAGAGAACAATTTGAAATGGAAATAAAAAAAAAAATTCTGGTCATAAAAACAGAAACGCATGAATCGCACAAGAAGTTATTTCGGTTAAAATGCTGTGGCGAATGGAACGGTTCATCCAGCCATTTTTCGCCTTAACTCCCTAAATAGGAAGAGGGGTACTTTACAAATAGGGGTAATTGCTTCGCACCTGACTGTGATAGCCCGGTTCATCCAGCCATTTTTCGCCTTAACTCCCTAAATAGGAAGAGGGGTACTTTACAAATAGGGGTAATTGCTTCGCACCTGACTGTGATAGCCCTCTCGATACCTTATTGGAGCTTTGTAACTAGTGGTCGGTTTCCCGTCGCTAGAGCGTTTTTCCAGTGCGCGGAGCCCCAACGAGGAAGGTTTATCATTGGGTCAATAATGCTAATCCCTCTTTTTGTGCTACTCCTACTCCTAGGGCGGGAAGAAGATAAGAAAACGCGAAGCGTTCTCTTGCTTTCCCAACCTGTTGTTTAATAATAACATTTCAACCTTATCGTGTCCCAAAACGTGTCAAACTAGTGAGCAAGCGTGTCTATGATGTGTCCAAGAAGTGTCCACTAAAAAAAATATTAATGAAAATATTGGACACACCAATTGGCTTGTCTGACACTTGTCCTTGCGTATTTGAGGAGTATATGTAACCGTCATGTGTTCGATACGGATACGGCACTCTAAATGGTGTGTCCATGCTTCCTAGGTTCAAAACTTCAAACATTAGATTAGGTATAAAATCATGTTGTTTTTATTTTACGATTCGATTCCAAGTTATTTTCTTGAATTTTGCAACGTATTTCCATGTGTAAGTGATGGACACGGGTGTCAAACTGACGGACACGTGTCTTTCAAGTGTTCGATTCTAAAAGATAATAAAACAATAGGACATGTTTGTATGCGTGTCCAACTTGTGTCGAGAGAGTGTCCGATGAGTGTCCGTGCTTTTTAGCAGGACTCTTCTAAATTTGTGAAGTACTCATGTCGGACACTTGACACTGAGACAATGGTATGACATATGTGTCCAATATGGCTAGATGAAGATGCTTTCAACAATTATGAGTTTACTATATAACTCTGCATAAGACTAACATTTTATGCATATAATGCTACAACTTTACCTTTAAAACTAAAACAAGGATTCAAAAAATATGAAATTTAGCCGTGTTTGTGTGTCCTTGGACATGGGAATTACATGAATCCGACAATTAAACACATACCCACACCCGACACTTATACCCGAGTTCAGGTAACATAGCTGGGGAGTACATTCCTTGTATAAAATTTGTGGCCTTTTTTTTTAGACTGCGGGGGGTGGGGGGTGTTGGAGCATGTTTGTTGTCCTAAGTTGATATGACCTGCTCTGATTAAGTTGATAATTTTTTTGCCTGGCAAGTTTATGCATAAAAATTATAAGTATTACGCCGTTGTTCTGTTTGAATAGATTATGTGTTGCATATTCTCTTCTTTTAAATTATTATTTTAAATTCATTTTCAGGATTTCTTAGAAGATTTATGGGGTCGTATACAAGATCTATCCAACAGCGGGTGGAAAGTTGAGAGTGGTATATTTATGTTTTGGCTTGATTTTGTCAATTTTATTCGTCTTTGATTGTTCTCCGCATTGATGTTATTGTATTTTGTCTCACATGATGTGGTTAATCATTCCTACAGCTTTATCTCTCCACTATGCCAGCCTAAAAATTGAACTGTTGTGACCTCTTGGTCGATACTACCAAGCACAATGAGCATTCGACCTTTGTTGCTTACAACGAGTATCCAATTTGTAGTGTATTTCACTTGTAAATTGTATATTCTTATGTACAGTGATGGGACTTGAGGGGAATCCACTTTGCCTTGCATAAAGGAAAGCATATGGTGAAAATACTTAGTTGAACGAAGATTGTGAGGAAACTCTAGTTATGGCTGTGTTTTTTGATTTCTCATTTTTTCCCCCCTTTTCTTGGTCCTTTACCAAACTATTATTTGCAACTTGTTTCCTTTATGTGGTTGTGCTAAGAAGCACGGACATTGACATGAGTATGGACACAAACATGGATACAGACATAGGACACAACAATTTTATAAAAATGAGGACACGGATATGGCGCTGACACAACAAAAACATATTTCTTATATATTTGATTTGCTACGTATATGAATGTTACATCCATAAATTACCAAGAATATAGAAACTATATTTAATTCGACATGAAAAAATTATTGAATCTATAAATTAATAATCATTTAACATGAAACATGATGAAAACATGTTTACAATTTCAACTTGCTTGTGTGATTCATGTGTATCTAAGGGATGGATAAGTGTTGTTGGCATGCTCATTGAAAAGTTAATAAATAAAAGTGCAGGACACACGAATTGGGGTGTTCGAGGAGTATGTGTGTCCGATACGGACACAGCATCCTCTTAGGAGTAGCCGTGCTTTCTACTGGTCGTGTTGGACCATATAAATCATGATATCTTTTAAGCCAAAGGAAAAAGGAATTTTGGAAGAAAACTTGGAAAAGAGTGGCCTGTAGGAAAACTTTGTTTCTTACCTTAATTGGGTGCTTGCATAAAATTGGAAAATATTTGGTCCCTTTGCTGTGGTGTAGTGCAAACGATTGTGTGAAATTATTAACTTTCAACCCATTTCTTATTTTGAAGGATTTAACGTTTCCTTATATCTATTTCTTCCATTGTACTGTGCTTTATGTGCATGTGCAATGAGTTTTGGTCATCCAGATGTCATAATTGAAACTCATGTTCATTCCTTGTTTTTCTTTCCTTTGCCTGATTATGTGCTACGTTTTCGTCTTGTTTTTTTACTTTTTCTTTCTAGTTCCCAGGCCTCACCTTTCATTTGAAGCTCAGCTGGTTGCTGGGAAATCTCATGATTTGGGGCCAATCAGCTGTCCTGCGCAACCAGATCCGCCTGCAGTACCCTCTGCTATCATCTATGGTAAACAAAAGCATGAGGCTGATCTGAAATATCCTCAGAGGATACGCAGACTTAACATATTTCCTGCAAGTAAAACTGAGGTAGTTTACTATTTAAGATCTTAACTTGCGCAATGGTGATTACTTATCAAAAAAAAAAAAAAAACCTTGCACAATGGTGATTGTCTGATTGTATTCCTATTTTTTTGTATTTTCTTGGGCTTTTTTGGTGTTATTTCTTAATCCTCATATCATATGCGTGTATCTTTTCATAACTTCTTGTAGTATCAAGCATCAAGGAAAATAATGACTTGGTGAATTGCTAAGTTGGTTCCTGGACATTATATTGTCGCCACAGAAGTTTTCTGTTTAGCTTCTTGAATCTTTTCCTACTTTGGTGCTGTAATGCACATCAGCACATGTGCTAGTTAGTAATCATAAATTACATGAACAAGGGTGTACTGTACCAATTGTACCGCTTCACTTTTTGTAGACAAAGTCTGAAATAGATTTAGTGAGTGCTTATGGAGATTGAGACCATATTGCCAAACATCTGATAGGGCATCAGCTAGCTTTTTTTCTTTGTTTTCATTCTGCAAGGCATTTGATTTTCTTTAAGTCAGTCTGATTGTATTTCCAATGAAAAAGACTTATCGAAAAATTATTTCCTATATAAAAGTTGGAAGAGTTTGGTTTCCTCAGAAACTCGTTCTCTTTGGGCTTTTTTGAATGTTCATATATTTTGTTTATAATTTTTATGTGTGTATATACTTATGTATATGGCAAATGCTTTTCAGGGCATTTGTGCATCTGAAGCATTCTTTAGTTCTGTCACTTCTGTCTATGTAGGATCTTTATCAAAAAGTTTCTGACTTGTATTATAGAACTTAATGGGTACACTTTTATGGGAAATCCTTTCTTTCCTCATGTATGACAGGATCTACAACCTATAGATCGCTTTGTTGTGGAAGAGTATTTGCTGGATGTGCTTTTCTTCCTGAATGGCTGGTTTGTTCTCATCACTGACCCATTACTTTTATGGTTATTGGCTTAATATCAGTGTCATATATGCTTTAGTAACTTCAGTGAGTTAATGAATATCTAGGTTACATTATTTATAGTTTGTCAGATGCATTTAGTTACTTGTGGTAGCCAAATGCTCAAAAGAATGAAATCAGAGATTTTGTTTACTTACAGTTTCATCTTCATCAAGAAATAACTAGTACAGTGACACCTAAAGACGATGGTAATGAGCATACACATTAATAGATTCCAGAACTGGTGGGTAGGGTGAGATCCTGGTACAATGTATGGTGTGGAGCTGCTCTTTTGTCCTGGATCTTCTCAAATCTTTTGTGTAGCATCCAATTAAGATGCTCTGGTGGCTGAGTATTTGAGACACTCAGAATTGGGAGTGAAATGGGAACCTCATTTTGTTTGCAGTATACAGGATTGGGAGTTGGAGGCTGTGGGGGACTTCGTTGAGTTGCTATACAGTATGAAAGTCCATAGGGGAGATGAGTTGAAGTGGAAGGGTAAAAGCAGAAATTCATGATCAAATCCTTCTACTCCTTATTAGTGGGCAAGGGAATGTGTCTTCCCCTTGGAAGCCTGGAAGTTGCTTTTTTTGTTTGGATGACAGCTTTGGATTCTATCCTCACTAGTGATAACTTGGGTAAAAGGCTACCTCTTCCCTAACTGGTGCTGTACGTGTAAGAGAGCTAAGAAGCCTATTGATCATCTGTTGATGCATTGTGACATGACTAGAGAGTTATGAGTTTATTATTTTCTATTTTGGGGTAAGTTGGGTTATATTGGTTGTTGTTTTACAGCTTTACGGTTGTTGGACAACTGGGATGTTATGTCAAGAGGTTAAGAGGGCTTGAATGGTGGCGCCTATGTGCTCAATGTGGGTTGTTTAGAGTGAAAGAAAACAGCACCCTTTTGAAGATATTGAGACTTATAAAACTCAAGTTAATTTTGCTATGCTCTATTCATTTTTGGCTGAAGGAGGAATTTTGCGCATCAGCCTTTTTGTTAGTAGATTTTGTAGGGAAACCTATTTTTTGGGAAGGTTATAGTGTATGTTTTGTTGCTTCTTTTGTGTATGTCCTTTCTGTATAGGGGTGGTGCCCTTTTGGGATTCACATTAATTCTATAGTTACTTATCCAAAAAAAAAGGGCCTTTTGATGGAGGTCTTGAGAATAAAAAATGTTGGAACTAAATTTGGGAGGATTTTCTTTTTCTGTAGCAATGGAGACTTATTCCATGTTGGTATAGGGTATACAACTTGGGGATGTTTGCTGTATGTATTTTGATTATCTTGTGATATGAAATATTAATATTTACGGGTGGGATGACCGATATTCTCTTCTTCTAAGTGTTGTTTGCGAAAGTTGGCAAATGTATCTTATCCATCTTGGACATGCAACCAATATAGTTGGCTGAATTTTCATGGAGTGAAGAAAAGCAACCTATCCAAAAAAGAAAAATTGTGGAGTGAAGAAAAGCTTTTTGTGGTTTGGTTACAAATTTTGGTGTAAATTCTTTATGCATTTGGTGAAAAAATGAGCCGAGCCAATTTGGATTTTGAGGTGCTCAAGCCTGGCCTCAATCATGCTTATGTGTTCTACTGGGTCGAGCTTGAGCCAAATATAGAAGCTTCAGCTTGCAATGGTTCAAATAATCTAAGGTCTACACCATATCTAGTTTGAAACAAATGGAAGAAAAAATGGTTCAATGAGGAACCTTAGTACAAGAAAAAGATGTGTTTTCTTGTTTATACATAGAAAAAGATGTATGAAACCCATTTGCCCATGTGATCTATAATAGAAATATCTATCTGTCATCAGTTAGCAGAGAATGGAACTGTTAAAATAAATATTACAGGAAATAGATGAAGGGAGGGAGCTGGTGGTAGCCTAGTGGGCCTAATGTGTGTTAGTTCAAGCTCAGCTCATGAAGCAGATGACCTACAAATTATGTTCAAGCTCTGTTCATTTTGGGGCTGAATGAGTTTGGTTGAGCTGCTGGGCAAGCGGTGTCCAGGCCGCTGATGAGCTGCTCAGCTTGTTTTACTGACTCATCCTGAATGTCATTCTCATTAATATATTGTAGTTTCTTGTTCTGACAATTTTGTTGTTCACACTAGAACTACTTGATTGGTGTTTCAGTTGTCACACTTCATACCTATCTTCAGTATTTTGTACTCGAATGCATTTCATACTCAAAATTATGCATCATTGGTGCTTGGATTTTGCCTCATTTTTCTTGTTTCGTTGTTTCTTGGTTCATGCAAAGCTAGTCGAAAGGAATGTGCTTCGTACATGGCTGGGCTACCTGTCCCTTTCAGATATGAACATCTCATGGCTGAGACCATATTCTCTCAGGTAAAAATTGATGTCTCCTGCATTTCTGGTTCTTAGATAAAATTGAGTAGCCAAGGGGTTTTTTTTAGAGCATAATTAGTGTTTCCTATTTTTTATATATGACATGAATATGGTATAGTATGCTTATGTGAGGAGACCTGGCCTCTAGACCCCTCCTCAAAGCCCTGCAAGAAGTTACCTCGTACGGTCCTATCAACAATCCTGCTGAGAGCTTTCATCCCCTTGATGCCTTCTTCTATATATATACCTTTTGACTATAAAAAAAAAAGAGTAATTTTGAATAATCATTGTGTCAATGAGAAGTTACTTTGATGAGCTCAGTAAATTTAAAATGTCATAGTAAAGTGAGCCTAATTTATCCTTTGTGAGAACTGGAAGAATTCTCTTGTTGAACAATAGGTCTTTGGTTTTTTTATGCTGAAGAGATTTATCTAGGAGAGGAAAATACAAGTAGGAGGTGGATATCTTGCCCAAAAAGTAAGATTACAAAAAAAATTTCGAGAAGTGAAGGAGAAATGTAGAAAAGGGCAATTAAAGATGGGATATCATTTATTAGCTGAAAGTAGGAGGTGGATATCTTTTTTTTTGTTTGTTTGTTTTTTTTTTGGGGGGGGGGGGGGGGGGCAATTAAAGAGCACAATCAATCTCACAAAGATGGGATATCATTTATTAGCTGAAAAAGCGACCTCTTTGTTGCCGTCATTTTGATCCACTGGAGTGAAGTCGTCACATAATATGACAATTCCAAATTACACCAATTTGTGGATATGATGGTTTTCCTGGAGATGAGACTAGGATTTCACAATAAATTACCTCTAAAAAGAGGATTCCACAGTAAATTGATCATGATGGACAAACTTTTGACTGTTTTATGTTGCAGAAGGATCTGGTGGGCTTTTGAGATTCTGTAACACTCATATCAGCTACACTTAGTTTGAATTGAGGTCAGGACTTGTTGGAGGTCTAGAAAGCTATGGGTGGGTGAAGAAAACTGTCTGAAACGAGCATGGCATAAGTTTGATGGAATGCAATGAAGGGCTTCTTTTGCAAAGGCAAGGCCTAGAAAGAAGTGTTGTTTATTACCAATTAGGGCATCACGGGATAACCTTTGCGTGAGTCTGTGTGAATAAGTGAGTTGTACAAATATTACCATCATAAAACAAATAAAACTTGTTAAATACACTTATGCATGCATGTGTGCATGCATGAATCTGTACAGACATGCAGATGGACATTTCTACATTAATTCATAGTATGCGTATGTGCGTGGGGTAAATAAAAAGGCTCTAAATAGAGTCTGATTCATCGTCCTTCTCTTGTTGGCTAAAATCTATGTTTGCTCGGATTTTTACTTATTTTATTAAGTTGGTTTCTTCTCTTGACTAGAAATGCCCCCTTTTCTTTGCCTGCAGCTTCTCTTGTTGCCCCATCCTCCATTCAAGCCAATGTACTACACATTGGTTATTATTGACCTCTGTAAGGTATTGAAATCTATTCTGTTGACTAAATGGCATTACTTATATTTACCTTTTTATTTTTCAGTGGCAGTGGATGTACTATTGAGACTTCAACAATGTATTTTTGTAAAGTTGTAAGCTTTCTTGGATTTGTAAAGCTTCTGATTGTAACTTTTCATGTCTAGGCTCTTCCAGGGGCCTTTCCAGCTGTTGTAGCTGGTGCTGTACGTGCTCTTTTTGATAAAGTAGCTGATTTAGATATGGAATGCCGAACTCGCCTCATCCTTTGGTTCTCTCACCATCTGTAAGTTTAGGCTTCTGAAGTTTTGGCACCATACTTATGCATTTTTTGTGATATTCAGGCTGACATATATTTCCTTGTTCTTAATATTGTTCATATTTAAGTGATTCTTGCCTTATTGGTCTTGGAATGTTCATTTGTCTACTCTTTAAATAAAACATAAAGATGTCTAGTTCTTGAGATTTGGTTTGCTTTGGTATTCTACAAAGGTTTGTCACTGGCCATATTCTTGAAGGCAACTGCAAACTATTGTGTGTGTGCGCATGCATGTGTGCATTTCTCCTCTCGCTCTCTCTCTCTCTCTCATCAGAACGTTTTGCTTGCTTAATCACTTTGGGATATTATGGTGGTGACCTGTTTTGACCTCTTACCTCCTTTTGATGTAGTACTGTTGATTTTAAGACATTTTCTACCTTGGTTATTACTGCAACTAGTTGTCAGCTAACCACACTCTACCATACTCGGTCTACAACTATCATCGTCAATAAATAAATAAAAGAATGAAAAAGAACACACACAAAAACCACCACACAACCATTATCGTTATTTTTCTGCCATTTTGGGTTTGGAAATCTCTCTCTGTATTTTCATGCTTCATCTTAGATTGGGGAAACTGAGTGAGACTGAGAATAAGGAATATGTCCATAATTTTAGTGCTACAATTAATTTGTTTATGGCATTTTTTGCCTACGAAAAAATTGGGACTTTGTTAAGCTTCTACTAATATGTACATACTTTTTTTTTTTTATGTCAGTTTAGATGGTGAACTTTTCTCTTAGGTGCTGTTTGATAAATTTAACTACTGGAAAACCTTGTTACTGTAAGATTTAAGTACTGCAATTCTGGATTTAAAAATCTCAATATAAATCTGTTCATTAAGGTTAAAATTTGGAGTAGAAATTCTGAATTTATGGTGCGTCTTGAATTATATAATCAAAATATAACTTCTGAATTTCATTAAGATTAAGTGTGTTTAGCATTCTGTTTTAAGTCTTGTCTCTCTGACTTAAAAGTTAAGAACCCCCTTTTATGTCTATTTTCAAATTTAACTGACAGTTGATTATGAAGTATTGAACACACTTAATTATGTTTAAACTCGCTTAATAGAGAATTCATTCACTCTTTTGATTTAGCACTTTATGACGTTATTGGATAACACCTTAGTGTTGGAGAGGGTTTGTGCATATGTCATGGGTACTTGGGTTGTGCCTCTTTTTGTGTTCTTTAATGATTTACTGCATCAATATCTACACAGTTAGGGAAGTTAGTGTTAGTGATTTTGAGTGTTGAGCTGAAGGTAACCTCTTCCTAGAATGTGTTCCATTATTGATGGACTGTTTGTGGATCTAGTTAGAGAACTGTAGGGATTGTTTCAGAGACAATCATAGAATTACTTTTGGGAATGTTTAGGTGACAATTGTGGAATTACTTTAATATAGTACAGAATGAGGGGAAAAAACCTTTGAAATAATGTGTTAAATTGGCTAATATTTCTTGGGAATATTCTGATGAAATGAGAACATTTTAGGTTTTGTTCAACTTACTAAAAGTTTAAGTTTTGTTCATGTGATGAGGTATGAGATAGAGTGTAAAGTTTTGGGTATCTTTAGAGAAATGCCATCGGGTGCGCCATGAGTCTTGTATGTCAATTTGTTAATGTTCTCAGACTGGGGAATTTGCCATTCCAAGTCTTCATCCTTTTATATTGTGCATATAGGATTTTTTTGCTGAAAATGTTGGCCTTTAATCATTTTTCGAATCATGATGACTCACACTTTTTATTTGTTAAACATTTTTGGTGGCTTGTTGATTTTGCAGATCAAACTTTCAATTCATTTGGCCATGGGAAGAATGGGCTTATGTCTTAGACCTTCCAAAATGGGCCCCACAGCGTGTGTTTGTTCAGGAGGTTTTGGAGAGAGAAGTCCGTTTGTCATACTGGGACAAAGTTAAGCAGGTTGTAAAACACTCTGAACTGCCAATTTTTCCTATTGATGGCATTTTTAATTCTGTTTCAGAAATTAGATTAGAATATATGTGGGTGGGTGATATAGCACAGCGGGACCTTTTTGTGGGGTTGTGACACAACAATGAGCATTTAGGAATCTAGATATTGGCCAAGGCCTTGAATTTCCTTTATTATCATTATCTTTTATCTTCTTTGATCCAAGAGAGAGAGAGTCATTCATGTTTTCTGCATTGGATATTAGATTCCATTTAATGTAAATGGTACATGCTATGCTATCAAATTTTCTCTTATGGAATCAAACATTTGTGCCTCAAGTGAGTTGTATATATTTTAGATGTGTTTTTGGTTGGACGGGGATGGGGTAACTAGTATTACTGAGCTTCCACTAACTACCCTGCAGAGATCATTTGCTCTGCAGTACAAATATGGAACTTGAAATTTTCCTTAAATGGAATTGGTTATATACCGGCCTTGTCCTCCTCTAGTACTAGGAATAGAAGAATGCATGGTTTAATGGGGAAAATGTTAGAAAGGGGCAAAGTTCAGTTTTCCTTATCATGAAAATAGTATGCTTCCCTTTTGTGGTCGGCATAATTATCACTTGTTTTGACTTCATATTTCTTTGTGATTTTGTCTATGTAGAGCATTGAGAATGCCCCTGCTTTGGAGGAGTTGCTTCCTCCAAAGGGTGGACCAAACTTCAAATATGGTGGTGAAGATGGTATTGATATAACTGAACGTGCACTTTCTGTGGACCTCAATGGCATGGTGAAAGGTAAACAAACTGTTCGCGAAGTTATTTCATGGATGGAAGAAAGTATAATTCCAGCTCATGGTTTTGAAATTACACTGAGAGTGATTGTTCAGACCCTTCTTGACATTGGTTCGAAAAGCTTTACTCATTTGATCACTGTCTTGGAGAGGTATGGCCAAGTGATTGCAAGGATCTGTCCCGAACAGGATAAGCAAGTAATGCTGATAGCTGAAGTGAGCTCTTACTGGAAGAACAGTGCTCAAATGACAGCTATAGCCATTGATCGAATGATGGGTTATCGGCTTATATCTAATTTGGCCATTGTGAGATGGGTTTTCTCTCCAGCAAACATTGAGCGGTTTCATACCTCTGACTGTCTGTGGGAGGTACACAACTGCAGCATCTTCCATGTCATGAATTCTCTTTTCCACAGAAATGCTTGTGCATTTTCTCTCTGTGTATAGAAGTCGTGTCCTTATCTGAGGGGAATTTGATGTTCGTATTTCTGGGATGAACTTTTGATTTTTTTTGGGTAGAAAACCTATTGTTGAAAATAAGGGGGAAAGGCAAGCCTGATGGAAAATTAGCAAATGATATATCTGCTCCCTTACAGTTCCTTGGAAAATCTAGTGCCTAACCACTTTAATTAGACACAAGTTAACAATTCTGATTTTCCAACTGCAACTACTTTGTCTCAGCATCCTGGTTGGAAATATTTGATTAACATAGCACTACAAATTTGTGAGTGCTTCACCTTCCAAATGATCTGCTGCAAGGAAAAGGAATAATGGCCAGAGAAAATTTACCATTTTGGTCAAGGGCTGAAGAATACATGAAAATGACATTCCCAAGGTCACAATTCTGAGGTTCAGTTTCAGCCATTCCCATCTCCTCTACAGTGACACATAAAATATTTGAAGAGGTCACAACCCTATACATTTATGTTCAATGATCCTCTCATGGAACACATATCCTCATATTAAGCCAAGATTGTTTTAAATTTTCAGTGGCGACCTGTTGCTTGAGTCTCCCATATTTGGACTTGCTTGTCGATCCCTCTAGTGTTCTTGCTCTTGTTATTATGCTGTTGTAAGTCCTTGATCATGTTTATCTACATTACTGAAACTATCATTTTGTTTTTCCTCCCTGTTAGTCTTGCAAAGTAACTTCTTAGTCACAATTTGAAATCCAACCTAGTCATAGCATGGAGCATAGTCAAGATTTTGGGTAATAGTTGTATTTCTGATAATTTCAAATGCACACAATACTTTGTTGAACAACTTGGCAAATATAATAGAGCAATCATCTTTCGCTACCATTTCTGATCTCCATTCAGTCAGTTTTTAAACTTCATAAAGGTTCCTTGTATTTCAAAAAGTAAGTTCTGAAAATATCTCTCTGTTCCTCTGCACTCCCCCCGGGCCCCGTTTTTCCTTCTTTCTGAGCCTGTTCTTGGTGCAGATATCTGTTATTTGCACTTTCTTTCCATACACAAGTAGTTAAAACTTACTGATAACTTCATTGCAAGTAATTTCTGATATCATACCCTCTTTTTTGCTGTCCAAGGATCATTCATGCAATCACTTGTGATGCCAATATGATTTCAGTTGGAGGTTATCAAAGCTATTATTAACATTCCACCTGTTCTGGACAATTTTTCTGTATTGTGCTATGCCCATCTAAATAGGAAGAAATTGTTTGTTTCTGCCATATTTCAAGGTTTCTTGTTAAAAATATTATATTCCTTTTTTACAAGTTGAAAACATTATCCACCCCTTGTTTCTTGGTTCACAGATTCTTAGGAATGCTGTTAATAAGACCTACAATCGTATTTCTGATCTAAGGAAAGAGATTTCAACCCTCAAGAAAGGTGTTGTGTCAGCTGAGGAAGCTGCAACTGAAGCTAAAGCAGATTTGGAGGGTGCTGAATCAAAGCTTACACTTGTGGATGGTGAACCTGTTCTGGGAGAAAACCCTGGGAGATTGAAGCGTTTGAAAGCTAAAGCTGAAAAAACAAAAGAGGATGCAGTTTCTGCTAGTGAATCTTTAGAGGTGAAGGAGGCTCTCCTTGCTCGAGCCCTTGATGAAAATGAGGTACTTGTTACATATTTAGCTTTGCTATTCTTTTGTTCAGGGAAAAAACTATTCAACTGCTTCTTGTCTCGAGTTCATATTGTTGAACAGAATGGAAGAACATGTCATATTGAAAATATTTATAATGATGTGGAAATCTCTTGGATAAGGTGGCTATGATTTCGTAACATACTGCTTTTAGTTTGTGTGCATTCCCGTCAGTGAGGTCTTCTTTTTCATTTCATATTGCATGTGTGGAGAGAGAGGGGGAGAGAGAGAGAGAGACTGGTACATTGGGCTGCGGTCGAGTTAAATGTACCGGGGGTTGACATGTTATGAAAGGCATATTACGTTCACCAGAGGTTTAGTTGATGTCAGATTTTTTCTTATTTGAAAAAAAAAAAGAACTTCTGGGGGGTAACCGCTCCTAATTCCACCTGCTTGACTGTTGCATTGATTTGGCTGATTTTTCTTTGCACATGCTTGTATAGTACAAATTCAACCTTTATCAATGCCTTCAGTTCGTAGCTTATTGACTCTTTAAATGGCATGTGCAGGCATTGTACATTTCCTTGTTTAAGAACTTCTCAACTGTTCTGATGGAACGTCTACGTGATGCATTTAGAGATGAAATATTGCCGCAGTCTAGTCAGGCAGATGAAATGGCGATTGACCTTGAAGATTCATCTGCAATGGAGTTGGACAAAGAGAATGGGAGACCTAAGACAAGGTACCCCTCCAGGAATCTTCTTCGTCCACGTCTTCTCCTTCTGTCAATTCATGTTCTCAGTAATAATTTCCTTGCTAGTGGTGTACTGATAGTTTTCTTTTCTTTTTTGTTTGTTTTGGGTCAAATTGGTAGCCATTCAAATGGGGGAAGGGTCGGGAATGGCTATAGTGTAGGTGAAAAAGAGCAGTGGTGTTTGTCGACTCTGGGTTACGTGAAGGCCTTCTCAAGGCAATATGGTTCCGAGGTAAGTGCAGTTTATGGTAATTCTGGCTTGCTTTCATTTTGTATTTCTCCACGTTGGTGGTTCTAGCTGTCCAATTTTTACTTGATCTTCTCTTTTCATTCTCATTTTGCGACTCAGTTTCTACGAAGTTGCACATTTTTTTTTTTTTGCTGATGAAAAAGAAGGCAAATTGTCCATTTTTTTTTTTTTTTTACAAAGTTGCACATATATTGTGTACATACCATATTATATGGCTTATCTGACCAATTTGCTCTTCTCAATGATTTACCTGCAAATAAAAGGCAGTTGTCCTATTAACATCTGTGAAGAATCTAAACACCTCCTGGAAGTACTGCCATCAGCCTATTTAAGTTAAATCTTAATGAAAAGGAAAGGTGGTCCTTGTACTGGTTTTCAATTGTAGTGCGGTTCGTGATCTCTGGGAATTTGATAAAAACTCATATTATGCTGAGGCGATTTATCATTTGTGTTGGATTTCATTTTTATTTTTCTCTAAAATTAGAACCGCTTTGTTGCTGGTGAAATTAAAATTTAACTCCATGAGAGTGTTTCAGAAACGTCCACAACTTCGTGTGTGGACAGGTCCTATTTTTCTTCAAAGAGCAACTGCATCTTTTTTGTGATTTCAACCTTTTTGTGCTTTTTTTTATTATTTATGAATATTAATCTTTTTGTAATGTGTGACAGATATGGCTCCACATTGAGAAGTTAGATGCAGAGGTATTAACAGAAAATGTGCACCCTCTTTTCCGCAAGGCAGTCTATACTGGGCTGTGTAGACCTTTGAATGAGTCGTGATCTGGTAATACTTCTGTTAAATATTTTGCTCTTGTAACATCAGTTGTCTTGATAGTAGTCGTAGAATGAGCAGAAGACTGGAAAGAACGGACAGTGGGGATAGTTGCCCAGTTTGTACTGAGGGTAGTTATGTATCTGTTGCCAATTTATGTATTACTGGGAATATCAAAAGCACGAGCTGCAAGTTGGGTGACAATTGTTAAACATGAGAAGAATATCAAATCTTACCAGATTCATCCAGGCTGGTTTTCACTCTTCTCTCTCTCTCTCTCTCTCGTGGTTTTCATTTTTTGTCCTATGCCGTGTACCATATTGGAATGATTCAACTCATGTCCCATAACACAAGCTGGATCCATTAGAATCATAATAGACCACCATGCTTCTGTAGCCATTGTCTTCAAACCGCTCGCCCCTCTGGGTAACTTTCAGCCTTTTGACTCGGTTAATACGTGGCCCTGGCGCATGTTCTTTATTATCGCATGGTGTGGTAAAGAATAAAGATAAAACCCTCCGAAACCCGTCACAGAGACAGTCCCGAAGAGCAGGTGGTGCCAAAAGCCTGAAACAGCAGGCTGGGTCACAATTGTTTCTTTGCTAGTTCTCTTTCAAAACCCGTATAACTCTGCAAAGCTCAAAAGAAATTGACGCCAGTTAAATAGGTAAAGCCATCCAAAACTTGGTGTCCTCGGACCATTCTCACTACCACCTTCAAAGTACAGACCTAAGGTTTCTCGTCAAAACAACCCTTTTCTCGAGCTTTTTCCTTAGGCAATGCAAATGGGTCTGGAGGTTTCTAGTGAGGCAACGTTTTTGTTTCCTTATAAGAAGGATCATCTGCAGATGTGCAATTAATTCATAAGTAATGATATTGAATATTTTTGAAATGTTGAATATTCTTTTCTTTTTCCAATTCATGTGCTAGAACCATTTACAAACCAAAACCGTACGTTGAGTTTCAGATACGGTCAACTCTTTACTCATTCAGTGCCCATCTTCTCGTCCAAGTGACAGTTCTATTTCCGACAAAAACATTACCCACTTAGGGCAGTGCAACATAGTATGCAAGAAAGGTTGGGAGTAAAATGGTAATTCAAGCCTTGGAAAAATTGGGAAACCCGCTTACTGTAGTTCACATATCAATAGAAATATATATATATATATATATATATAGACATAGAAGAGCCAACTAAATTAACAATTATTCGACCATCACCTATTTGGACGTGGGCTTAAACGGTAGCATTAGCATTTAAATGAGAAGGTGGGTAAGTTCCTTCTTAAATATTTCTAGGTAACTGACTATAATTCCTCTCCTGGCAGAATACTGAGGATAAAATTTGCTTATTGGTAACCCCACCAGTGCACCTCAGCTAGGTTACAATTTGCTTGTTGGAACCCCAACAGGAGCATCTCTTGATCTCCTCTCCACGGTGCGTGAAAGCTGCTTCACTGCCTCTTTTGGTAGATGACGAGGCCGACTCAGCCAGAGTCCTCCATCAACAGCAATGGTGGTCCCATTAATGTATTTACCTTGAAAATAGTTATACATGGGAATCAGAACCTCTCAAGGAGAAAAAGATGACAATGGACCAATATGCTAAAATGGAAAAGGGGGAAAAAAAAAGTGGAGAGAAAATATACAGGATTAAGCACTTTAGAGGCATTTATCATAATAACTTATAAATTGCTTCCTCTACAGTATACAGGAAGAGTATACTTCAAACTTCGAAAGTATGAAGACAGGGAGAGAGAGAGAGAGAGAGAGAGAGAGAGAGATAGAGAGAGAGAGAGAGAGAGAGAAACGTTTGACTTTCCGTGTCTCTCTTTCTTTAAATCAAATGCCTTTATAATGATTACTAAGATGCCACAAGATGTAGTAACTCAAAAAGCCAAAAATGCAGTACATAAACCAGATGGAAAGAATGCAGGCTAACATCAACATGGACAACACGGTTATAGTTGAAGAAGTAACCCATTTGCATTCACATGGCCTTGTCTAGATTATTGATTTCTCAGCCTAAAAAACAAGTAAAATTAATTACTGACTCAGAGTACTCACTATACAGTAACTTGACATTTCACTATAAAGGGAGCTTATATTGATAATCACAAAAATGGCACAACAGTCCCTCCAAGATTTTAAACCCCGTGTAAAACTTATTTAGAAATTTTTTAAATGTTCTATGAAGTCGCATACACCAGCAAACTAAAATCCCTAGTCAGCACTCCCCAATGGAAAAAAGATATTGGATTCAATATATCCATCTTCAGCAGTTGTTTAAACCATTTATCCCGAAGCATTGTACATTTGTATATGCCACTTAAATAGATTGTAGAGCTAAATGAAACTACCGCACTTTTTTATAAGTAAAATATTGAATATTGTCCTCTGAAAATTTTAATATTGTTTTCTTCATCTCACTCATCAAAAAAATAAAATAAAATAATTGTCTTCTTCATCTCAATTTTTATAATTTTAGAAGACGAGAAGAATAAAATGTTGGGTAAACTTTTGAGTTTAGCAGCAATGCGTATTGTCCATGTGTGAAGTTAGGTGTTGATGCAATGCAACAAATTTATTTCCAAAAAACAATAAACATGAAACAACCATCACCTTTCTTTATTATATGTGCATGGTGATATCTATGTCAATACACATTTGCATAATATACAGCATATAAGAGAACTCCATAATAGGTAAATATAATATACCAGAGAGCTTATTGAAATGTTTAGACAAGCATACTTATCCAAAGAGAGAGAGAGAGAGAGAGAAATGGTTAGACAAGAACAAAGATAAAAAAAAAAAAAAAAAAGATGCAATACATGATACTGGAGTGGAGCAAGGTAGCTGAAGGCAAGGATGTTGGAAGAATCCTAAATATTGATTAAACTATGTTGCAAGAAACTCAAGCATACATATGAAAAAAGAAAAGAAATCTATCAATTCATTAAACTGACCACATAAGGAGAAGATGCGTGAAATATGAATTGCTTAGCCAACTTCAGATATTTGAGATATTGCGTGGCTGAGTTCTTTAGTAAAAAATATTCAGGTTCCCCCCAATTGAATGGTCCTATTTATATATAGAAAAGTTGCATTCAATAAATACGAGAGTATAAGTTTACCAACCAGCATCTGATACAAGGTAGAGGGCAGCCATCGCAATATCCCATTTCTCTCCAAGTTTATACAGGGGCATGTAGTCTTTAACTTTGTTATTTATCTCCTCAGGAACAAGTTTACTCATGCCAGCAGTATCACCGATGGGACCTGGCGCAATTCCATTGACTCTGATGTCATAGTCAGAGCCCCACTCCAGTGCCAAGTTTCTCGTTATGGCATCAACGGCTGCCTGGTGGTGAAGGAAAACGTGATGTTTTGTTTTTTCAGAAATCTAAATATCTCAATGCAAGTGACACATGTTACAAACCTTGGCTGCAGAGACATGGATTTGATACCAAGCTGCAGTGTAATGCAAAGTAGCACTGATATTTAGTATTGTTCCACCACTACATGAGCACCTTCCTGGTCCTCCTTTCTTAAGATATTCAAGTGCTTCATGGCACATTGTGAACGTGCCAACAGAGTCAATATCCATAACTGCAGAAAGTTATTACACATGAACACACTTGGATCAGAACTTTTCCCAAGTCTATAAAAGCTTTGAAAGGTCAACCCGTAAATGCTAAAGTTGGGTTTTTCTTTTTCTTTTTTGTATCCTGTCCTCCTGTAAAATCTTAATCTGTCCTGGTTTAAATTCCTTTTAAGGAATTAATTTTCTCTCTTTCTCTCTCTCAACATACCGCATATTCATATTCCTTCTTATCTTTCTCATCTCTTACCAGAAAAAAAAATGTACTTAATCAAAAATTATAAAAGAAAGAAGAATGTCACAATCTTTTCCCTTAGATATACCAATGATATAGGAACTAACATATATATAAGCCTTCTGAAACCTTCGCTAAGTTTTCCTTGAACAAGACCATCAAAGAATAAACCTCTGAATTTCTTTATTAAGTCTCACTTTCAAGTTTTTCAAGATTTCAATACTGCTAAGAGTCAATTCACCTAACTAGGGGGCACAATGAATCAATCTGAATTCTAACTAGAATTTAAATTGTCACCAAAACAAAAAAAAAAAAGAAAAAGGGAAAGAAAAAAATTTAATTTAGAAGTTTAGGCTGATTATGAATTAGGCACGAATGAATCTCATCATTGTAATTGAAATGCATATGCTGCTATCAAACAGAACTTTGACAAACACATCTGTATAAAATAACTAAATGAAAATTCTGTTGATTGCATCTTAAGAACTGTCTTAAAAACACGACCTGTTCGAAACCCATTAGGGGACAAATCCTCAGATGACACAAGAAAATTGCCGGCTGCAGCATTAACAAGAATGTCAAGCCTGCCAAAATGTTTAACAGTCGCTTCCACAACTCTTTTTGCATCTTCCTGTTTGCGAACATCTCCCTCAAAGCCAGCAGCCTGAGAAATGAGTGTCAAAATGGAAGGAAACGATGAGATAACGTATGACTAACCAATTATATATGTCATGAAAAATGTTGGTACATAACAGATCAGCAAAGTGTAGCAAAATGTTCTGAAATGGGACAAACTTTCTTATAAGACCAGTAAACTGGAAACTACCCTCACCAAGGTTTTTTCAACCTTAAACCAAGTCAGTCCAAAAATCTGTTGTGATTACTGCAAATTGAACAAATATTGCACCCATAATTACAAATATTATTTCTGAAGGGAATAGTTAGTCACTGATTTCACAGTGTCAAACAGACTAACTTATAAGTTGAACTGGGCCAGTCAAACCTAACCCCCAAGCTAAGTCAGTGACTAAATGCATTTGTGAAATATTGGCTAAATGCATTTCACAGTGTTTTTTGAGATTATCATTCATGTTAGCACAAAGAAAAAAGAATCACTTAGTCTATTTTAGTATAACAACGGTGTCAAAAATAAAAGATTCAATAAATTCTACCCATATATGACCAAAGCATATTTGCTCAAAATAATTCTAAAAGCTTCTTCATGCCCATAAACTTGGTAAAATTTGAATGAAATATGGATCTCCTATCATCAAATTGAGCTTAGTTTTTGAACAATCTATCTACTAGACAAGACTAAGCATATTGACAGTGTCAACCCTATTCTAATTCTGGGAATCTTATAACATCCCTCATGGAATTACAACAAAATTGTGCCAAATACAGAGGCTTGATTTTTTTTTTTTTAAATTGCAAAATAATTTATTCATGGAACAAATGGGTTAGAAAATTTTCTGGGAAATTGAAATGTATGGTGGATAATTCTCCCAAGTGATAATCAAGCTTCCAGGAATCAAGACAATGTTTATATTAACAGTTCTAGCTACAGAGCAACGTGACCCTTGCCAGCAGTCATGTCCATCATGGATCTGTGACTAAATATTGGAGCTCGGAACCATAAGATAGTAACCAAAGTTGCATGAAGATCCAAAAAATAAAAATGTCACCAAGAAAAGTAGTTGCATAATTGCTGGTTGAAAATACTCTTAACCATAAAAAATAAAAATAAAAAGCTGATAAAAAAGTCTACAGAGAGACTGATAATTGACCAACCCCAAAAATTCATAAATCAATCAGAAAAAATTCGGAGCCCAGAAAAAAAACAAAAGAAAAGTTGGGAATTCCAAACGACCCATTGGCATAAACAAGGGTAAGAAATAGCTACTATAAGACGAAAACAAGGACATCGACCGTTCAAAAGAAACAAGCCCTGCCACCAAAATTAATAACAAAAATTAAAAATAAAAAATAAAAGAGAGCCCCATAAGTGAGTAGGATCCTCGTTGAAAAGGAAAAGGGTAACAGAAAAGAAGGAATTACCGGAATAGAGAGAGATTGCAGAGTGGAGACAGCAGAGTCAAGGACTTCCTTGCGTCGGCCCATGATGGCGACTGAGGCTCCATGCTTCCCAAACTGCGTGGAGATCTCGAACCCAATTCCAGAACCCCCTCCTGTCAACAGTGCTACTTTCCCTTTCAGTATATCTGACTTGAACGGCGACGACTCCATTTCTGAAACACTTTCACAACCCCTTCTCTCTCTCTCCTTGGCTCATATACGGAGGTCTATAATCCATAGCCTATACCATATCTGTAGGCCAACTTATTTCCAAACGCGTGCCATTATCGCTTTATTTTCCGAACGCTTGAAGTCGTGTACACGACTGCTTAAATTTATAAACGTAAATGAAAGCACTGCTACACTTGAAGTTGTGTTTCTAAAACACAACTTAACTTAAGACATTTTTTTATTAGTCACACCAATATCTCAAAATCTCAACGTGTAGTTAATTTTTTAGAAAATATACCGCCCTAGGGTTTTGTAACTAACAAAGTACTGCGATTCCCCGGGTAATTGAGCTTCAGAGCACACGAACCATTGGAGAGAAAATTCGTGAATATGGATGAAGAAATCCTAGTCGATGAGAATTTCCCTTTATTTTCCCGGAAAATCGCCCCTAAAAAACCCTCCAAAAACCCCACCGTCACCACCGCCACCGCCACCACTGACAAACCTAAAACCCCACAGCTCCAAAAAGAAACAAACCCAAACCCGAATCCTAACTATCGATCTTTTGCCGACCTCGGCCTTGCCGAATGGGCAGTCCAAACCTGCAAAGAACTCGGGATGAAGAAACCCACCCCAGTCCAACAACACTGCATTCCCCGAATCCTAGCCGGCGAGGACGTGTTAGGGCTTGCCCAGACCGGCAGCGGCAAAACGGCGGCGTTTGCACTGCCGGTACTCCACTGCCTATCTGAGGATCCTTACGGGGTCTTTGCACTGGTGGTGACGCCGACCCGCGAGCTCGCGTACCAGCTGGCTGAGCAGTTTCGGGCTCTGGGTTCATGCTTGAACCTGCGATGCGCTGTGGTGGTTGGCGGGATGGACATGATTAACCAGGCTAAGACGCTGATGCAGCGCCCTCATGTCGTAATTGCCACCCCCGGGAGGATTAAGGTTCTTATTGAAGACAACCCCGATATTGCTGCCGTCTTCTCAAAAACGAAGGTAATTTATCTAATGGGCATATTTCCTTTTTTTTTTTTTTTTTGCTTGGTTAGCCATTGTAGTTTCATCCTTGACTGCATTTTTAGTCTTGTCTTGAGCACCCCGTTTTGATTCTTGACGTATTGTCAGTTTTCTAGGTTCATTTTCTGGTTAACTGGTTTGAACTTTGAACTGGTTACGAAACCAGTTTTCGGAAAATTTTTCTGAGAAATAAAAAAGAAGTTAGTTTTATAGAGTTTCTAGAACCCCTTACATAAGAAAATAAAAACAGTATAAAAATAACGGTGTTTTCAATGGTCTTATTTTATTTATTTATTTATGAAAACATGAAAAACAAGTAGTTTTCTTTATTTTTTTCCAAAAGCATTAAAAATAAAAAATGAAAACTATACCAAATCGGGAGATATTGCGAAACTAAGAAGCACGAACGCTTATAAGAAGGTGCCGTGTTTACACTCGTTGGACACGCATTCAAACATGTCCTATTATTTTATATTTTATAGAATTGGACATGCTCCCAAACTTTGGGAGACACCCATGTCTATCAATTGCACCTATGAAACATGTTGCGTGTTTGAAGAAAATAACTTATAATCCAAGTATAAAATAAAAATAATATGATTTTATATGTAGTTTGATGTTTATACTGTACAATATATGGTTTTTAATTTTATATATGGCATAGAAAAATATATACAATGCATATTTTTCATCTCCCTGCCATGTCGTGTGTTGTATTTTTTAAAAAGCGCTGTGTCAGCATGACCGTGTCCATGCTACTGAATTACAAAATGACTAGGGGATACAAATATGTTCCATCTATAAAAAGGGCTTGATTTGTCTGATTCGACAGGCAACATTAACTTAGAAGATTTTAGGAATAATTAGAATTTTATTTTTGCCATTTTATGTTACCACAAGTTTAATATAATCATTGACAGAATGCTTTAAGACCCATGTAGATAGGTTGAGCATGTAGAGTCATGGATTGCCAGGATAACATGATGCGAGGGTACCTCCTGGTACCTCCTTGAATATAAAAACTTTGCACCATCATCTGTCATCAGTAGTAGCATAATTTGAAGTTCTGGGGATCAACTTGTTCTTGTTAAACCATTGGTTTATTCATTGTTGGCAGCACATGAATTTAATATGCATGCTGTATTATAATCTGGTTTACAGGTTCATTTTATGTATTTATTTATTGGTACATTGGGGGGCCAAAACCTTGGGGAAGGGGGAGGGCAAGGGTTAGTTGAACCCATGACTCAGTCATTCATGTCAAAATGGCTTTCATAGAGATTCTATTATTAGCTATGTCAAAGGGATCCTTCTAGGGTGAAGCTAGAAAGCATGGACACTTTTGAGTGAGTATCATATCCGTATCGGACACACATACTTCCTTGAACACGGTGATTGGTGTCATGAATTTTTATTTATTTATTTTTTAATGAATACATCCGAGAGATGTATTGAGACACGTATTCATCTCTAAGACACCTATGAAACACATTGTAAGTTTAAAGTGTAATCATGTTTTTATTATTTTTTTTAAATGATGATTAAATTATGAATTCAATGTGTTTTTGGTGAGTTAGTATCATTTTTTTTATTTATATTTTTTGTAGTTTGTCGATGTTATATTCATATACATAACATATAAAATATTTTTATTCCCTCTGTATTGGTGTCCTCATTTTTTAATAATTGTCGTGTCCCGTGTTAATATCCGTACCTGTGTTAGTGTCTATGCTTCTAAGAGTGAAGTATGTTTTTCCAGATGATACAGGGTTAGGAATATGGCCCTGTTTGAGATGTCCGATGGGGCGTGCATGTAGCAAGCACGTATGGGGATTCAAGTTTTTTAATATAATTGTTCATGAGACTCCCTTATGGTCATCTTTCTAGTTTTATGGTTACTTGAAAACGAGTGAAGTGTACCACAAAAAAAAAAAAGTTTAAAACACTCTTGTACATTAGGGGGAGAAAAATAAAGAATACCTGAATATGAATGTTTAGTTGTCCTTGGACTTGGGGACTAGATGAATTCGAGACACAGGCACATAGAACATTTGACAATAGTACCCAAGTCCATGTCTTTGTAGGATATGAATAGAAAAAATCTACACAAAATGGAGAATTCTTATGGTGAGACACATACATCTCTTGAGGTGGGGTTTTAACATTTTTTTTTCTATTTCTTATTTGCTTTTTTTCCCCTTATGTTGTGGGAATTTTTTTTATTATTTAATTTTGTATTTGCTATCATTTTTTTTGCTATTTATTATTCATTTTCTTTTAATATTTTACATTGACAATACTGTGGGATTCACCACTAGATGGGCCCTTCGGAACATGCAACTGAAAACATAACATGTGTTTGTAATGTGTAAAGTAGAGTATCTCCACAACCATTTGCTTTCACTATCTATGGTATACTATTTTTGTGTTGACACATTTCTTTCTTGAGCTGAGGAATTTTTCCCTTCCTAGGATCCAACTGCCCTCTTTGCCATGCACATCTGTACAATCTGCTATTTTAGAGTACTTGTGAGTACTGCTGGTAGATGACAGAGATGTTCCCTTCCCTCCATCAACTCATATATTGATCCATTTATTGTTTTAGTTCCTAGTTTTGGATGAAGCAGATAGGGTTCTGGATGTCGGCTTCGAAAAGGAATTGAGAGTGGTGTTTCAGTGCGTGCCAAAGAATCGACAAACCTTATTATTTTCTGCAACAATGACAAGCGACCTACAAACGCTTCTTGAGCTTTCTGCAAACAAGGCATACTTCTACGAGGCATATGAGGGCTTCAAGATAGTTGAATCTCTCAAGCAGCAGTATGTTTTTGTCCCCAAAAATGTGAAGGATGTTTATCTGCTACACATTTTGTCCAAAATGGAAGACATGGGTATTCGATCTGCCATAATATT